>CM074728.1:10079190-10496690 GCA_037306005.1 Rhinophrynus dorsalis
TACTTCTCCTGCTGGGAGATGCTTTATTCTAAATTATTACAGGTCATTCTATTAGAGGAAAACAATTAATGGAACTGTCCAGTAGATGGCAGTCATTCAAGGCCTAAACTGTAATTTGCACCAGGGCACTCATTCTCTATATCAACCACTGGCCACAGTACTAACTGGTGTGCAGAGGTCAGCATGCTTTTTGTTGCATGTCTTGCAGTTTAACTGACACCCCAGCCTTGTTCCTCTGGTATAACAGAACCACACGTACACTGACCTCCGAGACTTGTTCCTCTGGTATAACAGAACCACATGTACACCGACCTCCGAGACTTGTTCCTCTGGTATAAGAGAACCACATGTACACAGACACCCGAGACTTGTTCCTCTGGTATAAGAGAACCACATGTACACAGACACCCGAGACTTGTTCCTCTGGTATAACAGAACCACATGTACACAGACACCCGAGACTTGTTCCTCTGGTATAACAGAACCACGTGTACACAGACACCCGAGACTTGTTCCTCTGGTATAACAGAACCACATGTACACAGACACCCGAGACTTGTTCCTCTGGTAGTCACAGAACCACATGTACACAGACACCCGAGACTTGTTCCTCTGGTAGTCACAGAACCACACATATGAAGACACCCCAGCGTTGTTCCACTGGTAGTCACAGAAATACATATAAATGCTGACACCCCAGCCATCTTCCACTGCCCACTGGTAATCATAGTAACACAAACACACACACACACACAATGTAACACCCCAGCCTCATTCCACTGTCCACTGGTAGTCACAAAACCACAGATACACTGTCTTCTGGTAGTCACAGAACCACACATAGATCAACACTTCAGCCTTGCTCCAATGTTCACTGGAATTACACATACACTGTCTGACCGCAAACCCACCCCCCTTCCACTTGCAGTCACATAACCACACATGCATTGCATAACACAATAGCTTGATCCCAATGGTAGTCAAGAGAAAACACATACACTCGATGACATCTCAACCTTGTATTGCTAGTAGTCACAGACCCACACATATACTGTCTGACACAATAGCCTTGTCCCAATGGTAGTCACTGAACCATACATATACAGTGACACATCATCCAATTTCCACTCTCTTTTATTACTTATATATTAGTTCTGTTGAACCCTTATATGACCTACAGCGATCCCTGGCCTTTCACAAAATATAATTTGACAACTGAGCTAGAGACATTTTAACTGCAATATTAAAGGGATAGTAATATTTCAAAATTACTGTCCCTTATATTGAAGCCCTTGTAAAACTGAATTAAATGCCACCAGCGGCATCTCTCAAACCTTTATGGTTTGAGAGATAGCCGCTTTTAAACTTCGCTCTCCCCTGCCTCTCCCCTGACGTCATCGTTCTTGCTGCAGCAGGGGAATCCGGTCCCGGGACCGGCAGAGGCTCTTCAGCAGAGCTGAGATCTCGTTATGGAAGACAAGATCCTTCACTAAAACCGTCTTCTACATGTGCTTGGTTACCAAGCACACGTAGAAGATCTTCTATAACGAGATCTGGCTCTGCTGAAGAGCCACCCCTTGATTCAATGAATGGATTCCCCTGCTGCAGCACGCTGATGTCAGTGGAGAGGCAGGGGGGGTGCTTAGTTTAAAAGCGGCTATCTCTCAAACCATAAAGGTTTGAGAGATGCCGCTGGTGGCATTTAATTCAGTTTTACAAGGGCTTCAATATAAGGGATAGTAATTTTGAAGTATTACTATCCCTTTAAAGAAAGAAGGAAATACCAAAGTGGGGAAACATTGTATACAAGGGACAATGAAACAGAAAGTCAGTACAGTATTTTAGAGAAGTTGTATCATGAAGAGGGGATTTTAAGCAACAAAGATCAGCAAGTCTATTCGGAAACTAAAGTGGGAGATTGGGCCAAAATACACATCACTGGTCAGAAGGAAATGGTGGGTGTTGGTTCAGTGTCATTTTCTATTTATAAACGAGCTTTAATTTTTTTTTTTTTTTTTTAAATATATTATATTTTCATTCCGTTTACTATTTTACTACCATAATTCTTATTACATGGCTGTAATGCATGGGTTAGGAAACTTTTGGTTCTCTAGTTGTTAGGCACTACAACTCCTTTATGAATGCAGGTGATAGCCCACCCGAAAGGTTGCATCTTAAGGGGATAGTAATGTTTCACAATAAAAACAGCAGCTCCAATTATTCTTCATAGTATTTGAGCCATGGAGAGTGTTATTTCAATACTGTCAGAGTTGTAGTTCAAGAGTAATTGAATGATAAAGTATCCCCCTCCTGCCCCTTTTACCTAGTGTAACACTGCCTTCCCTCAGATGTGCAATCTGGTCTCTTGACCGGACAGATCACAGCAAGGGACAATCTTCTTTCTGTGAGCATAAGGAAAACACTGTCCCCCTTGACTGTCCCTCTCTGTGATCCACCTGGACACCACCTTGCTGCTCTGATGTGAGCAGTGTTACATCAGTAAAAGGGGTGGAGTTGTATTACAAGAGTAATTGAATGATAAAGTATCCCCCTCCCTCCCCTTTTACCTAGTGTAAGACACCTCCCCTCAAATGTGGAATCTGGTCTCTTGACCGGACAGATCACAGCAAGGGACAATCTTCTTACTGTGAGAACAATGAAAACCCTAACCCCCCTTGACAGATCTTTCCTTAAGATCATTGAAGATTGTCCCTCTCTGTGATCCATCCTGACAGTCTTGCTGCTCTGAGGTGAGCAGTGTTACATCAGTAAAAGGGGTGGGAGGGTGATACTATATCATTCAATTACTCTTGTACTACAACTCTGACAGTAGTGAAATAACACTCTCCATGGACCAAATACTATGAAGATTAATTGGAGCTGCTTTTATTGTCAAACATTACATTGTAAGTCAGTAATTTATTTGAACATTAAAAGATACCAAAGTGATCATTCAATAAGTTTTTTTCTTTATAGGAATACTAGTAAAAAAGCCTGTGTACACGGGGCAAGGTGCGGGTAATGTTAACCCTTTGAGTGCCAGAGTGCTAAGAGGCCGCTATCTCAATGCTCCACGCGATGCAGTCATGCGCAGTAGAGATTGCCCAAACACGGGCACTGAGCATGACTGCATCGTGACAAACATCCTAGCGAATTATTATATAGGATTAATATATTCATATATGTTATGTTAAATTCATATAACATTCAAACGAATATTAACATAGCCCTATTAACATTACTGTGGCCAGAAAATTCCAATGACCCCTATGAATTTTTTCCTGTGCTCCTTGGCCACTGCTTATGGAAATCTTACGCAATACTCTATTTCACAATGCATTGCACCTCCCTCTCATCCTTACAGGGTTACGCAGTCTTGCACATCCTGTCTGCTTCAGTATGAAGTAACTACCAGCAGCTGTCGCTTTCACTTCTATAGACGTGATATGCAGGACTGAATGAAGAGGTTATTTCTTAAAACAAGACAAAGGGGCCATTAAGAATTTCTGGCGGGAGATTCACTAAACGATGATAAAGAGGAGATAGAGTGGTGATAACTTTTCCAGTTGATCATTTCTCTAATTCCTGTGTTACTCTATGGAGACAATTCATTAACGTTTCTTAAGTTTTGGAGAACTTAGTGAATAGGCTCCATAGATAACTTAGGAACTGAAGACGTGATAAACTGGAGAAGTCATCTCTACTTTATCACCACTTAGGCAATCTCCCCCCTGGTCTTGTACGTTATGGGGCGTACCACGCGTTAGTTCTCCTTTAATAGTTCCATTTATAAGTCATATTGCATTGAATAACAAACCACACGTCTTACACATTTCCTTTTGTGGCATAAAGTGGTAGTGGAAGCAGTTGTGTAGAACAATGATTCACTTTTGTTCTATGAGAGGACACCAGCGTCAGCCCACTCAGAGGTTTCTGTTCGGTTAACCACTTTATGAACACTGGTACCACATAACCGGACTGCCTCCCAGGGCTAGAAAAGTACAGATGGAGACAGATTACAAAGGGATTTATGTTTAAAGGAGCAGTAAACTTTTTTTTATGAAAAAATATTTATTGTAGGGATTTTCCTATTGACTAAAATAAGGGTACTCCCACCGCTGAGAGATTTATATTTCCAGAGTTATTACAGTTTAAATCCATGTTTTGTTTTGTTTTTTTTTACATTAGCAGTGCCCTCTAGTGGTCAAATTCTAATTAGATTTCCTGTTAGATTCTAATGGAGAGGAAAGACAGAAAAGTCAGTGACATACAGTTCTCCATAGAATGTGATAGAAACTGCCTGTCACTTCCTGTCAGTTAGAACTATCAGGAAGTAAACACAGTAAATTCACTTCCTGTCAGTTAGAACTATCAGGAAGTAAACACAGTAAATTCACTTCTTGTCATAACTATCAGGAAGTAAACACAGTAAATTCACTTCTTGTCAGTTATAACTCCCAGGAAGTAAACACAGTAAATTCACTTCCTGTCAGTTAGAACTATCAGGAAGTAAACACAGTAAATTCACTTCCTGTCAGTTAGAACTATCAGGAAGTAAACACAGTAAATTCACTTCCTGATTATTTAAACTGCTATAAATTTTGAATAAAACATCTGACAGCGATGGGAGTGACCTTGTTTTATTCAGCAGTAAAAGATCTATAAAATGTGTGTTTTCAGAAATAAAAGTTTACTGCTCCTTTAAAACATCTGGAAACAGCCACACGAGTCTACCCACCACTTATACAGGGATGTGTCTTCACCTAACCTCAGGACTAGGGGCCATATTCAGGAAGATTTCTAGAGTAAACCAACTTGTCAAAAAGTCAAATTAAAATTCCCCAAATAGCCTAAAGTTAAAGGGGATGTATCGCCTCTAGTGGGTTATATAGCGAATATGCCTAAAGTGTGTTCATTTTTTTTTTTTTTTTTTAAAAGCTTTATTTTGTCAACATTTAAGTCAAAGTCTGGGCTGTAGCTACGTCCTCAGGCTGCGGTCACCTGCTCTGTAACCGCAGTCCATCGCTCTGCCTTTGCTTCCCTCCGTCTATCCAGCCTCCTCAAATGACGGAGGCTTCTGTCTGTAAGCTGGAGCTCTCTCATTGGCTAGATATCAATCTCTGCCAATGAGACGGCTCCTGTTTACAGACAGAAGCCTCTGTCATTGGAGGAGGCTGGATAGACGGAGGGAAGCAGAGGCAACAGACTGCGGTTACAGAGCAGGTGACCGCAGTCTATGCGGATGTAGCTACAGCCCAGACTTTATAACTTACATTTTGACAAAATAAAGCTTTTAAAAAAATAAATAAATAATAACACACTTTTAGACAAACTTGCTATATAACCCACTATTTAGCCTAAGTTTTATAGAGGCGATACATCCCTTTTAAAGTGGAGACAATTAGCTCCTTGCATGACTGAGCTTTCCATTGCATTGCTTCACAAGGACATTGCTGAGGGGTTGCTCTGGCCCCACCAACAACTCAAAATGTGGACTTGACCATCACAAATAAACCACCAGAAAGGAGCGTAAAGACGCTGCCCACTGTGTCCACTAGGAAATCTGGCTCTGCAGACGCCATCACTTGCGAACATCAACGTAGTAAGATAAAGCATTTAGAAATCAATACTGCATGGACTGGTTCTCCCTAATGAATGTTTAAAGCAACAGTAATGCCCACTAAAAATTTTCTTGTTTTGTAGATTAAAAAAAACAACTTTATGTTGCAGAAATCCCATGTCTCAAACCTTTACCGTTTCAGAGATATTCTCATGTAAAGTTCCCCTCTCCTGAAGTTCGTTGTAAAGCTGACAGAAGGAGCTCCGTGTCGGCCGACACAAAGATGCTCTTCAGCAGAGCCGCAATAGCGATACTGGAAAAAATTACTTCATTGGAACAGTCTACAAAGTGTGCTTGCAAATAGGCACACTCTGTAGACCATTCCAATGAAGTAATTATTTTTCAATATCGCTATTTTGGCTCTGCTATAGAACCGCCGGCTGGTCCCTGGACCGGGATCTCCAGCGCTCTACTGACCGCAGATGTCAGGAGAAAGGGAGGGAGGGGGGAACTTTCACTGCGATTATCTCTCAAACCATAAAGGTTTGAGACATGGGATTTGTGCAACGTAATATATATATATATACATATATTTTTCGTCTTTCAAAACAAGAAAAAATGTTTAGTGGACATTAGTGTCCCTTTAAATAGTATTGGGTATCATGCTCATAGAGGCAGACCAGAGTTTTTTTTTTTTTTTTTTTTGCAGGACTTCAAACTCTAGAGTCTTCTTAAAATGGTTTCAGGAGGAGGAGATTGGGGTCCTGTTGTACAACAACAAAGAATCATGTCTACCTCCATAGGTATGCTATTCAGTGCCAAATAAAGATTGATATGAGAAGGATAATCTGCAAAAAAAAAAAAAATAAATAAATAAATAAAATTATTCAAAGTGACAATTAGGATTTTTTTTGCTCAGATTCAGGTAAGGTTTCTGATAAGCTTTGGTTTATTTAACCCTATGAATATCATAGGATTAATGGGTGCAATGCGTTGCGTACGCTTTTGGCACTCAAAGGATTAAAGGAGACTAATTCTCTAATGGATTGACTCCTTACCAGTTACCTTCCCTAGGTTTTCTTCATACAGCAGTCATGTATAGCTATATATATATATATTTATTTTTTTTTTTTTTTTTTTTTTTTTAAATTAACCCTTCGTGTGTCAGAGGGATATTCAACATTTTTTGCATACCTCTCTGGTACTCAAAGGCTTAAATTCACAGTGTTCTGCATATAATGTCCTCTGTTGAAGCCTGTCTCTAGATCACACCTCTTCACAACAAACAGGCTGCAATAGACCTGAGTGGCTCTTAAGGGTCACTAGGCATTATCAGGTTGAAAACTTTAACAATTAGCAATGTGCCGCAACAGAAATCAAATGCGAAAAAAAAATATTAAATAGAAAATTACCGACTGCACTTTGAGAAACATTTACCAAAATACAAGTCCTGCTGATCAATTAAGAGCCCCTTATTTTGTAGGAGTACCGTTTTCCAGTTAAGGGTGATTATTATATTAGGGGGAACTACAATCTCACATAATCATAGATTACGGTCAACTCTTAAAGTGCCAGAGAGGTGTTCAAAGAACTTTGCAATTCATGGAACACCCTGCCTGACACCAAAAGGGTCAATCCATCTTTTTCTTTGGAGCACGTCTCCCCCATGTGGCAGTTTAAAAACCTGCAGGCAGCTACGTCAGCAGAGAAAAAAATAGGAAATAAGCCGAATGCGTTGTCTAGACCTCAGGCTGTTTATAGCAGTGAGATATTTATAGACCTTATATGCACAGTAGGAGATTGGAATGGAAAAAAGAAAAAGTTTGTTTCGATCTGTGTCTTAGAGAACGAAGGTCTTTCATACAGACTGCTGGAGGAAATGACTGTACACACAGGGGTTATCAATAGGGCCACAGTCACTGCCCAAAATAGGACAATGCACCTATTTTTGTACCATGAATAAGCAGATTATCAGACGGATTTAAAACATCAGTAATGTCGTGTTATGAAATATTTTATGTAACCCGCCCTGGTCCACAAAAGCTACTAACAGCACATGTTTGCAGTAGGATATCCTTTCTTGAGCACAGCAGGATCAATTAGAGAGACAAATGCTGATTCACCGGTACTCCTGTTGGAATATCCTGAAAACCTTACTGACAGAGACACACATACACCCCTCTTCTGGATATCCTGTAGGTTATCTCCCCCAGAGTATATTGCTGGGCGATGCTTCATTTAAAGGTTATTACAGTTCAAACGGCCACAAAGTTTTTGTATCACATTCTATAGAGATCTGTAGCCCAAGGCTGAACTCTCTGAATGCAATAGAGTAACTGTGTGGACCGTTGGGTAGATGCACTAAGGTGTGATAAAGAGGTGATAAAGTGGAGATGATTTTTCCAGGGTTCTAAACTCTCCAGTTCCTATATTATTCTATGGAGACAATGCACTAAGATTTCTCCAGACTGACAGATCTTAGTGCATAGTCTGCATAGAATAAAATAGGAACTGGAGAGTTTATACCCTTGGAGAAGTGATTTGTGCTTCATCACCGCTTTATCACACATTCATGCATAAGCCCCAGATGACCTCTTGCTAGCAATATACAAAACAAGCAGGTTGAACTGTAGTAACTGTGGAACAAATCACGTGTCCACAAGTGCACATGAGCATGCATGTGCTGATGCGTGCAATAGCAAGTACGCGTGTGCTTAAATGGGCTCGCAAGTGCATGGTTGTGTGGCTGAGAGTGCATGTGTGTGCGGACATATGCAATTGTACGGGTGCATGTGTGGATACGTCCATGTGCAAGGGCAGTCTGTGTTTATAAGCGTGTATATAGGAGAGAGTGTGTGTGTGTGTGTGTGTGTGTGCGCGCGCGTGTGCAAGCATGTAGCTTAAATTCTAGCTAGTGTGTGTGTGTGTGTGTGTGTGTGTGCGCATAATGTAACACCTTAGAGACGTATGAAATGTCACAACGGTCCTGACATTAAGGCGCATTGGCGCGTCATGGAATTCTGGGATGGCTGCTACACGCTGCTCTGCCATCCCAGAGTTTATTAAGACAAAACACTAACCCCCCCAAAAAAGTGCTGGGTGGTCATTAGGGGTTAAATGCTAGGTGTGTGTGCGCATGCATGTTGTGTGTGTGTGTATGGGCGTTCAAGTGTGATTGGGTGTGTGCATGTTTGAGTGTGTGCATGTTTGAGTGTGGGTAGTGTGTGTATGTACTTGTGTATGTAAGTATATATGTGTGCGTATGTGTATGTGTGCGTATGTGTGTGTGTATGTACTTGTGTATGTAAGTATATATGTGTGCGTATGTGTATGTGTGCGTATGTGTGTGTGTAAGTGTGTGTGTATGTAAGTGTGTGTGTATGTAAGTGTGTGTGTATGTAAGTGTGTGTGTATGTAAGTGTGTGTGTGTTGCCTACATACAATATAAACTTTTTTAAATCCAGATATGCAGAAGCAAATTTCCAGAAACCAGAAGCATCATGTTCATATGAAAACAAACAAAGCAAGTTAAGTAACTACAAGGAGTACGGGGAGAGATAAAAGTGATTTATGGTATGTGTTCCAGCAAGCTCAAATCTCACAGTAGGAGTTTGGGTACAATCAGGTTATTTTGATCCTATTTCAGTAGCTTGAAAAACAAATCGCTCAAACAAACTGCTTTAATACGAATCCACGTTAAAAAGGTGAAAATGTTTATTAGTGCTGAAGAGGAGCATCTTTATCACAAAATGTTACAGTTAAATGTAGTTTACTCTAGATAATGAGAACGTTTACAGAAACACACAATTTTAATAATTTGTGGCTTTATTAAAATACTTAGGATAACACAACATAAATAAGGAATTTGAAATACAGACTTGAAGGAAAGATCACTTACACGTGACAGACAATACTGGAGAAACAGTGCAAGGTGTTTATTTAACAAGCAAAGTAAAGATATATTTCAACCTGTATGGAAGTTTGTCCCTTTATTCAGGGAGATAGAGAGTAAAAAATAAAGAAAAAAAAAAAGTAATCTTGAGCGCCAGAGAGGTATCCAACGCATTGCAACTTGATGTGTGATACCACTCTGGCCTTTAAAGGGTTAAGAGAAAATGTAACCGTGATAACATCTGAACAAAACTTCCCAGAAGCGGGAGAACTATGGTCTCTCGGAAGGAAAAGGCCTAGAACCTTGTTCTAACAAAAAATATTTAAAGGGCTAGTATTGTCAAAAAATAAATATACCTCCGATTGTTCAGTTTAATTTTTTTTTTATAAGGAATAGTATGTTCTGAAAATCCTCTACGGACATGGTCGTTTTAAAAATTCAGTTAAATCGGAACTAACACCGCTAAACTTGATCTCCGATAATTCCCCATCTGGCGACTAGTTGCTCAGTAGCGCTAGTCGCCAGAATTATTACCTTGTTAAATAGAATTATCCATTCTTCCCGGGCTGACAGGCAGGACGGATCACAGACATCTTCCCATAGTGACGTCTGCATGCCTACGCTGTCAGTCCTAGCTGGCTCTAGGAGGCCTTGCTAGGAACCGCACGGTGCAGACATGCAGATGTCACTATGGAAACATGTCTGCACACCTTCCTGCCGGTCAGCCCGGGAAGAATGGACAATTCTATTTAAAGGGATAGTAATGATTCATAATAAAAGCGGCTCTAATTAATCATCATAGTATTTGGACTTTGGAGAGTGTTATTTCAATTCTGTCAGAGTTGTAGTTCAAGAGTAATTCAATGACAAAGTATCCCCCTCCCGCCCCTTTTACTGATGAAACACTGCTCAGCCAGATCAGAAGTGAGGTGCCCAGGTAGACTGCAGAGAGGGACAATCTTCAATTAAGATAAGGGAAATAGCTGAAAAACTTGTCAAGGGGGGCAGGGCTTTCATTGTTCTCATAGGAAGAAGATTGTCTCCTTCTGTTATCTGTCTGGTCTATGGACTGGATTCCACATCTGAGAAGAGATGGCTTACACTAGGTAAAAGGGGCGGAAGGGAAACTTTGCTTGTGAATATCTCTCAAACCATAAATGTTTGAGAGATAAGACTTATATCATCCTTCATGTTTTTTAATGCCTACAAAATAAAATAAAGATAAAACAAAGTATTACTATCCCTTTAACAGGATAATAATACTGAGCAGCTAGTCGCCAGATGGGGAATTATTGGAGCTCAAGATTTTTAGAGGTGGTAGTTCCGCTTTAAAAGAACCCCCCCCCCCCCCCCCGCCTTTTCAGGACATCATGCAAACTTCCCTCAGATCAGAAAGTCGGTTTCGATGGGTCGGAACTAGGGGCAATATTGTGTCTAAATAAGAAAAAACCTTCCCTCCTTCATCAAGGGGGACAGGATTTTGCTGACACAATCAGACACAATATTGTCCCTCAAGCGACTGGATTTCGGATCTGGGGGGGTTTGCATGACGTCCTGAAAAGAGGCGGGAGGGAAAACATTTAACTGGATATTTAAGCCTAACATGACGATAAAGAATTTTCAGAACATAATTTTAATTATAAAAAACGAAACTTAACAAAATCGGAGGTATATTTATTTTGTGCCAATACTATCCCTTTAAGCGTAAGTGTTTTGTTTTGTGGTTGCTTTTTAAAGCTATGATATAAGGAAAAAGTGGAGTGTAAAGCATTACAAAAAAGCCACACTCTGGCTGTTAGTTAAAACAGTGCAACACCAATTAACCCTTTAGGCCAGTGAAGTACCTAATGCATTGGTTTTAGCAATGTGTTGGCTACCCCCTGGCACTCTAAGGGTTGAAGATAGTGCTTTTGGCCTACAATAAGGCTGTGGAACACGTTACTGTATTCACTGATATTGCTCTGTGTCAACTGAACATTCTAGCTCTGCATAAACTATATCTACCTTGTTTACTGGTCTAAGTTGCTCAACAAGGATGTGAAGATTCCTATATTTTCCAGTTGCCATGTGCTATAGAGCAGATTGCTCAATAATTAATTAATTTAGCATTCCAATACATTTATTGTAACAAAATGTAATGATCCATGATTCAAAACTTTATTTTGCAAACACTACGGCATCTGTTAATTGGGCGCCTTCCACCCAATCTCTAATCCGGACAGATGCAGCGAGGGACTTCAATAAGTAAATATAAGGAAAACTCGATCCTACTTAACGAAGGAGGGCAGGATTTTCCTTTGCTTACTGAAGATTGTCCCTTGCTGTATCCGTCCAGACCAGGCTGCAAATTCAATGGGAGGCGGCCATAAAGGGGGGGGGGGGTCTTTCTACTCTTAATAGCTAAATATAGTGCGATGTGTTACATTTACTATAAAGAAGACTCGGCAAACTACTTTATTACAAACATTACTATTCTTTTAAAATGTAAATATATATATCGTAGAGTTTATCTTCCCGAGTAAAACAAGGGTATTTCTACTGCTGAGAGATGTTTTGTTAAAAAGCTATTGCAGCTAAAACTTTAATTTTTTTAGGTGCAGTATCTCAGTGGCCTTAAATGTTACATTGACGTTGTTGTTACATCATCCTATTGTGATTGACCAGAGCTGTCCATAGGATGGTGTAGCAACAGCGCCACTGGAACGTTTCAGGACACTGTAATACTGCACCTAAAAAAATTGAGTTTGAGCTGCAATAACTTTTTAATGAAACACCTCTAAGCAGTGGGAATGCCTTGTTTTATTCAAGAGGATAAAACCTACAATATTATATATGTCTACATTTTGAGTGTTACTATGCCTTTAAAGGGTCTTTTGGTTCACCTGTGCTCAAGAAGGGAAATACAGCATTGTGAAAGGACCCGGAGGACCACGGTTAAGAAATGTTGGTTTAGGGAATGGCTTTATTTTGCAGAGTAATCTATCTAGATGAACAAGAACGTGAGAAGCATTCTTTCT
The DNA here is from genome assembly GCA_037306005.1 of Rhinophrynus dorsalis. Lineage (NCBI taxonomy): Eukaryota > Metazoa > Chordata > Amphibia > Anura > Rhinophrynidae > Rhinophrynus > Rhinophrynus dorsalis. The sequence goes on from CM074728.1 coordinate 10,091,660, forward strand.
AGAAGAAAAATAGGTACCTCGTGGCATGATCATGTAAAAACGCAGACCAGTTTTCTCTCATCATTGTTTGAAGTTAAAGGGATAGTAATACTTGAAAATAATTGTATTTTATATTGTAGCCCTTAAAAAAAAACATGAAAAATGATATAAGTCTTATCTCCCAAACCTTTATGGTTTGGGAGATATTCACATGTAAAATATAGTAAAATTCTCTTTTCCTGGCTGTTTCAGCCAAGTCTGCCATCTAATGGACAGATTTGGATTCCGGTCCACAGATCAGCGGGCAGCTCTTTAGCAGTGCCGAGTTCACGATCTTTAAAAATAACTACTTAATTGGAACGGTCTACAAAGTGTGCCTGGGTTGCAAGCACACTTTGTAGACCATTCCGTTGAAGAAATTCTTTTTAAAGAATGTGATCTCTGCACTTCTGGAGAGGCACAGCCGGTCCCGGGACTGGATTCCAAATCTGAAGGCTTGAGCAGTGACATCACTCCAGGGGAAACTTTACTTCTGAATATCTTTCAGACCATAAAGGTTTGGGAGATAAAAAAAACATTAAAAATGATTTAAGTCTTAAGTGCTACAATATCAAATAAAATTATTTTCAAGTATTACTATCCCTTTAACCCCTTTCAGTGCCAAAGAGGTACACAACGCGTTGTGTACCCTTTTAGCTCTCAAAGGGTTAAACACTTGGATGTCAGAATCCAAAGGATGAAGTGCGTTGCAGACATGATTTGTACATGCAAAAATCAACTGAAACAATCAATCATTGAAATACCTGTAAACATAATCCTTTTTTAATCGGTCATTCTGCAGTGAGTTAAGAAATAACCCCATCTGCGAGCATTAGACAGTGAAAAGTGCTTTTTGTGAACAAAGATCAATGGCCATAAGAACAATGGAAAAAGGAGCAATTCTACAGCAAACCAGCTAAACCGCAGTGAACAAATTACATTTTCCATGGATTTAATTAATGCATTAAAAATACCAGAGAGGTTTCCAATGCATTCACAAAATGACTTTACTAGCAATCAAAAAGTCAAGTATCCAAGACATCTTTACAGTCCATGGATTAAATGCCTAATTAAAATAAACAGTGATTGGTTTTTTTTTTTGTCAATTAAAGTGCAGATGGTTTGCTGCTAAAATTTCTCATTTCTCATTTGACCTGAAAACCAGGCCTGTAATAGTAAAGTTAATTCAATAATTTAGTGTTGGAAACAAAACGTTAACTAGACTAGGTATGAACACATTAGCCAGAGATACAGGTGAGGATCCAACATTTTACATGATTTTTGTGCAAAATACAAACAAGGGTCCTTATTAAATTAGTGACAGGACAGTCTTACGTGAAGTTAAAAAAGGGAAAGCCAAACTCGCTGTGGAATTAGACTTCCAAAGACCCCATTTATGTTCAGCTGAAGGACTACCAACAGCTAAAATCAGTCCAGATCAAGGGGAAAGATGACCAACCTTAAACTTTGATAGAGATCCGATATAAATCCTAGGACATGATAGAAAATACTTGGACATACAATTTGCTTAGTAAGGACCCCTCATCTTCTCTTCTGGAATCCAAGGAATAGTTTATATATAGATTACATAATATATATATATATATATAGATTACATAATTTAAGTTCAGCTGTAAGTATAATTGCTTTGGGACATTTTACCATCTTGAGATGGTTTGCATAGCCCATTAGAATCTTGAATGGGGCCCTCTGTCTATGCTGTAGCCATATGGAATGAGGCCATCACATGATTCTACATTCTCCAGGTATTAAAATGAACCCTTGCGTTTAAGTGATACAGCTGAATTTACATTAGATATACACAGTAAATACATACAATTGACTGTGGTATGGATGACATCTGGCCTAGGCAAGTCCTACTCAAACAATTCAACCGATTGAGTAGTACGGGGTGCATGTGTGATGCATTGCTTCATGATGCATTGAAAACCCTTCCGGTCCTCAAGGCATTAGGAGCCACTTATTTTTAAGGACATATGCTCATATTTATACAAGCAAACTGGCATTATTCTGGAGTAAACCAACTGCACCATAGGGGAAGAAATAAAAATTCCTAAAATTCCCATGCACTTGAATAGAGCTTTTTAACCCATGCATTGCGAAACCTCTCTAGAATTCAAGAGCTTAAATCCAAAATTAATTTAACAAGAATTTTTGTTTGTCTCCCATGGCTTAGTTGGTGTACTCCAGAATAACGCCAGTTTGCTTTTATAAATACGAGTTGTAGTTCCCCTTTAAAGGGATAGTATTGCCTGAAAATAATTTTATTTTATATTGTAGCCCTTAAAAAAAAAGATTAAAAATTATATCAGACTTATCTCCCAAACCTTTATGGTTTGGGAGATATTAGCAAGTAAAGTTCCCTTTTCCAGGCTGTTTTAGCCAAGTCTGCCATCTAGTGGACAGATTTGGAATCTGGTCCATAGATCAGCCGGTAGCTCTTCAGCAGTGCCGAGATCACGATCTTTAAAAAAAACTACTTCAGTGGAACGGTCTACAAAGTGTGCCTGGCTTGCAAGCACACTTTGTAGACAATTCCAATGAAGAAATTCTTTTTAAAGATCGTGATCTCGGTACTGCTGGGAAGCCGCCGGCCGGTCTGCAGAATGGATTCCAAATCTGTCCACTAGATGGCAGACTTGGCTAAAACAGCCAGGAAAAGGGAACTTTACTTAACTTGCTAATATCTCCCAAACCATAAAGGATTTATATCATTTTTAATGTTTAAGGGCTACAATATAAAATAAAATCATTTTCAAGCAATACTATACATTTAAGTGCATTAACCCTTTTGGCAGTTACAGTTTGAGGGCAGCAGATTTCTGGGTATCTTTGGACTAGGGACAGATTCACCACGTCCATTGTATTGTAGCGTTCTTAAATTACCTGCAGTTCATCTCCTCTCCACTGGAGAAGGGTCGTCACCAATTGAACTTATGCAAGTCTGGGATACAGTTCGTACGAGCAGCAAAAAGAGCAGAAGTGTAGAAGTCCAGAAGCAATACAAGATTTGCTGCTTAAAATACTTGGCCTGTTTACATTCGGAAGAACTTTTTGTTGAGCAGGAATATAAGCAAGTTAACGTTCACTTTGGCTTTATCAAACATCTTCATCACAGCCACCCCTTCGTACTGCAGCTGTAGGAGATCCTGGGGTAAGAGCGAACAGGTATTAATTAAATAGATCAATAAAATAAAAATATACACGGACCATATTCTCACTAGGACAGTGCAGCAGTTATGCAGCAAACCAATTACACTACAAGGAAGAACAATCCCATTTTGTTTTAAGTGAAACTTTCACCTGCTATAAAGTTGCCCTGCAATAATCAAGCAGGATGTGACTAACTTTATAATAAATATATATATATATATATATATATATTTATTATATATATATTATGTACCTTTGAAATGTAGCTGATTATAAAGGAATCCTTTATTGTAGGAGACTGATGGGCAGGTTAGTGCTGTCTGTTCGCCTGCGCCATCAATCCCTTCCGGTTAACATGTGGCACACTGCAGTGCTTTACAATGGAGACCGGGACTGACAGCACAGGAGCTCAGACAAGATGTGTTCATTGATGCCTGGCTCCCAGTCTCCTGCAATGAAGGATTTCTTTATAATCCGCTACATTTCAAAGGCGTACATTTCTGACTTGTCCAAGTTGATGATCCACCTGTGATGGGAGAGAGCATGAATGCAGTCCTGCGCCTGCTGGTGAAGGAGTTCTGGAGACGAGGACTTCAGAAGGAGGTCATCCATGTATGGAGTCACCCTGATACCGTTCCGATTTGAAATGGAATACAGAACACCTGGGAAGAATAGTCTCACGCGTTTCGCACATACAGTGCTGACTCTGTACACTGTATGTATACATAAGACTATGATTCCCCAGTGTTCTGTGTTACATTTCAAATACAAGAAGTGATTTTAATGAAGAACATTTGAGTGCAGGTTATTTCTTCTCTAGATGTTAATGCTACGGATGTATCCGTTCATCTCTTCATTTTTGCAACAGGCCTTCATATTGTATCGGTGAGTGACTTATACTATTCTATAGCCGAGATCGGTGCAGCTTACTTTGAACTACTACTCTGTTATGAGATGAGCCATACAGGCAAGTAATAAGGCATTCTGGGGTCTTGTGGTTGCCGTTAGAGGCCTAAGTTGTTTTAGAAATGTAAAGTTTGACCTCACCTCAAACATGCAGTGCAGTTTTGGGCACCAGTTCTGAAAAAAAGATAGCATCGAATAGCAACAAAATTACTCAAGGGATTGGAGGACTTGACATATGAGGAACGACTAGACGAGCTTAGTTTATTTACTCGAAATAAGAAACTACTAAGAGGAAATCGTTTTACATTGTATAAGTATATGCAAGATCAATACAAGGATTTGGCTAGTGAGTTTTTCATCCTGATTAAATAACTACGGGCAACCCCTTGAGATAAGAGGAAAGGAGGATTCAACTTCAGCAGATGAAGGGGTTTTTATAGTAAGGTCTGTTAGATTATGGAATTCTTTGACTAAGGAGGTGGTAATGACAGAAACAATGGTTACATTTAAGAGAAGATTAGATACATTTCTTTCAAGAAGGAACATACAGGGTTATCCTGTGTATTAGTACGTAAAAAACTAGCTTAATACTCATTTGGTAGCAGGGGGCTTATTTAATTCTTATTTTTCTGGGTTTTGAGGCAAAGGTTGAACTTAATGAACTTGTGTCTTTTTTCAACCTAATTTACTAAGTGGTTATGTAAAGTTGCTACTGACCTGATAATGAAGTTGGAAGTTCTCCATATTGACCCCTAAAAACTTTGCCTTCACTTGAAATTTTCCGGGTTCATCACAAGGGACGATGTCAAAAATGACATTGCGGAACCTGATCGTAAAAGAGAAGATCTACATTAGACGAATTTATAAGACTGTCTTTTGCACAAACTGAGCAAAGTAATCTAGTTTAGAACAAGGCTGGTCAATCGTTTCGACAAGAGGGCCACATCTGTATTCAAAATGCATTTGAAAGCCCACACCTGTGCTTGTAATATTTTTTATTTGTGATTATTTAACACACACACACACACACACACACACACACAAACAAACAAACAAACAAACAAACAAACAAACAAACCACCCCTGACCCATTTGTAATCCTCCTTGCTCACAGAGGTGTGTGATTTAAAGTCTGGTTGTTACTTAGGCAAAAAGTATAGGTCAGAGATGCTCAACTAGTATTATGAAACTGCAAGGGTATGCAAAGAGCTCACTAGGGCTGGTGTCCTGCGCCCAGGGTGTAATATATTTTAGCTCACAAGTGCCATACAAGGAGAGGAAATATTCTGAAGCATATCATACTAGTCCTGTCCAAATGACAGTCCAGCTCCGAAATGCCAGTCAATTCCTCTCTGAATAAGGGGAGCAGCTAACCCCAGAAGTAAATTACGGCCTTATTAGGCCTCGTCTGTGAGGTGTAGCAGATCCCTCTATGCACCTGTGAGCAAGAGGTTCATGTCTGGATTCCCCCATTACTCTTAGGGCAATCAACCCTAAATGCAGTTTATATATACAAAAGTTCAAGTCAGAGATGCTCAGCTAGGCTCATGAGCCTGCAAGGGTATGCAGAGAGCTCATGTTAGATCGGTCTCTTTAAATTTAAACAGTATCGGTCTCCATTTAAATATACCATCTGTAATTCTAACCTCTAGATGTCACTATTAGTACAAGAATATGTGAGGGTCTCCTTCAACCTTTTGTCAAAATTCCATTCCAACTTTACTTAGATGTTCATAGCATAACACATGCTCGCTAGCTAGCTATTACATATTCATGATGTAATGGGGTTCCACTCTGTACAGGGCTATTTTAAAGGGATAGTAATACTTAATTATTACAAAACACAATATTAAAGTCATATTAAAAAGAAATGTATTGCCCCCAGTTTCATCTCTCAAACTTTTATGGTTTGAGAGATGATCGCTCCTAAAGTTCCCCTCCCCCTTGAGTCAGCGTTGTAGCTGACTGCAGGGAAGCAAGTCGTACGACTTTCAGGTGGCTCTCCAGCACAGCCGCAATCGCGTTAATAAATAAGAAAACTTTCACTGAAATGGTCTTCTACGTGTGCTTGGTTTGCAAGCACACGTAGAAGTCCGTTTTAGTGAAATATTATATTATCTATATATATATATTTTTTTTTAACGCGATCTTGGCTCTGCTGCAGAGCCGCCTGATGATCGTAAGACTGGATTTCCCTTCAGTCAGCTACAACGCTGACTTCGGGGAAGGGGGAAGGAGGGGGAACTTTAGGAGCGATCATCGTTAAAAATAAATAAATAAATATATATATATATCACTAAAACAGTCTTCTACGTGTGCTTGCCAACCAAGCACACGTAGAAGACCATTTCAGTGAAAGATTCACGGCTCTGCTGCAGAGCCGCCTGAAAGTCATAAGCTGACTTTGTGGAAGGGGGAGGGAGAGGGGAACTTTAGGAGCGATTATCTCTCAAACTATAAAGGTTTAAGAGATGACACTGGGGCAATACATTTATTTTTAATAGGACTTTAATATGGGGATTAGTAATAATTAAGTATTACTATCCCTTTAAGTTATTTGATCCATACACTGCCACATTCGGGACAACTGTGTATAAAAGCCAGCCATAGGCATTGTAAGAGTTAAGTTCAAGACAGCTTTTAACATGAAGCTGCAAGATCAATAACATCATTGAAACCATCAGGCTTCCTGTAAACTTATCACGCTGAATTAAAGAAAATCTCTTCCACCAAATCCCCAAAGTATTCCATCTCTACAGAAAAAGTATTAGAAATGCATCTGGTGATAGCGATAGAGTGTCCAGTACCCAGGGTGCAATCTCTTTTAGCTCACAGGAGTTATATACAGAGAAGAAATATTCTGAAGCATATCATACTGGCCCTGCCCAAATGACAGTCCATCGACAAATTGCCAAACAATTCCTCACTGAACGAGGGAAGCAGCTCTGTGTATGCATCAAAGTATTTCTTCCCAGTGAGCGGTTTGCATACCCTTGCATGAGCCTACTTGAGCATCTCTGACCTCTGCTTTGGCTATTACTGTATGATCAGAAGCATAAGGAACACCTATGCAGCTTCACAGACGATGTATCAATTCTCTGTCTCGCTTCTGCACTGACAGAATTGTATGACAATTGTACTTTGATGTAAAGCGTATAATTCTTCCACCAGAGGAAGCCAGAAGAGATATTTTATCAGTATATCAGCCAGTTAGGCCCAAGAGCCAGATAAAACGGACCAAATGTCCTTACCATATTTTGCCCATCTCTGGTCTATAACCATTCAAAATGGCTTCAATGTACTTGAACACTACATTTACACAGACTACCAAGCTGTTCTCCATTTTAGCACGTGACAAGCCATCTGTGCTTACTTACCACTGATGCACCGAGTTCCCTTGGACATATCTGTTATGGGGGCTTGCTAGAGCGGTGTCGCAATGCCAACTTTGTTGGGCATCAGACATTGGTGGCCAATGCCCAAGTGTGTCTAACAGCTACTGGAGGTTGCAATAAGCAATCGCAAATTTCAATATCACCTATATGAATGCTTTGCTTTACGGCCCATGGGCCCCTGTGCAGATCAATATCCCGAAACCCAGATGTGCCCGAAGCATGAGAGAATCCAAATTTCAATGCTACATTGTAGCATGTTACAAAAGGCGAATTGTTTCACAAGAGAGCAGTTAGCTAAAGAAATATTGCCAGTATGGTCAGTCCAAGCAACTTTCTGGTTATCCCACATTTAATTATGATTTTAGAGGACGGACCAGGACCCTGGTAGACAATGTGACCTTTTCAAGGGTCATATGGGAAACCACACCTGGATCATAAGAGTTTATTTACTCCAGAGAAAAGATGACTAAGAGGAGACCTTATCACATTGTGCAAGTATATGAGAGGTCAATACAAGGATCTCTGCAGTGAGCTATTTATTCCAAGGCCTGATCAGATGACCAGGGGACAGCCCTTGAGATTAGAGGAGGGGAGGTTTAGACTTCAGCAGAGGAAGGGGTTTTTATACAGTAAGGTCTGTTAAATTGTGGAATTCATTGCCTAAGGATGTGGTTAAGCCAGATACAATGGATACATTCAAGAGAAGATTAGATACATTTCTTTCCAAAGGGAACATACAGAGTTATACTGTTTTTAGTAGGCAGATAAGGAAGATATGATAAAGACTAACTTATTTGGTAACAGGAAAGCTATAAAATTACTGGGGTATGAGGAGAAGGTTGAACTTGATGGATTTGTGTCTTTATTCAACCTGATTTACTATGTTACTATTACTCACTGAGTCAAAGGAAGGTCTTCAATCTCCAGCAGAACTCCCTTCTCGTGTAGTCTTGCAGCTGTATAATTCAACGAAGCCTGCTTTTTATTTTTACCGGCAACCCTGAAGGTGAAAATATTAAATAAAATAAATATTTAACTCTTTGATTGACAGCGGGCGGTTCAATGCATTGCAAAGTTGGACACCCAACTTGCACTCAAAAGGGGTTAATTATAATGAAGACAATATAGATCAAAACAAAGTATGAGGAAGGTAGTGAATGGATGCCTGGCCTTTTCTTTCTTCCCAAAATGTAACATCCAATACACACAAACAAAAAAATGTTTATACATTCAGATTTCTTAATGTAAACCAGGTTTAGTCAATGTGGTCCTCAAGAGCTGCCAGTAGTGCATGTTTTTGAGATATCTCCGATTGATCACAGGTGAACCAGTCAGTGTCTTTGTCACTTTAATGAATCCACCCGTGTTGATTCAGGGTTATCCTAAACACATGCACTGTTCTTAGCTCCTGAGGACTAGGGCTGGCTTCCCCCAATGTCTACCAAGCCAGTATCTGCAAACATTCTTTATTTAATGTTATATCACTAATGGCTAATACACATGCATCAAAAGTGAGGTCGACCTGACCAAGAAGTACCCCACCTGAGATTTTTAACAGGATAGTAATGGATGTGAATAAATTTAGTGCTGATTAATGCGCATATATCATGGTTCATGTAGCACTGTATATAAACTGTGTCTGACTTGTAGTTCAAAAGTAAATCAATTTTAATTTATCTTCCTCCCTCCCCATTTTAACTATGTAATGTGCTCCCCCAACCAGTGCAAACATCGTGCAGCAAGGGACAATCTTCAGTGAGCGTAATGAAAATCCTTCTCTCCTTCGTCAAAGTGGGGCAGGGTTTTCATTATGCTCACAGCAAGAAGATTGTCCCTCACTGTGAGACGTCCGGTCAAGTGACCGGATTACACATCTGCGGGGAGACGTATCCAAAAGGTAAAAGGGGCGAGGGGGATACTTTAAAATTGATTTACTTTTGAACTACAAGTGACAAACAACTTATATACAGCGCTCCATGAACCATAATATATGTGCATTAATCGGAGCTACATTTATTCACATCCATTACTATCCCTTTAACAAACATTTTTTTACCCAACTAGTTATCACACCTGAATATGCTAGTAGGGCTACACCACCTGCCTCCTAAATAGTTCAGTCAGTTAAATATCAATAATATCATTGACTTCAACAGAACTGATCACTGACAAACACTAGATCTGTAACTACATTTTTTGCTTACCCCCTGACATTGAAAGGGTTAAACTTTTGTTGCACTGCTTTGGTTTTACTCCTAACAATGTTAAATTCTTAATATCCAAAAGGCTATAATTGTCAATTGTTAGCAATACAATAAATAAAAATGCATGCAGCCTGGGCACATGTACATTTCTGAAGAAGCTTGTTTTTCTAATGCATATGTACTATCCTGTATAAATATCATCTGCATAACTTTGTTTGCACAATTTGAAATGTTACCGAGACATCTCTAGCACTAAAGAGTTAATACCCTTTTTCATCCAGTGCACAGTAATAATAATAGGACAATGCCATTTTTCATTTAAAGGGATAGTAATGTTTCACAATATAAGCAGCTCCTATTAATCTTCACAGTATTTGGGCCATGGAGAGTGTAATTTCAATACTGTCAGAGTTGTAGTACAAGAGTAATTGAATGATAAAGTATCCCCCTCCCGCCCCATTTACCTAGTGTAAGTCACCTCCCCTCAGATGTGGAATCTGGTCTCATGACTGGACAGATCACAGCAAGGGACAATCTTCTTACTGTGATCATAAGGAAAACCCCGCCCCCCTTGACAGGATTTTCAGGTGTTTCCTTATGATCACTGAAGATTGTCCCTCTCTGTAATCCATCCGGACAGTCTTGCTGCTCTGAGATAAGCAGTGTTAAATCAGTAAAAGGGGCAGGAGGGGGGTATTTTATCATTTAATTACTCTTGTACTACAACTCTGACAGAATTGAAATAACACTCTCCATGGCCCGAACAACATTAAGATCAATTGGAGCTGCTCTTATTGTGAAACATTTGTATCCCTTTGAACATTAGACACCTTTTTGGCAATCAAAGGATTAACCCTTTCAGTGCCGGAGGGTATCCAATGCATTGCTTCGCAATACCCCTCTGGCACTTAAAGGGTTAACAGAAAGCAGGCCATCATTGTTACTTTTGTATTTTCTAAAATGGGACTGGTCAATGGCTGGCTCATCAGCTTTTGGGGCCTACAGATTGTATCATACCCAACCTGCCGTCCCTGTTCTAAATGTCAATGAAGATGGAAAAAACAAAACAAAGAAAACACCCTTACAGTTCACTTACTTGTGGTTAGCTGCAAGGTTATCAAGGCAAGTCTTGATGTACTGATTATAGAAGTCTATCTGCTCCTCGTGAAAAGCAGTCTTACAGTGCAGCCTCTGCATGGTCTGCCGGAGCTTCACCAACTCCGCCTTACGATGCTGTCGATATCTTCTCTGGTTCCGAATGTCCTGTTGGTGTCAGAAAGGGAATATGCTCTAATTAAAATTTGGCAGATGCTGAGTGGATGGACCAGAACACCGAAATAGGATCAGAAGTCCGAGGGGCATCTAGGAACTCTCCAGATGGACAAGCCAATAAACAATGGCTCCAGGTAAATGTAGAATACATCTTTGTCAGAAGTTGTCCTGCCCTTACCCCCCAAGTAACTTGATATTAATGCATTGCTGCATTTTAATCTTTCAAGTGTGTGCACTAGTTCCCTGCCTACTGGTCCCCGTGTCACCCATTGGACACAACAGAAAATGTTATGGACATCCGAGTCGATGCACCTGTGCTCATGTGGGGTGTGTAATGGCCTGCTCAGGTCCACCTGTAGCTACACCACTGATATACTGGAAACTTTAAAGGGATAGTAATACTTGCAAATTTCTAATCCCCATATTGTAGCTTTGTTAAAAAGAAACTTATTACCCCCAGTGTCATCTCTCAAACCCTTATGGTTTGAGAGAGGAGGACGCTCAAAGTACCCCCCTCCCTGACTGAACGCTGACTGCTGGGGAAGCTGTCGTACGACAGTCTTATGTGCATCAGGCAGCTCTGCAGCAATGCCAAGATCGCGTTTATAAAAAAAGAAATCATTCACTAAAACGGTCTTGTACGTGTGCTTGCAAACCAATCACAAACCTAGCACACGTAGAAGACCGTTTCAGTGAAAGAATTCTTTTTTTATAAACATGATCTCGGCTCAGCTGCAGAGCCGCCTGAAGCACATAAGACTGCTGTACGACAGCTTCCCCTGCAGTCAACGTTCAGTCAGGGAGGGGAGGACTTTGAGCGCTATCATCTCTCAAATCATAAGGGTCTGAGAGATGACACTGGGGGTAATTAGTTTCTTTTTTAATAAAGTTACAATATGGGGATTAGTAATTTGTAAGTATTACTATCCCTTTAAAGGGCCAATTTCTACACCACTGGTATACTGGAAACTTTAAAGGCACATTTACCTTCGCTATCATATTGATGATCTCCTGGTATTGGTTATCAGACGAAACCAGTCCCAGACACTCCAGTCTACGCAAGTTACGAATGATCTTGCGTTTCTTCTCTTCAATTGATAACTGGCTGTTCCCAAGCAGTGAGCGGTGGCGCTTCATCTTTTCTGGGGTTTTGGCTTCCATACGGGCACGCTGGTTCATCAGGTGGTGATGTGAGGCTTCCTAAAAAAGCAAAAGGAAAAACAATTCACTTGTTATTGACATTCCACTTTTCATCTTCACTCTAGAACCAATGAAAACCTTGCCTTCAAGATGTACCAATAGTGTAGGCTTTCAGGATGTATAATTAGGTAGGATAGTCTGTTTAATTCATCCATCTATGCTCATTCAGGGTCATCCTTCAAATATGCACTGTTATGAGCTCTTGAAGACCGCAGTTGGTTACCCCTGTGTTAGAGTATCCAAGCCCCTTATCCTACTTAAAGTCTGAATATAAAAATCAAGCAATCCTAGTGAAACAGACCTGCTGAGTGGAAGCAGACGTGTGAAGCAGCTCTGCCAGAGAATCTCCAGGCTGTGACTGGATGACGTCCACCAACATGTGCTTCGTGCTACAAGAGAGAAAAGAGGATTTTAATTCTACCTGTTAAATCCGTTTCTCTTAGTCCATACAGGTTACTGGTAACTTTGGGTAGACGATCCGCCCCTTTAATTAAGCAGGAACAATTCTAGAATTGATTGCAAGGGGTGGAGCCTACCTTCACTCCTTGGCTGCAGCTAGCCAACCAGCTCCAATAAGATTTGAGACACTAAATGTTGACTATATACTGAAGGGAAAGAAGACTCCTGTGAGCATGACCCTGAAGGACCAGCACAGTCTGCCACAGGAGAGTCCAGCATGGTCCCTTGACAGGATGGGAGACCAGTAACCTGTATGGACTAAGAGAAAAGTATTTAACAGGTAAGGCTAAAATCCTCTTGTCTCTGTCGTCCAATACAGGTCACTGGTAACTTTGGGATGTCCAACCATTGAGTTCCCCAGAAGCGGGAAGTAAGACAAGGACCAGGCGCAAGGCCCCCAAAGTCACCAGAGCAGATATGAACCATCAGATCACAGCTAGCCCAACAAAACAATGAAGTGTCAATGGACATTGAACAGGGGTAACAACACCCCAGGAACTGTCACAGAGCACATTGAACTACAGGCAACAGGGCTCAAAAATGAAGGAAGCACCAAAGAAGATCCTAGACAGGCAAAACTGCCTCTAGGACCTTTCTCCCAAAGCTGGCATCAGCCGATGCCAGTACATCAACACGGTAGTGCTTAGAAAAGGTGTGCACAGATGACCAAGTGGCAGCCTTGCACAAATGATCAGCGGAGGCCTGATTCTTGTAAGCCCAAGAAGCCCCAATAGATCTAGAAGAATGAGCCATGACCCAAAAGGGAACAGGCTTCTTCCATAAGCCTTACCAATAGTGGACTTGATCCAGGACGCTATAGTCACTTTGGATGCAGGCCTTCCTGCCCTGGGACCGTCAGGAATGACAAACAGTGCATCAGATTGCCTGATAGACTCAGTGCTATGAACATAAAACTTGAGACAACGCACCACATCTAACAAGTGGAGATCCCTCTCCTTGTCAGAGGTGGGGTCAGGGCAGAAAGAAGGCATCACAATCTCCTGATTGATGTGGAACTCTGAAACCACCTTCGGAAGAAACTCCTGAGACATGAGAAGCACCGCCTTGTTCTTTTGAAACACCAAAAACAGTTGTTTACCGGACAGAGCATGAAACTCCGCGACACGGCGAACAGACACGATCGCCAGGAGAAGGGCCATTTTCCATGTCAACAGGTGCAGAGGAATAGTAGCAAAGGACTCAAAGGGAGGGAGCTGAAGAACCAAAACCAAAGTTTAGATCCCACGGAGGAGGGGGATGCGTAAAATCAGGACGAGAATGAGCTACACCCTGAAAGAAAACCTTGACATCATAAAGAATGTCAATGCACCTCTGAAAGAAAACAGAGAGAGCAGAAGTCTGAACCTTAATTCCTGAGACAGGTCCCTGTCAGCACACCAAGATAGAAAGGTCAACCAGACACGATGGTAGGCCTTAGAAGAAACAGGTTTGCGGGCACTGAGCATAGTAGCCACCACACCAGAAGAAAACCCTCTCTTCTTCAATACTGAGGATTCAATTTTAAAGCCGTCAAAGCTAGATGATGAACGTCCTCCTTCCACAGGTAACCCTGCAGAAGAAGATCCGGTGGCAAGTGAGCCGGAATGGCTCTGCCACAGACAGATCTAGAATCTCCAGAAACCAAGCAAGTCGAGGCCAGTACAGAGCAATCAGAATAACTGGACAGTGCTCCATTCTCAATTTCCGCAACATCCTGTGCAACATGGGGAGGGGAGGAAAGATGTAGGCCAGAGGAAATGACCAAGGAATGGACATGGCATCAACAGCTATAGCTAGAGGATCCCTCCAGCGAGAGCAGAACCTCGGAACCTTCCTGTTGTGTCTTGTCGCCATCAGGTCGATGTAAGGAAGACCCCATTTCTGAACAATGAACACCTCTGGGTGCAGCTCCCACTCTCCGCTGTCCACTGTGTGTTGACTGAGGAAGTCCACCATGACGTTGTCTGTGCCAGGAACGTGCACTGCGGATATGGCAGGAACGTGTTCTTATGCCCAGGACAAAATAGCCTTGACCTCTAACCAAGCGGCGAGACTTTTTGTTCCACCCTGCTTGTTGATGTAAGCCACGGCCGTGACGTTGTCGGACTCTATCCGGACTGGACAGTCTTCCAGCTGAGATGTCCAATGACAAAGGGCATGACATATCACCCAAAGTTCCAACACGTTGATGGGAAGGAGATTCCTTCAGAGACCACTGACCCTGAGCACTCAGGCGACCCAGGACCGCTCCCCAGCTGGAGAGGCTGGCATCCGTCGTCACTGTGGACCAGGTAACAGGAAGGACTTGCCCTTCAGCAGATTGGAGAGGTCTAGTCACCATGACAAACTCAGATTCACATGAAGAGGAAGGGATACTGACTTCTTCAGAAGCTCCGGCTGACCCTTGCACACCTGGATCACAAACCTCTGGAGCTCCCTGGTGTGAGCCATGGCAAATGGGACCGCTTCTGTGGTGGAGATGAATTTCCCCACTAGAGAGCACAGCTTCTTGGCTGGAACTGGATCGTTAGCCAGAAAAGCAGAAACCCTGTGGGTGATCTGGTGAGCTACCTCATCTGTGAGAAACACCATGCTCTGCTGAGTGTATAATAGAAGGCCAAGGAAGACCAGATGCTGGGATGGGACAAGATCCAACTTTTCCATTTTGATGATCCACCCGTGATGGGTGGGAGCATTAATGCAGTCCTGAACCTGCTGATGAATAAGTTCTGCAGAGGGGGCTTTCAGAAGCAGGTCATCCATGTATGGAGTAACTCTGATGCCATCCCGGTGAAGGACTGACACTAAAGCTCCCAGGACACGGTTGAAGACTTGAGGAGCTTTAGTCAGATCAAAGGGAAGAGCTGAAAACTGAAAGTGCCCTTGGTCGCAGGCAAATCTAAGATACTGCAGACTCTCTGGATGAATGGCAATATGCGTCCTGAAGATCCAGAGAGGCAAAGAATTCCCCCGGGGACATAGCAGCAATCACAGTGCTTAGGGACTCCTGGTGATACTGAGTCCTGATCACAAAGGAATTGAGATCCTTCAAATCCAAAATGAGACAATCGCCGTCCTTCTTGGAGACCACAAAGAGGTTTGAGTAAAAACCCATACCTCTGTCCTGAACTTGAACAGGTTCTAGAACATCCTTGTCCAGAAGGGCTTGGATAGCGCCGTTGAACAGACGGCGTTTCTCTGTGCCCTGGGGCATATGAGAAGGAAAAAAGCAAAAAGGAGGAAGAATGGGATCCTGTATCCTTCCGCCACCACCTGTAAAACCCACGAATCCGCCAATGAATCCTCCCAGACGCTGTGGTAGTGATGCAGAAGGCCACCCACAGCAGAGTGGGGACCTGGGTTCAGCGAGTCATACCGAAGAAGGCATGAAAGCCTTAGGCTTGGAGGAGACCTTGGGGTTCCATTGCTGTTCGGGCTTGGAAGAGGATTGAAAAAACGATTATGCTTGAGAGACGTTTTCTTCCTGGGTACCAAGGGCAGAAGGGTACTTTTACCCCCTGTGGCCTCACTAATCAGATCCTTGAGATCAGGCCCAAACAATGATGTGCCTTGAAAAGGCAAGGAGAGCAAGGCTTTCTTGGAAGCAGTGTCAGCAGACCAGATCTTGAGCCAAAGAGCCCGTCTGGCAACCACAGACATGGTGGAAACCCTAGCCAACAAACAGATGGTATCAAATAAGGCAGCAGAAATATAGTGCTGGGCCTCAGAAATGTTTGCAAGAAGCCACAACATATTCGAAGCAGAAGCACCCTAACGGACAGCCAGGGTGAGTTGTTCAGTTCAGACCTCAATGGCATGGTTAACCCATGCCGCAGCAAACTCTGGACGCATGACAGTACCAGCAGTGGCAAGAATGGAATTGAGGGAAACCTCAAGTTTCTTGTAAGTCCAGTCTTTCAGAGCCAACGCATCAGAAACTGGCAAGGCAGTAGACTTGTATAGCCTGAAGATAGAAGTATCCACTGTGGGGGGGATGAACCCACTGAGCAAGCTCCTCCTTAGAGAAGGGGGTAAAACTTGGCAAATTTCTTAGAAACAGGGATTTCCATTCATAAGACACAAGGCAGTCAAGAATGGGGTTAGGTGGAAGACAAGTAAGGGGCTTTTTAGGCTTCTGAAACACATCAGAGGGATCTGAAGAAACTTCCTGAATTAAGGGAATTTTTAGGGTAGTCAAGACAGCCCTGATCAGGCCCTCAGCCGAGAGCTCTGGATCAGCCTCAAAGGGGTCCCCAAAAAACTGAGATGAGCCCACAGCAGAACATTCCTCAACATCTGAATCCACCAGCAGTTCCTCTTCAGAGGAATGTGATATGTCAGGTACTCCCTGCGGTTTTGGCAGGGAAGACCTGATGGAGGAGGGGGTCAGCCAAGGATGGAAGACCCCCTGTAACTGGGATGGAAAGAGTTGCAATGTAGACCTAAGGACCCTAGTAGCAGCCTTCAACTCTTGCACCCAAACTGGCTCTATTGCATAGCTGGAGGTCCCTGGGAGAGACTCAGGGATATCGGAACATACTGGGCATAAATGACCTGAGAATTCTCTAGGTAACCCTGAATGATAGGAAGAGCAATGCATAATAGGGGACACAGAGACCCCAGCATCCTTAGTCTTAGGCCTGGCCCCAAGCGCCAATGGATTAGACATTCACACAGTGTCAGAAACATTTATAGACTAAGTAATCACCCAAATACAGTGTGTAAGATTAAAATATCACCCCAGAAATATCTCAAATGCACTTATCTCACAGGCGAAGGGTTAATCTGCATAGGAGACAAGGAGATTCCAAGCCCTGCGTAGGATACTCGTTCAGGAAAAGCACAAAACTGCTGCCGCAGCGGAGCCAATCAGAAATGAGTGCGCGAAGTAAGTGCTCATGGGAAATGTAGTTTCCCCTGAAAAAGTACCCCAACAGTGCCCGAAGCCCACCAACACACACTTAAAAAATTAACCGGCTGATAGAGCAAGGGCAGCCAATTAAAATGAGCGATCTCTGAAGTCGCTACGTTAAGTGGTTGCAGAGATATGTCCCAAACTGCATAGTCCCATGGAAGTGAATGAAGCAATGGCGTGTATGTGGTAAAGCGCGCCGAAACTCAATTTTTGTCAGAGTTGAAACAGTAAAATAAAAGTACATGAAACATCACTAGAACATGTAAACACAAAAAAACTGAACCTAGTAGGAAAAGTGCCAATAAATCCCCAAAAGATGCAAAGCCAGCAGCTAAAGGGTTAAGTTGCCACATAAACCTGCTCCAAAACACCCAACAGACATACAGATAAACCCAATGAGTGCAGGAGTGTGCAATAGGAACTCCATATGGAAAACCCCTGTGCGGAGGAGCACTGTGGGACATGTGGACCTGCAGCACTCAAAGGGTTGCTCACCTTTCCTGCAGATCTTCTGTCTTCAGATTACCATGTTTAAAGATGAAGCCTCAGTGGGCAACTTCTGAGGAAAGAACTTGTGTCCAAGATTTTCCCCCCAGGGCTTAAGATCCACAAAAAGCACCTGGATACTGAGCTAGCCACATCTAAGGGAATTGTCAGTTATGGTAATCCGCCTAATGGTGGTATTCCATATCTAACAGAAAAATAAAAATTAGCTAAAACTATAGCAGAACTGTTCTCTTGCCTGTGTCTTCACCAAGGAACAAATCTTACTGGAGCTGGTTGGCTAGCTACAGCCAAGGAGGGAAGGTAGGCTCCACCCCCTGCATTCACTACTAGAATTGTTCCTGCCTAATTAATGGACGGATCGCCTACCCAAAAGTTACCAGTAACCTGTATTGGACGACAGAGAAAGGACATGTTAGAAAAAGACTTAACCCTTTTGATTTCCGTACCCAGTTGGCACTCAAAGGGTTAGAAATAATAATGAAAGTTCTAGGACTGGGGGTAGTTTTAAAATGGTTCTTGGACTACAGCTCCCATGGGAATTGTAGTCCAACAGCAGCTTGATAGCTTGTAGGACTCCTATGAAACTTCATAAAAACCACTCTGTAGGACAACATGTAAGACATGTCCAGTCATTTCACCCAAGAGTGTAGGGTGTTCTAGTGAAGAGCAGCACAAAGCTCAAGCATAACGGTAACATAGTTACACCTCTTAGTACAATGACAAAGATGTGCTTCCCAAAATTAAAGCACTGACCAGCATTCTCCCTGTAAAGGAACCCTTCTCATAGCAAGTGTATAAAGATGGTTCATCGTAAAGCACAGCTTACATGTAAAAAGAAACAAAACTAAAGTTCAGTCAATCAATTAAAGGAGAAATAAAAAATCTTAATAAACCACACTTACTTATTATGGGTAGAAAATCTAAGAGGCCCTATGAATTTTGCCTATTTTCCTTTAATCGTTCCCGGACGTCAGATCGATGGAGGCGGACATGACAGTTACTGGAAGTCATCAACCTGAAGCAGGTAGAGTGCATGAACCTACTTAACTGTTTTAGAACCACATGGGTGTGCAAAGCATAGAGTTTGTGTCTTGTGGTCCTGCTACCTCTATGGACATAACATCCAGAACCAATTGAAGATTTTCTCTATAGAACAAAGGCACAAGGGCAAAATTCACAGGGCCATTAAGATTTTCCGATCATAGGTATATGGGGTAAAAGTGTTCTTATTAGGAGGTGTTACTTCCCCTTTAATGGCTGCTACTCCCTCTTCTAAGAAGAGCAGAATGATATTTCTTGTCGAAAGGTTAAAGGATGACTGTCAGTGGGAGCCTCGTTCCTATTGGCTGTACAGGGTGGGGTGTGAAATCCCAGCAGCCAATAGGAATCATCAGCAGCCTCTCTAAAGCTCACAGCACCAGTTGTGAGGAGCAATATCCCAGGGCAGGCCAGGACTCCAATGGCTGTACGTTTATAAATAAAGTTATTCTCACAGCGCAGGAAATAGATACAGTATGATTTACTGCACAAAGACAGATTTATCATTATTTGTTTCCAGTTAGTTGCTATTTACTAGGGCATTTATAACACTGCCCTGTTTGCCTGCAGTGAACAATACACACGGCCATACAGCTGCCTTGGCACTCACCTCAGTAACAAACTCTGAGAATCCATCTCCTCGGTGTTGGTTTCCAGCAAGTCGAACTTGTTGGTGAGAGTGAGCGACATCTCCAGCTTCCTCAGCTGTGCCAGGGCCTGTTCTGAGACGGGGTCACTGAGGTTGGACGTGCTTTCACCTGCAACAAAGAGAACAGGCACCAACTCACCCAAATACACAGGAGGAGTCTGCCAAGAACTGCCTGAAGATTTTCACCACAACAGAGGATACGGATGGTTACAGATAATTTATTGGCACACAGGTTACTTTAACCTTTTAAAGGGATAGTAATACATACTTCTTACAAATCTCCATCTGGTAGCTATTAAAAAGTTAAACTAAAAGCCCCCGGTTCCATCTCTCAAACCTTTAATGTTTGAGAGATAATCATAGTTAAAGTTCTCCCCTTCCTCCCCTTTCCCTGACGTCAGCGCTCTAGCTGACTGCAGGGGAATCCGGTCCTGGGACCGGCGGAGGCTCTTCAGCAGAGCAGAGATCTTGGTATTGAAAAAGAAATCCTTCACTGGATCGGTCTACAAAGTGTGTTTGGTTTGCAAGCACACTTAAAAGACTGTTCCAGTGAAGGATTTCTTTTTCAATATCTCGATCCCGGCTCTGCTACAGAGCCTCCCAGGGCCGGATTCCCCTGCAGTCAGCTAGAGCGCTGACGTCAGGGAAAGGGGAGGGAGGCGGGAACTTTGGTGCCGAATATCTCTCAAACCAAAAAAATTTGAGAGATGGGACTGGGGGAATTTAGTTTAACTGTTTAATAACTACCAGATGGAGACTTGCAAAAAGTATGTATTACTATTCCTTTAAAAACCAGCAGTCACAAAGCATTGCGCACCCCTCTATTCCTTAAGGGGTTAATCCTTTGCGGTTTCAGAGGCTAGTTTGGAATACAGAAATAACAGGACAAGTGGTCATAAGCTAAAACTACTGAGTCACTTCCTGTCAGTTAGAACTATCAGGAAGTAAACACAGTAAATTCACTTCCTGTCAGTTAGAACTATCAGGAAGTAAACACAGTAAATTCACTTCCTGTCAGTTAGAACTATCAGGAAGTAAACACAGTAAATTCACTTACTGATTTTTTTAAACTGATATAAATTTTGTATAAAACATCTGACAGCGATGGGAGTGACCTTGTTTTATTCAGCAGGAAATGCTCTGTAAAATATGTGGTTTCATTAAAAAAAAAAAAAAAAAAAAAACTTACTGCTCCTTTAATTCCATGGTTTGTGCCCCCCCCCCAGTGGATGAAAGAGAAAATAAATAAATGTCCCCCCCCATAGTTCAGTTGGTTTTCCCTAGCATGACACATTTCATTTATACACATGGTGCAATAAACGGTAGCAGATGACTGCCTTTATTTTTTCACATACCAATCAGAGACTGGACTGTGGGAGGCTCTCCGATACTCTCTAGAAGTTCATGAATAGGATCCTTGTGGTCAGGAGCAATGAAGTCTTGATGTTCCAGTAACAGCTGCAGGTAAATGAATATTAAATAATCACTTTAATATAATCGACACTCGTCACTCCTATCTTCTCCTCTTTTCTTTCTCTCTTAGCCTTTTCCGCTCTTTTTTCTACCTGCCTTTTCTCCCGCCGACAAGTACCTGTGAGAATTTTTGGGTACGCTGGACTCTCATGTATATTTATTTTAGTGTAAGTCTATTTCACCATGATCATTACAACAGCTTTTGTTTTTTTATTTTATTAGTGGATATTACCAATGAATAAGATAAGCTGAACAAGTAGTTGCATATACTGTTCACGGGCCTTTTTTCCCACTACACTGTTCCTTTGCTGTATCAAAGTATGCTGTTCATTAATTTTATTAATCTTCATTAAAGAATTACTTTGAAATTAAAGAATATTAAATAATAAGGGTGATCCAACTAAAAACAGAGGCGTACACCGTTTAAAGCAGCAGAAATGCTTTATACCATTGGACACCGGATGGCAGTGTTAGAAAAAGTTTATTATGTTTGAGCTGTAATAACCTTTGAACGACGCGGCATTGAGAGTATCCTTGTTATACTGAGCAGGAGAAAACATAAAATATTAGTTTTTTTCACAAAACCTTAGCTCTCTTAAAGGGATAGTAATGTTTCACAATAAAAGCAGCTCTAATTAATCATCATAGTATCTGGACTTTGGAAAGTGTTATTTCAATTCTGTCAGAGTTGTAGTTCAAGAGTAATTCAATGACATAGTATCCCCCTCCAGCCCCTTTTACTGATGTAACACTGCTCAGCCAGATCAGAAGGGAGGTGCCCAGGTAGACTGCAGAGAGGGACAATCTTCAATTAAGATAAGGGAAAAACCTGAAAAACTTGTCAAGGGGGGCAGGGATTTCATTGTTCTCATAGGAAGAAGATTGTCCCCTGCTGTTATCTGTCTGGTCTATGGACTGGACTGCATTCCACATCTGAGAAGAGATGGCTTACACTAGGTAAAAGGGGCGGGAGGGGAAACTTTGCTTGTGAATATCTCTCAAACCATAAAGGTTAGAGAGATAAGAAGTATATCGTTCTTCATGTTTTTTTAATGCCTACAAAATAAAATAAAGATAAAACGAAGTATTACTATCCCTTTAAGCAACAATTGCATCCCTGCTAGATGAAAACAATTCTCAGTTCCACCACTATTTTACTTGTATCTGCTGGTGAAACTAAACGTGATGAGTTGAACAAGCAGATTACTTCCTCACCTTGTGCGTATCAATAAGTTCCCCAACTGTGATGTAGATGACAGGTTTGATCGTGTTCACCATTTCTGAGTACTCATCTACATTGAAGCGCTCTTCTGGTTCTGGCACAGAGCATGCAGTGCGGATAAACTTCCTGTAACGAGAGACTGTTTGCGTCAGTGTGTGCATTACGAATGTTACTGTTGCCTTCCTTCTTTGTGAGATCTTCTTGTATAATTCACTGGTTCTTAAACTGTGTTTCATGGAAGTACAATGCGTTGAACAGAACAAATATATGTAATGGTTAACACTGGTAAAAGGCTGGAATGTCACACACTGTGTGTGGTCTTGTGACTACCAATGATCTAGTGGAAGGCAACTGGTTTGTTACTGTGTACGTGTAATTCTATGGCTGCTATGAGGGACAGCAGAACAAGGATAGGGTTGTCTGACAAGCTATGCGGTTCTGTAACTACCAGTGGAACAAGGGTGGTGCGTCAATGAGTCAGAGACCTCTATCATTCAAGGGATTAAAAGCCCTGTTTGACTCAAATGGAATATTTATTCCTCCCCAATCGTGTAGTGGGTATGCCTCACAATTACGCTTTCCTTACTTTTTGCATATGGCTCAGCGTCATCCCAAAACCATTGGTTTGTGAAGGAGAGCCATTTAGTTAGCCACACTGCAGATGGGGAAAGGAAACAATACAGACCTGAACTTCCAGTGTGTCTCCTCTAGATATTGGTTGACGAGGCCTAGGTGAGAATCTTCGAACATCTTGTTAGCAGCGGCATGCTGGAGAACCTTAGCAATGGACCCCAGGGTGCGCCTCTGGTCTGGGTGAATCGTCCCTCCAGCAGAAAGGTCAATGATATCAAAAGCATCAGGGGCCACCACAGCTGGGTTCATGAACCGATAATAGAGCAGGTTCCCCACGATCTGCAGGACATTGAAGAGAGTGCTTATTGTGGAGACAGTCTCACCAGCATTTGACCTCTCAAGGACACAGAGCAACTGGTGTATAAGGAACCAGAGCAATTCTGGGCAAAAAAAACTCCACACCATAGAGGTCAAATAGAACTTCCCAAACAATATAAGGTTTGCACCCAATGACTGATAAAGAGGTCTCCAAGGCATTGCTAAAGAAAACCTTGGACACCTCTAGCATTCAAGGAGTTAACAGTCCCACTTAAAAACAACGGTCATTTTTATTGTTCCTGATGGTGTTGATGGCTTGACCTAGAATTGCACTAATTCTTCTTAGTTCATCATTCTGTAAACTACGGATGTCTTACCTTGTGAATATCATGTTCTTTGGCCTGGGGAAATTTTTCACCAAGTGAATTTTTCAGCACTTTGGCAACATAACGCATTCCATAGCTAGGAGGGAAAAAAACAGAAGGAGGGTTCATCATCCAAGAAAAGTATAACACTAAATGTTACTTTATTGGCCGATATAGTCCCTCAAAAATCCTACAACATTAAGTAAATCTATTTGACTCCGTAATTCATGTTTTTTTTTTTTTTCTAGTGTAATGGTTGTAGAGATTTTTAGTTTAGTAGTTTTGGACACTAACATGATCAAAGCAGAGTCTCTGAATTGTGTATCATAATTGCTAACCTATTCTGAAATTGCCTCGCTCCTCCTCCTTTTTGAGAATGGCAGCACCTAATAGCTTCCACCAGAGGGGCAAGATAAATGGGGTGGATCAATAATGCAGATCTTGTCAAGAAGGATGCTACCACTAAGGTGACAACTTGGACAGCACCTTTAAATTACCAGACTCTGTGATAGTCTATATGAATCTTTTGTATAAAAGCAATAGGTAGAGCATGTATTGGTTAAAACAACTGCACAGCTGCTATAGAAATTAATCCTGTTTATGCTTGAGAGGTCTGCAACTCATTGCTTTGCAATTCATCTGTGGTCTCTAGCATAAAAGAGGATTAAAGCTTCATTTAAATCAGTTGGAATTATTATTTGTAGTCTATAGTGTAATTGGTTTGCCCATATATTTCTCTACTTTTGACCTTGTGCAGATAGCCTTTGGTGCAATACAAATACCTGCAGTGCTTTTCCAAGTCATGACTCTAGTCTTTTCAAATGCCTATTTGATACTCACGGAATCTGGTCAACGTTGGCCATAATAGTGTTAAAAAATTTGTCGGTCACAGAGATCAGGTTACGGATGGAGATGTCCAGGCGTCTCTGCACTTCTTGGTGGGAGAGAGCCTGTTCCGGAGTGACATCATATGGGAGAGTGCTGTGGGACAGAAGGACAATCTCATGGTAAAAGGAACTAAACAGGGGCAGGCAGCCTCAGGCCCTTGAAGCATTGAGGACAACTCTTCCCATCACCCTGGCCAGTCATTGGCTGGGTGGGGATGATGGGAGTTGTTGTTCACAACAGTTGAAGGTCTTCCATTTGCTGACCACTGGTAGAGCAGGTAGAAGTCAGAACTGAGAATCTACTAGGACAGGTATCCACAACCTGCACTGCACCTACACTTTCAACAGGTTTTGTACAAATATTACTTGTTATAGCAGTGGTTCCCAGCACTATCCTCATCGGTGCCGAACACACCATGTCTTCAGAATTTCTCTGATTGTGTGAAAGTGAGTTAAATGACCATGGAGTGCCAGGACAGTCATTACTGTGTGTGCGTTATGGGCCCATGACAGTGCTGTCACAGCTTTAATTTATTTATTTTTTGCAAGCGCTCTGTGATCATGGGTGGGGCAGCCAGTTTCAGCCTCTCCCACAGTCAGCTGGTACATGAGATTATACATTTAGATTATAAGCTTTCGGGCAGGGACCTCGCACCCAATGTTTCACTCTACAAAGCTCCTGTAACCCTGCTTATATATAACCGATACGCTAGTTGCCTCACCTCTGCACCAGCAGGGAAATCCTACAGACTAGGCCTGTTAGGGGTCCTTGAGGAAAGAGTTGGAAACTACAGCTCTGCATCAGTGACAGACAAACTGAGACCCTCCAGCTGTTCAGGACTAAAAGTCCCATCGTGGTTAATAGCTGGAGAGCCTCGAGTAATTCAACAATACTCTGTAACAGCTGGTTCCCAATCTCCACAGTAACCCCTAACAGTCTATGTGTGTGGTGTTTCCCTGCTTCTGCATGGGTGAGATAATTACATGACTGATCCATGTATTATCTCAACCGTGTACAAGCAGGGAAATACTAAACACATAGACTGCCAATGATGAGAACCACTGGCCTAGACTAGTAAATTTGTCAAGGACCCCAAGCAGACGAGGCTGTATTTACCTTGCAGGCTAATAGGTAGGTCAATCAAAGGCACAACCATTACCCTCATCTGTGGTTGAATACAAATGGGTCCATCAACATTACTGCTCCACTGATTGACCTGCCTATTCTTCTGCATTATAAATACACAGATAAGTATAATCAGCATTAATTTGAAGTCCTTGGACCATATACTCAAAGACAAAATTGGAGTAATTGTAACACAAACCCACTCAGGACCGGATCTGTCATAAGGCAGAGAAGGCATCTGCCTAAAGGTGCACCCCACAGAGGGACACCTGTCATTGGAATCCATTTTTTTTTTTTTTTTTTTTTAATATCCTCGCAGCTCTGCATGAAGTGGCGTAACATTAGCCCGCCGCATGGTGAGGTCTGTGCCTTCTTTGGCACAGACCTGTAGCTGCTGAGCTCCCTCGTCTACATCATCTCCCAGCGATCTGCATTACTGAAAAGAAGATCGCGCAGGAGCTCAAGCAGCTACAGGTCAGTGCCAAAGGAGACCCAAACCTCTCCTGCCGCTGGACCACCAGGGAGGTAAGAAATGGATATGGGGGGGGGGGGGCAATGTAAGGGTAATATGGAGATGATGGGGCAATGTGGAGATGATGGGGGCAAAGTGAGGGTAAATTGGAGCTAATGGGGGCAAAGTGAGGGTAAATTGGAGCTAATGGGGGCAATGTGGAGATGATGGGGCAATGTGAGGGCAATATGGAGCTGATAAGGGGCAAAATAGAGCTGATGGGGGGAATGTGAGGGCAATATGGAGCTGATGGGGGGCAATGTGAAGGCAATAAGGAGATGATGGGGGGCAATGTGAGGGCAATAAGGAGATGATGGGGGGGCAATATGGAGCTGATGGGGGGGCAATGTGAGGGCAATAAGGAGATGATGGGGGGGCAATGTGGAGATTAGGAGCATTGTGGAGGTGTCCAGTAGAGATGGTCAATGGGGGGGGGGGGGGACGCTTCAGATTCCTGTGCCTACAGGTTCCCAAAATGTAAATCCGGCCCTGAATCCACAGCTCCACGAGGGGGGGGGGGGGGGCTGGGGAATCGAATTTCCTCACAGATTAAAACCTTTGAATGCAGGGCAACGCCCTGTGCACCCCTCTGACACTCAAAAGAGTTCAAATGGATATTTAACCCCTGAATGATAGGGGTCTCCAAAGCAACGAGTTAGAGATCTCACTTGCATTCAACGGATTAAAAGGTTCAGTTTGAAATTAAAGGAATTTTTATTCCTTCTTCAGTTGGTTGTCCTAGAATTACGCCACTTTGCCTTCCTGCATTTGTTCTACTGAATCATCTACCACGCAACGTACCTCTTCTTGCCGGTCTGCGTCTCCACTTGATTGATCCAGCTCTTGTATATTTCCACTGGGTTGATTCTGATATTCAGAGTTTTATCATGCAGCACCTCCTGCACCACGTTGCTCAGGATTTGGCGTAAAGCATTCTGCCCGCGTGCACTGCGGTAAAAGCTCACCAGCAGGCGTATGACCGTTGGGTTCCCGGTTATGATATCTTGCACTTTATCAACTTTGGAGCTAAATAAACAGATGATGGGACATAAAATATTTATATGAAATATGTAGAAAACATGCATTATTAAAAAGTACATACTACATTACCCTTATTTTGATAATCAAAATATTTGCACTCTGATGACTAGGTAAGTCTACTTCTTAACGCATGAACCAGACAACAAGATAAGAGGATTTTAGTCTTATCTGTTAAATCCTTTTCTCTTAGTCCATGCAGGTTACTGGTAACGCTAACTTTGGGTAGGCGGCCAGCCCCTTTAAATAGGCAGGAACAATTCTGAGAAGTGACTGCTGGGTGGAGCCTACCTCCTCTCCTTAGCTTGCAGCTAGCCAATCCCCATCCAGTAAGATCTGAAAACCAGCTATTGACTGGGTAGTAAGAAGGTAAAGGAAGACTCCTGTGAGCATGACCCCGAAGGACCCCCACAGTCTGCCACAGGAAAGCCAAACATGGTCCCTTGACAGGGTGGGAGACCAGTAACCTGTATGGACTAAGAGAAAAGGATTTAACAGGTAAGACTAAAATCCTATTTTCTGTTGTCCAATACAGGTTGCTGGTAACTTTGGGATGTCCAACCATTAAGTTCCCCAGGGCTGGAAGAAAGGCAAGGACCAGAAGCAGGCCCCCAAAGTCACCAGAGCACCAATGGACCAACAGATCATGAATAGCTCAACATTAATCACAAACTGTCAATGGACAGCAAACAGGGGTAAAACAGACCCCAGGAACTGATACACAGTATACTGAACTAAAGCCAACAGGGCTCAAAAGTGAAAGAGTACTGAGGGACTAAACAGATCCTAGACAGGCAAGGCTGCCTCAAGGATCTTCCTCCCAAAACTGGCATCAACCGATGCCAGCACATCCACACGGTAGTGTTTCGAAAAGGCATGCACGGACGACCAAGTGGCCGCTTTGCACAACTTATCAGCAGAGGCCTGATTTTTGTAGCCCAAGATGCCCCAAAAGACCTCGTAGAATAAGCCGTGACCTGAAAGGCTTCTTTCTAAGTTCTTAAGCCTTATGAATGGTGGACTTGATCAAAGACGCAATAGTCACTTTGGATGCAGGTCTCCCTGCCCTGGGGCGCTCAGAAATGAGGAACAGCACTTCAGATTTATGTACATAAAACTTGAGACTATGCACCACATCTAACTAGTGGAGATACCTCTCCTTGTCAGAGGTGGGGTCAGGGCAGAAATAAAGCACCACAATTTGCTGATTAATGTGGAACTCGGAGACCACCTTTGGGAGAAACTCCTGAGAAGAGCGAAGCACAGCCTTGTCCTTGTGAAACACCAAAAAGGGATTGCTTACAAGACAGGGCATGCAGGTCCGCAACACGGCTAACAGATACAATCACCAGGAGGAAGGCCATATTCCACGTCAGCAGATGGAGAGGAATAGTGGCCATTGACTCAAAGGGAGGGCACTGAAGGACGCCCGAAACCAAGTTAAGGTCCCACTGATGAGCGGGAGTCTTAAACACAGGACGGGTATGAACAACACCTTGGAAGAAAACCTAGACATCAGGAAGAATAGAAACGCACCTCTGAAAGAAAACCGAGAAAGTAGAAATCTGAACCTTAAGGGAACTCAAACTGAGGTCCTTATCCACACCGTCCTGCAAGAAAGCCAGGACAGTAGGCAGATAAAAATCCTGAGACAGGTCCCTACCAGCACACCAAGATGGAAAGGTCAACCAAACTCGATGGTAGGCCTTAGAGGAAACCGGCTTACAGGCACTAAGCATAGTAGCCACCACAGCAGAAGAAAATCCCTTCTTCAAAATTGAGGATTCAATCTCCATCCAGTCAAAGCCAGACGATGAACATCCTCCTTCCACAGGTAACCTTACAGAAGACTATCCAGATGGGAGGGAAGCCGAAGAGGTTCCGCCACTGAGAGATCCAGAAGCTCCAGAAACCAAGCCTGCCGAGGCCAGTACGGAGCAATCAGAATGACTGGGCAGTGCTCCATTCGCAGTTTCCTTATCATCCTGTGCAACAGGAAAATGGGAGGAAAGATGTATGCCAGAGGGAAATTCCATGGCATCGACACAGCATCCACAGCTAGATCCAGGGGATCCGCGCAGTGAGAGCAGCACGTTGGAACCTTCCTGTTGTGTCTCGTTGCCATCAGGTCGATGCATGGAAGACCCCACAACTGGACAATGAGGCCAAACACCTCTTGATGCAGTTCCCACTTTCCGCTTTCCACTGTGTGTCGATTGAGTAAGTCTGCCAGTATGTTGTCTACGCCAGAAGCATGAACTGTGGAAATGGCAGGGACATGCTCCTCTGCCCAGGACAAAAAAGCCTTGAGCTCTAAGCTAAGCTGTAAGACTTGTTGTGCTGCCTTGTTTGTTGAGGTAGGCTACCGCTGTGGCATTGTCCGACTGGACCCTGACCGGGCAAATCTTCCAGTTGGCGCGTCCAGAGCCGCGGGGCATGAAATATCGCATGAAGCTCCAAGACGTTGATGGGAAGGAGAGATTCTTCCTGGGACCACTGGCGCTGAGCACTGAAGTGCCCTAGAACCGCTTACCAACCGGAGAGGCTGGCATCCGTCTTCACTGTTGTCCAGAATGGCATCAGGAAGGGCCTGCCTTTCAGCAGATTGTTCAGGCTGAGCCACCACAAGAGGCTCAGCTCCACATGAAAAGGGAGAGATAAAGACCTCTCCAGGAGATCCAGGCGGCCCCTGCATGCCAGGATTAGTAATCTCTGAAGTTCTCTGGTATGAGCCATGGCAAACGGAACCACCTCTATGGTGGAAATTAACTTCCCCACCAGCTACTCTCTAGATGAAACGTCTAAACAGACAATTTATTATAAAAAATATAAAATGCAAACATCCAAAAAAATATATATTCCTACTCTGATCATTATATGATGTGAGCGCAGATTTTAGCCATGCATTTTAGATTGCATTGTGAAATGATAAAGTACTATCAGGTCCTTTTTTTGCATTTTGTTTTTAATGTGAGAGGTGCTGCCTATATACATTGCCATAGGGATGACCTACTATATTTTAAACACAAGAAGAAGAGAAAGGGCGCAGAACCCTCTAAGAGTGCATCTGTATACGTTTCTATATATAAATCCCCCCTGTATTTTATGCTCATCACAGATAACAGTTGAATCAGCTAATCAGGAGTCAAATGACCATCTGGAAGGGTCTTCTCCAACCTGACGCGTTTCGATTCACAAACGACACTTTGTCAAGGGCCAAAATTATTATATTATTATATTTTGGCCCTTGAGAAAGTGTTGTTTGTGATACGTAATGCGTCAGGTGTTGTATCGGTGATATAATATTAATTTTAAAATAAAAATACATTGAATTCCCTACGTTCTGAAGTACATAGGTGGTCTATATCGAGATGATTAGAATTTCTATTATCTTGTAATCACTTTTATAATCTACATCAAGGGGAGGAACAAAGGGGCACTTAGGTATCTCTCATATTAAATTCCTCCCTCCAGCATGAAATCATGTCCACAGCTGCCCTTCAACCTTCTTGACAAGGTCTAAGAGACACTAGACAAAATATAGTCCTTTGTTTTCCAAAAAAACAACTTTACAATAAACTGTATTATGAATTCCCTTTAGGCAAAGCATAAAAGTGCTTTGGAGGAGCAGGAGAACGTACCTGATTTCCTCCTGTAGAGCGGTGCGGAACAGTTTGAGCAGCAGATACGCCTCCCTGCGATTGGATGCATAGTTATACAGGGTAAAAGTTACAGACTCCATGAACTTGGTAGACTTGTTCTGGGGCATCTGGAAGATCAGCTTGGCCATGTACTCAGGGTTGGTCTGAGGAAAGGAACAATACCATTTAAGGACACGTTAAGATCACACTAGAACAACAGTTCTCAACCTGTGGGTTCCGACCCCATCGGGGGTCGAATGACAATTTGCCAGGGGTCGCCTAAAACCATAAGAAAATTGTTTTTTTGTCTATTCTAATCTGTAAAACTTGTAATTGCACAAATTTTTTCCATTATAAAGAAATCCTTACTGTTCCGAGACTGATGGCCAGGTTAGTGCGGTCTGACCGCCTGCGCCGTCAGTCCCTTACGGGAGAACGTGACGTTTTATAGTCCGTGTTATTGAAGCGATGAAGGAGTAACAAAAATAATTTTACTGTTAGGGGTCTCCACTACTTGGGAAATTTTATCAAAGGGTCGTGGCACTAGAAGGGTTGAGAACCACTGCACTAGAACATTAAAGGGATAGTAATACTTCGTTTTATCTTTATTTTATTTTGTAGGCATTGAAAAAACATGAAGAATGATAGCAGTCTTATCTCTCAAACTCTTATGGTTTGAGAGATATTCACAAGCAAAGTTTCCCCTCCCGCCCCTTTTGCCTAGTGTAAGCCATCTCTTCTCAGATGTGGAATCCAGTCCATAGACCAGACAGATAAGAGAAGGGGACAATCTTCTTCCTATGAGAACAATGAAAGCTCTGCCCCCCTTGACAAGTTTTTCATGTTTTTCCCTTATCTTAATTGAAGATTGTCCCTCTCTGCAATCTACCTGGGCACCTCCCTTCTGATCTGGCTGAGCAGTGTTACATCAGTAAAAGGGGTGGGAGGGGGATGCTTTGTCATTGAATTACTATTGTACTACAACTCTGACAGAATTGAAATAACACTCTACAAAGTCCAAATACTATGATGATTAATTAGAGCTGCTTTCATTATGAAACATTACTATCCTTTTAATACAGCCTAATAATAAACCACCACTTACCGGTACCTGGGGGGAAAATACTAGCAGCCACTATGAAACAGATTTGTGTGAATCAGTTGCCTAAATGTAATCTTTATTTAAATGCTCGATATCATCTGCATAGAATATAATTATTTTGTGGTTGATCTCCAAACTTCCCCCCAGTATCTTCATAGAAATCAAAATATTAAATTGACAGCAGTATTGGAGCTGTCTGTATTCAGGCAACAAAGAACAACATCTGCAACCGTTGACATGATATACAGTACTAATGGGAGAGGTCTTCAATCTAAGCAACCACTGGTTCTCCAGCAGTTAGAGATGCCAACTCTGGAGAGCCAAAGGTTGCCTATACCTGTCTGACCAGAGATGTCTCCACTACAGTAAATAGCATAGAGGCTCACTCACTGATCATACTGTGCTCAGAGTGCTAGTTCATTAAAGGGATAGTAATACTTAAGTATTACTAATCCCTATAGTAAAGCCCTACTAAAAAAAAAAACGTATTGCCCCCAGTGTCATCTTTCAAACTTTTATGGTTTGAGAGATGAACGCTTCTAAAGTTGCCTCTCCCTCCCCCTTCACCTTAGTCAGCTTTGTAGCTGACTGAAGAGAAATCCGGTCTTAGATCATCAGGTGGCTCTGCAGCAGAGCCGTGATCACGTTAACTAAAAAAAAAAAAAAACTTTCACTAAAACAGTCTTCTACATGTGCCTGCAAACCAAGTACAAACCAAGCACACGTAGAAGACCATTTCAGTGAATGTTTTTTAGTAACGCGATCGCGGCTGTGCTGAAGAGCCGCCTGAAAGTCGTACGACTGGCTTCCCTGCAGTCAGCTAGAATGCTGACTACAGGGAAGGGGGAGGGAGAGGGGGAAGGGCAACGTTAGAACGTTAGAAGTGTTCACCTCTCAAACCATTAAGGTTTGAGAGATCACACTGGGGGCAATAAGTTTTTTTTTTTAGTAGGGCTTTACTATAGGGATTAGTAATACTTAAGTATTACTATCCCTTTAAATCTATTCAAGTTCTAATGAACAAGGCTGCACCAATCATGACTGGAGCCTCTTCTGCTATCCAACCACCTGTTACTTTCTGACCTATCCACTCCAAGCTCCAGTCCATGTCGGTCGTATGCACTGTGGTGTAGCAAGCAATAAAGTTTTATTTGAATTATAAGGTGTAACCTTTTATGACAGCAGTAAGGTCTAATGGCTGGTATGGTTAGGCCTAGGAGTGCCAGAGGACTGTTTAACAGATTGTCTCACCTGTAACAGGTAGAACAGATGCTGATAGGCTTCCAGCTTCTGACGCTTCTCTTTGCTCAGCGACTTTAAACCTTTCTGTTTATCTATGGCCATGAGGTCTGACAGCTGCTCCTTGTTCTTCTTGGTCAGTTTCTTGCAATGGGAGACAACTTCCTGTGCAAGAGATAAAGGGACATATGCATAAAATAACTGGAAAAATTATTGGACAAACACACCACATTATACAAAGTAACTAAAAGCTGCCACTGATTGGAAAGGGGCTTTAACCACTTTAATGCTACACACAAACACACAACGTGGGTTATGCACGAAGGCATAATGACAAGGCTATATCGCAGAGATACCATCTTCAGTGATAGAATTCTCTATTTCCTATGTTTATCTATAGAGACTATGCATTATGATCTCAATAGCTCAGTGCTTTCCAAACTGTGTGTCGTGACACGTTTGTGTGTTGGCTGCAGTGTGTAGGTGTGTCACAAGCAAAGGTGCAGTTTACACAGCACGAGACTGTCATTCAACCCAAGCATGAGCTACACTGGGAGCGGAGATAAAAAACTACTAGTTAATGGTCGCATTTACACAGCTCCGTGTGCTGCATATAGCTAGTACGCCACTAAAGATTTGTAACAGCTGGAGTGCCTCCGTGTGCTGCATACATAATATTTATGCAGCACACAGAGGTACTCCAGTTGTTACAAATATTTTGGTGTTTAAGATATTAAAATCTTTTGAGATGCCACCTCCTCTATACCTCTGCCCTGTCTTTGAGCTGCCAGGCTGGAGCGTCCCTGTGCGCCGAGGCTGCCTGTCACATGACTGCTGCTTCTGTTTGTGGTGCAGATGAGACAGGAAAGATGGACAGTACTTCTAAAATCAGTTATGCGCTATTTACTAATGCGACATGAGAATCTTGCGCTTATATGTAGCGCAACATTCTCATGTCTCCCTTTTAAAACCTCACAACATGCTTAATGCCTTCCGCTGTATGAATGAAAGGTTTTCATGAGATATGTTGTGTCCCCCATACATCTCATTACAATTTATTTATGTGTCCGTATCTCTAATAAGGGATTATTAGTTTAACCTCCGGTTTGCTAGCAAAACTGAATTACTGTGTCACGAAATGATGCATGTCTAAAAAATGTGTCACC
This sequence comes from Rhinophrynus dorsalis, assembly GCA_037306005.1. Lineage (NCBI taxonomy): Eukaryota > Metazoa > Chordata > Amphibia > Anura > Rhinophrynidae > Rhinophrynus > Rhinophrynus dorsalis. The sequence continues at coordinate 10,126,058 of CM074728.1, forward strand.
AACATGAAAAGTTTGGAAAGAGAGCGCGAGCTCGGAGAGAAAGAGAGCGCGAGCTCGGAGAGAAAGAGAGAGCGCGAGCTCGGAGAGAAAGAGAGAGCGCGAGCTCGGAGAGAAAGAGAGAGCGCGAGCTCGGAGAGAAAGAGACAGCGCGAGCTCGGAGAGAAAGAGACAGCGCGAGCTCGGAGAGAAAGAGACAGCGCGAGCTCGGAAAGAAAGAGACAGCGCGAGCTCGGAGAGAAAGAGACAGCGCGAGCTCGGAGAGAAAGAGACAGCGCGAGCTCGGAGAGAAAGAGACAGCGCGAGCTCGGAGAGAAAGAGACAGCGCGAGCTCGGAGAGAAAGAGACAGCGCGAGCTCGGAGAGAAAGAGACAGCGCGAGCTCGGAGAGAAAGAGAGAGCGCGAGCTCGGAGAGAAAGAGACAGCGCGAGCTCGGAGAGAAAGAGACAGCGCGAGCTCGGAGAGAAAGAGACAGCGCGAGCTCGGAGAGAAAGAGACAGCGCGAGCTCGGAGAGAAAGAGACAGCGCGAGCTCGGAGAGAAAGAGACAGCGCGAGCTCGGAGAGAAAGAGAGAGCGCGAGCTCGGAGAGAAAGAGAGAGCGCGAGCTCGGAGAGAAAGAGAGAGCGCGAGCTCGGAGAGAAAGAGAGAGCGCGAGCTCGGAGAGAAAGAGAGAGCGCGAGCTCGGAGAGAAAGAGAGAGCGCGAGCTCGGAGAGAAAGAGAGAGCGCGAGCTCGGAGAGAAAGAGAGAGCGCGAGCTCGGAGAGAAAGAGAGCGCGAGCTCGGAGAGAAAGAGAGCGCGAGCTTGGAGAGAAAGAGAGAGCGCGAGCTCGGAGAGAAAGAGAGAGGGCGAGCTCGGAGAGAAAGAGAGAGCGCGAGCTCGGAGAGAAAGAGAGAGCGCGAGCTCGGAGAGAAAGCGAGCTCGGAGAGAAAGAGAGAGCGCGAGCTCGGAAAGAAAGAGAGAGCGTGCGCGCGCTCTGAGATAATAAGAGCGCGCGCTCGGAGAGAAAGAAAGCGCGAACTCGGAGAGAAATTTATAAAATAAATAAAAGTTCACCAAACTAAATAAAGGATCACGGATTACAAACAAAATGAGCCATATTAAGAGGGCACAAAGTGTGCATGTTTAGACTGAAGGATATGGAGGGTTAAACTTTGTTCATCTGCTCGTGAGGGCAGATATCAGCTGAGACACTGAAGGAAACATACTAATATCTGCAATGTCCGCCCAGTATTAAAGGGATAGTAATGTTTCATAATAAAATCAGCTCTAATTAATCATCATAGTATTTGGACTTTGGAGAGTGTTATTTCAATTCTGTCAGAGTTGTAGTACAAGAGTAATTCAATGACAAAGTATCCCCCTCCCGCCCCTTTTACTGATGTCACACTGCTCAGTCAGATCAGAAGGGAGGTGCAGGTAGACTGCAGAGAGGGACAATCTTCAATTAAGAGAAGGGAAAAACCTGAAAAACTTGTCAAGGGGGGCAGGGCTTTCATTGTTCTCATAGGAAGAAGATTGTCCCCTGTTGTTATCTGTCTGGTCTATGGACTGCATTCCACATCTGAGAAGAGATGTCTTACACTAGGTAAAAGGGGCGGGAGGGGAAACTTTGCTTGTGAATATCTCTCAGACCATAAAGGTTTGAGAGATAAGACTTATATCGTTCTTCATGTTTTTTTTAATGCCTACAAAATAAAATAAAGATAAAACGAAGTATTACTATCCCTTTAAGCAAGCACATAGCATGGCAACCGGTCAGTAAGTGGTAGCCACATACTCCACATCCAAATAACCTGCTTTACACATTATTATTTTCTCCTTTATTTATATAGTGCTAACTTATACAGCAGTGCTGTATAAAGAAAATAAAACTGGAATGTATGGGCGATCACCTACCTTGTACAATTTAATTAAATAAGTGTCATTCTACATGAACTCTCATTGGATAGTTGGGAGCATACAGACTGGCAGTAGCGACAACTGAGTGTAATGTGCTTAATCACTTTCTAGCACCAAATGAACATACATACATAACATAAGCACACTTGTTATTCACAGTTTCTCATATCTCTGAGGCATTTCCTTTTTCCAGAGTGCATAACAACAAATGAAGAATCACTCCTCTGCATCACAGATCTCGCTCAATTAAGCTTGTATGGACATAGGAGGCTGTGTGAAAAGTCAGGCAGTGAAACTTTGGTAAAGAGTGCCACCTAGTGATCATCTGTTATGGTCAATGGCGAATTCACACTCCAATGGAAAAGAAATGATAAAGAGTTTCCCGTAAGGAGAACATACCCTTCTGCCTCCTACCTGGGTGCACTAATAAGTGATCATTAGGCAGAGCCGCAAAGGTGAAGTAGGCAGGAGATAAGGAGAAGGTTAGATTTTAGCGTGGTTAACTATTTGAGCTCCCTGACTCCTGAACGGGACTTTACTCCACAGTCCTATTGTCCCCCATTGGATACAAGTGAAATACTCAAATAAAATCAATGGGCATTTTTAGTTTCTCTTTTATGTTGCAGATGGTTTACTCCAAAAGCCCATTGCTTCTCTTCTGAACTCAATGCCCTAAACATTTCTCTTACATCCAATTCAGAGACAAGGGGTCTGCGGTGAGCTATTTATTCCAAGGCCTGATCAGATGACCAGGGGACACCCCTGTAGAGTAGAGGAAATGAGAGTTAAACTTCAGAAGAGGAAGGGTTTTTTTTTTACAGTAAGGTCTGTTAAATTGTGGAATTCTTTGCACAAGGAGGTGGTTATGGCAGATACAATGGATACATTCAAGATACAGAGTTATGCTGTTGATTAGTAGGCAGTTCAGGAACGTCTGAAAAATACTAACTTATTTGGCAACAGGAAAGCTATAAAATTACTGGGGTATGAGGAGAAGGTTGAACTTGATGGACCTGTGTCTTTATTCAACCTAATTTACTATGTTACTATGTAAGGGGAAACTTTCCTCCCACTAGGAAGCCGAGGACTTTAATGACTCCTCACACCCTCTAATTCATCCCATATAACACGTAAAGTATAACTGACACTCTGTAACAGAAAAAAGTAAATTTCAAAGAGCTTTCAAAAGAACACTATACCTATGGTTGGCTTTTTTGATTTAAAGCAATAGTTTATAAGATGTATAGCTTTATTTGTTAGTTATTGCAAGACCTCCCAAGTATGCCTGGAGATCTCAAACCTTCCAAATAGTTCTGCAATACCAACTGTCACTGCTTACCTAGCTCAGCTGCACAAACGGACACAAACAAAGCTACACAACTTAAAAAATGACTTGCATAAATGAGGGTGATTTTGGACACAAAGTGGATCTATCACATATACAAAAGTAATTATCATTAGTTAGAGCATTTAGCGATAAAGTTCAACGTTAGTCATTTTTTTGGGGGGGGAATTATCTGCGCAAAAATTCAAGTTTAAAATGTGCCCAGCAGCCTACTTCCTGCTTGCAGCACTGCCTCTGCTCCCATCGCACTACCCAGTATCCTCCAATGACAGAGGCTTTCTTTCTCTAAGCTGGAGCAATCTTATTGGCAGAGATCGATATCTACCCAATGAGATCACTCCAGTTTAGAGACAGACATCCTCCGTCATCAGAGGATGCTGAGTAATGGGACGGGAGCAGCCTCTGTGCGGCATGCAGCTTGCCGCAGCGGCAAGCGGAAGAAGGCTGCTGGGTACCTTTTAAACTTGAATTTTTGCACAGATAACAGTTTTTTTTTTTCTTAAATGACTAACATGTTTAACTTCTTCGCTAAATGCTCTAACTAATGAGCATTACCTTTCTGTATGTGATAGATCCACTTTAAGAAGCACCTGTTTGTTCCAAGGTGACAGTTCCACTTTAAACAGCTATTGCCAATGGTTGTTCCTGTTCATTACCTGCAGAGTGATCCTGTTCTTCACCAGTAGCCCAATCTTTATGTCCATTAGGTTAAGATCGTTCTCCAGGCGCTGGTTAGACCGGATCTTCTTTACCACTTCCTCCCGCAGCTTTATCACTTCCCGCTCTTCCCAGAAGTCTCGCTCGCTCTGCTCCAGGAGGTGTGCAAATTTCCTCAAAGTGCTGAGAGGCGGATTCTTGGCATGGACTGTAACATGAAAGGACAGAGAGGAAAATACCACAAGATACAGCTAATTTAAAAGGAATTTTTGTGTGAAATGGTTATGTTATTATCAGTTGGCCTGAGACACTTAGCTCCCAATATACAGCAATAGCGCATCAGTTTAAAATAAATACAAAAGTGGCATTAAAATGGTGGCAACTTTGCAGTGCAATAACATCTGCATAAAGCATCTACCAGAAGCAGGAGTACCCTTGTGTTATTTAGCCAGAGAAGCACTGCTCTGGAGAGAGTTCAGAAGGGCTACTAAATTGGCAAGTGGTTTATAGGATAAATATTGTTAGGACAGACTAAAAGAAGCAGAACACGTATAGGAAAGGGAGGACATTATATAAGTGTTCAAATACATGAAGGGATTCAAAGCGGAGGAGAGTAGTACATTTCAAAGGAGTTAAAATGTTAGGAAAAGAGGTAATAGTCTAGAGGGACAGAGATTTAGATTTAAGTTAAGAAAGTTTTACTTGAAAGAGAGTGGTAGAAAAGCAGAACAGTCTACCAGCAGAAGTGGTAGAGGTTAATACAGCGAAGGAACGTAAGCATTAGACTATCCTGAACATAAGACAAGACAAAGGACCAATTTGCATGAACACACACACACACACATTTTCATTCATCATCAGTACAGAGAGTAGGAAGGCGACTTACCCAGCATTCTGTAGTCTTCTCTGGCCTTGTTTGCTCGGAAAAAAGCTTGTATTTTAATCACGCTTGCAATCTGACATAATGGAGTGAGTGAGAAATTTCCATTTAATACACATTACAGATCTACCAGAACAAACAACTATTACACTCAGGTGGAAGTGGTTTTAAAAAGCTAGTTCACCCTTTAAGAACCAGAGGGGTATGCAACGACTCGCACACATCTCCAGAACTTCAAGGATTAATCTGAATTCAGATACTTTTTCTTTTTTTCGCTATAATATAATTAAAAGGAACAACAGCTGTATTTTTAATTCAACTATCTGAACATAAAACAGATAATTGTTTTGAGATTAGAACCCACTCATTTCAGTTCTGTTTACCTCAGTCATGCCGTACATTACTCTCTCAACAAGTATAAACCCAGAAGGGTTATATGGTCATGGACATCTACCTTAACATGATCTGGAAAAGTGCTATTATCACACATTTTGGTGTTTATGCACCCAAATAATAGTCAGTCTAGGAGTACAGAATATGTAAAAGGGTATGAATCCTATTCAGTTGCAGATTATTGTTTCCCTTTAAATCCTAGAGAGGCCTCAAACTTCACATGGCTGACTTTCTATAAAAATTCCATTGCAGCAAAAACATTTGCCTGTCTGAACATAACTTTTAGGCTATCTTTAAAGGGATAGTAATGTTTCACCAAAAACGCAACTCCGATTAGTCTTCATAGTATGTGGACCATGAAGAGCATCATTTCAACACTGTTTGAATTGTAGTTCAAGAGTAATTGAATGATTAAGTATCCTCCTCCCGTCCCTTTTACGGCTGTAACACTGCTCACCTCAGAGCAGCAAGACTGTCCGGATGGATCACAGAGAGGGACAATCTTCAGTGAGCATAAGAAAACGAACAAAAAAAAACTGTCAAGGGGGCAGTGTTTTCCTTATGCTCACAGATTGTCCCTTGCTGCAACCTGACCTGTCAAGAGACCAGATTCCACATCTGGGGGGAGGTGGCTTACACTAGGGAAAAGGGGAGGAGGTGGAAACTTTATCATTCAATTTCTCTTGAACTACAACTCTGACAGAATTGAAATAACACTCTCCATGGTCCAAATACTATGAAGATTCTTTGGCGCTACATTGCTATCTCTTTAGGAACACTGTAATAAGCTGTCCTACAACATACTGCTTTCCACATACACACATAAAATTGTTAGCACAATAAACACAAGTTTGACCTGTAATACTGTGATTAAATTTTGTCTCAGCAGTTGGCATACACTTGTTTTCAACAGTGGGTAAACCCTGAAATACTTGCATATTCTCCAGGTTGGAGTGCACGTGCTCCCTTTAACCTTTCAAATGCCAGAGAAGTCTTCAATGCATTGCAAAGCAATGCATTGGAGTCTTCTCTGGCATTCAAGGGGTTAATAAAACTCTGGGGCATGAAAATGTTATTTTGTATCTTTAACCCCTTTGCGTCCTGTGACGTACCCGGACCGTCACGCTGGTCCGGCACTTAAGGACCAGTGACGGTCCTGGTACGTCACGTACTTTTACTTACCGCGCTCCTGCAGGAGCGCGATGAGCAATACCGTGGACTGAAGTTGATCGCTCCAAGACCGGAGCTATCTCTTTCAGTCCCTCCATTCGATGTGCCGCCCCACGTGATCAGTCACGTGGGACTGCACGTCGAACTCATCTATCTGGTCCTTAAAGGACCAGACACCGCAGGATCATCGGACCTTAAGGGGTTAAACTCCTTGGTCTTGTTGACCTACTACAAAATATTATATTTGTATTAATTAATTAGCTTGTAGATCAGGGTGAACTTACATTTCTTTTGAAAAACCTAATTCGCTCCCGATATTTTTTTCGAGCTAAAAACATCCGCACCAGTGACTGGATCTAGAAAACAAAATATTGGGTTATGTACTACAGTGTAATAACGAGGAGATAACTTCCCCAGTGAGATAAACTCTCCAGTTCCTATGTTATTCTATGGGAGATATTTAGTTATAGACTACAGGGGGAGATGTACTAAGGTGTGATAAAGAGGAGATAACTTCTCCAGTGAGATAAACTCTCCAGTCCCTATGTTATTCTATGGGAGATCTTTAGTTATAGACTACAGGAGAGATGTACTAAGGTGTGATAAAGAGGAGATAACTTCTCCAGTGAGATAAACTCTCCAGTTCCTATGTTATTCTATGGGAGAGATTTAGTTATAGACTACAGAGGAGATGTACTAAGGTGTGATAAAGAGGAGATAACTTCCCCAGTGAGATAAACTCTCCAGTCCCTATGTTATTCTATGGGAGATCTTTAGTTATAGACTACAGGGGAAATGTACTAAGGTGTGATAAAGAGGAGATAACTTCTCCAGTGAGATAAACTCTCCAGTTCCTATGTTATTCTATGGGAGAGATTTAGTTATAGACTACAGGGGAGATGTACTAAGGTGTGATAAAGAGGAGATAACTTCTCCAGTGATAAACTCTCCAGTTCCTATGTTATTCTATGGGAGAGATTTAGTTATAGACTACAGGGGAGATGTACTAAGGTATAATAAAGAGGAGATAACTTCTCCATTGAGATAAACTCTCCAGTTCCTATATTATTCTATGGGAGATATTTAGTTATAGACTACAGGGGAGATGTACTAAGGTGTGATAAAGAGGAGATAACTTCTCCAGTGAGATAATAGGATTTTAGTCTTACCTGTTAAATCCTTTTCACTTAGTCCATACAGGTCACTGGTACCATGGGATGTGTAGTCCCCTTTAATAGGCAGGAACAATTATGCAAATAATTTGCAAGGGGCGGAGCCTCCCCTCTTACTTAAGCCACCTTCTGGCCAGAGCCACCCATATTGATTTGAGACCCTAAACTGACCCCAGGTAAGCAAAAGGAAAGACTCCTGTGAGCATGCCCGAACGGTCTCCCACTGAATGCCACAGGAGAGCCAAGACTGGTCCCTTGACAGGGTGGGAGACCAGTGACCTGTATGGACTAAGTGAAAAGGATTTAACAGGTAAGACTAAAATCCTATTTTCACTGTCGTCCAATACAGGTCACTGGTACCATGGGATGTACAAACATTGAGCTGATCCAGAGGCGGGAAGTAAGGCAAGGACCAGGCGCAAGGCCCAAGTCACTAGAACTGTTAACCAGTTGATAACATAGCCCAAACTGTAAGTGTCAACGGACACCAATCAAGGGAACAATCCCTGAACTGAACACAGCACACGGAACACGAGCCAACCGGGCTCAACAGTAAGGAAGCACTAAGGATCACAGAGCGGAAGACCTACACAGGCAAGACCGCCTCCAGGACCTTCCTTCCAAAGCTGGCATCAGCCGAAGCCAGTACATCAACTCGGTAGTGCTTAGAAAAGGTGTGCACAGAGGACCAAGTGGCCGCTCTGCACAGTTGATCAGCAGAAGCTTGATTCTTGTAGGCCCAGGAGGCCCCAATAGATCTGGTGGAATGGGCAGTCACCCTGAAGGGAACATGCTTATTCCTCAACTTATAGGCTTCACGGATGGTAGCCTTAATCCAAGAGGCAATGGTAACTTTGGAAGCCGGTCTTCCTGCCCTAGGCCCCTCAGGAATGACGAATAGAGCGTCAGACTTCCTGACAGATTCGGTGCGGTGAACATAAAACTTGAGGCAACGCACCACATCCAACAAATGGAGATCTCTTTCCTTGTCAGATGAAGGATTAGGGCAGAAAGAGGGAACCACAATCTCCTGATTGATGTGAAACTCAGACACAACCTTGGGTAAGAATTCCTTGGTAGTGCGAAGCACAGCCTTATCCTTGTGGAACACCAGGTAAGGAGGTTTACAAGACAATGCCTGTAACTCTGCCACCCGGCGTACTGACACAATAGCCAAAAGGAAGGCCATCTTCCAAGTCACAAGACGTAATGGAATGGAAGCCAAGGATTCAAACGGTGGTCGCTGAAGAACTCCCAGCACCAAATTGAGATCCCACTGGGGAGCAGGACTCTTGAAGGCAGGTCGAACATGAGTCACACCTTGGAAGAAGACTTTCACATCAGGAAGGATGGCAATCCGTTCCTGGAAAAACACAGACAAGGCAGAGGTCTGAACTTTGAGGGAACTCAGACTGAGCCCCTTGTCCACACCGTCCTGCAAGAAGGCCAGGACAGTGGGAAGATGGAAGTCAAGAGACAACTGCTTGACAGAGCACCATGTCACGAAAGTTGACCAAATGCGATGATAGATCTTGGAAGACACAGGCTTACGAGCACTGAGCATCGTCGACACCACAGAAGGAGAAAAGCCTTTCTTAGCTAGAATCGAGGATTCAACCGCCATGCCATCAAACGGAGAGAGTGAACATCCTCTTTCCACAGATACCCCTGAAGAAGCAGGTCCGGACGGGCTGGAAGTGGGATTGGATCCTTCACTGACATGGCCATCAATTCCGGAAACCAGGACTGGCGAGGCCAGTTTGGAGCAATCAGGATGACAGGACAACGTTCTCTCTTCAACTTCTGAATAACTCTGATCAATAGAGGAAGAGGGGGGAAGATGTAAGCCAGGGAGAAGTCCCAAGGGATCGACAAGGCATCCACCGCTAGAGCAAGGGAGTCCCTCAGACGGGAGCAAAACACCGGAACCTTCCTGTTGTGTCTGGTAGCCATCAGATCCACCACTGGCATCCCCCACCGTTGAGTGAGCATGTGAAACACCTCTGGGTGAAGAGCCCATTCTCCGCTGTCGACGGTGTGACGACTGAGGAAGTCTGCCATGACGTTGTCCACGCCTGGAATATGAACTGCAGAGATGACAGGCACGTGATCTTCTGCCCAAGACAAAATATCCTTGACTTCCCACCAGGCGGAACCGCTTCTTGTGCCGCCTTGTCTGTTGATGTAAGCCACCGCCGTGGCGTTGTCGGACTCTACTCTGACTGGAAGACCGGTCAATTGAGACTCCCAGTGCCTCAGGGCCAGCCGGACAGCTCGAAGTTCCAGAACATTGATGGAGAGCATGGATTCCTCCAGACCCCATTTCCCCTGAGCACTGAAGCGACCCCAGACTGCACCCCAGCCCCGAAGGCTGGCATCCGTTGTGACTGTGGTCCAAAGAGGAACTAGAAAGGATTTCCCTTTCAAGAGATGAGAGAGATCTAACCACCAGTGCAGACTCGACTCGACATGAGGAGGAAGAGAAACAGACAGATGTTGATGATCTGGATGATTCCTGCACGTCTGGATCACAAATCTCTGAAGATCCCTGGAGTGGGCCATGGCAAATGGTACTGCTTCGATCGTGGAAATGAACTTCCCCACTAAGGACGACAACTTCGGAACTGGAATTTCGTCCATGTCCAGAATCCCAGCCACTCTGACGGCTATCTGGTGAGCCACGTCCTCTGGAAGAAACACCATGCATTGGCGAGTGTCGAACAGGAGACCCAGGAACAGAAGCCTCTGAGAAGGAATCAAGTCCGACTTGTCCAGATTCAGGATCCATCCGTGACGGTTCAGGGTGTGCATGCACCTCTGCAACTGCTGGTGGAGAAGCTCCGCTGAGGAGGCCTTCAGTAGGAGATCGTCCATGTAGGGTGTCACTCTGATCCCATCCTGATGGAGCACCGCTATCAAGGAGCCCAGCACCCGCTGGAAGACTTGAGGAGCTGTAGTCAGTCCAAAGGGGAGCGCTGTAAATTGAAAGTGTCCCCTGTGGCAGGCAATCCTGAGATACTTCCTGCTCTCTGGATGAATAGGGATGTGAAGATAAGCATCCTGAAGGTCCAGGGAGGCAAGAAACTCCCCTGGAGACATTGCTGCAATCACAGAGCGCAGGGACTCCTGGCGGAAGTGGGAAGTCACCACATAGGCATTGAGATCTTTGAGATCCAAGATGGGACGGGCTCCTCCGTCCTTTTTGGCTACCACAAACAGGTTGGAATAAAATCCTGAACCTGTGTCCCCCTGCGGAACCGCCTCCAGGACCTCTTTGTCCAAGAGATCCTGAATAGCGTCGTCGAACAGACGCCTTTTTGAGGGTTCCTGAGAAGGACGAGTAAAATGGAACCGAAAAGGAGGAAGGGAAGAGAAAGGGATCCTGTATCCCTCTGACACCACCTGAAGAACCCATGGGTCCGCCACTGACTCCTCCCAAGACCGGCGAAAGATGCGGAGACGACCGCCTACAGCCGGATGCGGACCCGGGTTCGGCGAGTCATGCCGAAGCAGTCTTGGAGGTCTTGGCCTTGGAGGCAACTTTGGGCCTCCAGGACTGTTTGGGCTTGGAGGAGGAGCGCGTAGTGGGAGGACCCGTTTGGGCCGAGGAGCGTGTCTCAGTCTGAAAGGAACGAAAGGACCGATTGCGTTTGGCTGGAAACTTTTTCTTAAAGACTGAGGGTAGAAGAGTACTTTTACCGCCAGTAGCCTCACTGATCATTTCTTTGAGCTCAGAGCCAAAGAGCAAATTCCCCTGAAAGGGCAAGGAAAGCAAGGCTTTCTTAGAGGCTGTATCAGCAGACCAAATTTTCAGCCAAAGAGCGCGTCTAGCCACCACAGAAGAAGTGGAGGCCCTCGCCATCATGCGCACAGCATCAAAAGCAGCATCAGCAACATAGTTCTGAGCTTCAGTGATATTAGCAAGAAGCTGCAACTGTTCAGATACAGGCGCATCCTGGCGAACCGCTTCAGTCAGTCGTTCAGTCCAGGCTGCAATAGCCCTATTAACCCATGCCACAGCAAAGGTGGGGCGCATGGCAGTGCCAATAGAGGCAAAAATAGATTTAAGAGAGAGCTCTAATTTCTTATCCGTCCAGTCCCGCAAAGCAGAGGCATCTGAGACAGCCAAAGCAGTAGATTTGGATAGTCTAGACACAGGAGCATCCACCTTGGGAGGATGAACCCATTTTGCCAGCTCCGCTTCGGGAAAAGGGTAAAGTTTGGCAAACTTTTTGGAGACAGAGGAAGATCTATCAGGATTCTTCCATGCCTCAGAAACCAGACGGGCAAGAGTAGGGTTAGTTGGAAAACAAACAACAGGTTTAGATGGCTTTTTCTGAAAAACATCAGTAGGATCATAAGAGGATTCCTGAGTCAGAGGAAGGTTGAGCGTATTCAGAACCGCTCTGATCAGACCCTCAGCCGAAACTTCAGGGTCACACTCATAGGGGTCCCCAATGGACCTGTTAGATTCAATAACAGTACGTTCCTCAGCATCAGAATCCTGTAAAAGTTCTTCTTCAGAAGAATCAGTGATATCAGGAGCTCCTTGTGGCTTAGGCAGGGAGGTCCTGATAGTAGAGGGGGTCTGCCAGACCTGGAGAGCCCCCTGTACCTGAGAGGGAAAGAGTTGAAGCGTGGATCTGAGATCCCTAGTGGCAGCTTTAAACTCCCTCACCCAAGATGGCTCAATAGCGTGGCTGGGAAGCCCAGGGTTGCTATCTTTATCAGTACAATTAGGGCATAGATCCCCCACATTATCGCAATCCAGCCCAATGTGGCAAGAGGAGCAAAACGCCATGGGGGTAGAAGACCCCCCAGCCTCCTTAGTCTTGGGTCTAGCCCCTAGCTCCAGTGAAGTAGACATGCTCACAGCGTCAATATACCCCACAACAAACACTATCACCCAGAAAAGTGTTAAAGATTAAAGTTTCACCCCAGAAAAGGTCTAAAAACGGACTTATCTGGCCAGCGAAGGGTTAATCTGGTGAGGAGAGAGAAGGCTCGGTCCCTGCGTAGTGTACTCGCCTTGGAAAAGTACCACAAAATGGCGGCCGTCATGACAGCCAATCAGAAACGAGCGCGAGCTAAGCGCTCATGGGAAATGTAGTTTTCCCTATGCAAGTACCCCAAACAGTGCCCGAAGCCCCCCTGAACCCCCTACATTAATAAAACACCAACCGGATGATAGAGCAGGAGCCTAGCATTAAAATGAGCCCACTCTGAAGTTGCTGTGACAAGCGGTTTCAGAGATATGTCCCAAACTGTGAATTCCCATAGAGAGTAAAGGAGCTCTGCTGCTGAGCGGGAAAAAGCCGCGCTTAAAGGCGCGGAACACCATTTTTAATAAAGTTTAGTAAAACATTAAAAAGTGCCCAAACAAGCATGAAATACATGAGAAACATAAATAAATGAATACCCAATGCTCCAAAACTCAGAGAATAACACAGAAATTGCATAAATAGTGATAATGCAATAAAAACACCCTATGAGTGCTGGAGTGTATTAAAACTCCCAAATACAAGCCCATCAAAGGGACACTGTGGGGACAAGTGGACCTTCAGCACTCAATGGGTGACTCACCTTTCTCGCAGACTTCTGTCTTCAGGTGACCATGATAGGGAGGGAAAGAACCAGAGGTAATTTCCCCAACAGGGGAGCTGCTTAACACAAGCTGTCCCCTCGTCAGGTATAGGTCCACAGAAATCCCTGGAAGCTGCACTAGCCACTTCGGGTGAGGGCATTCACAGCCATGGTCACCCTCCTAATGGTGGTATTCCATATTTGAAGAAAAAATAATAAAACTCTAAGAAGCATAGCTGTTCTCTGCCTGGTGTGCAAGCACACCAGGAACAAATCAATATGGGTGGCTCTGGCCAGAAGGTGGCTTAAGTAAGAGGGGAGGCTCCGCCCCTTGCAAATTATTTGCATAATTGTTCCTGCCTATTAAAGGGGACTACACATCCCATGGTACCAGTGACCTGTATTGGACGACAGTGAAAAACTCTCCAGTTCCTACTGCATAGGGTCCATAGAACAACTTAGGAAATAGAGAGTTAAACCAACTAGAGAAGTTATCTCCTGTATTGTACAACTAAAGCTTTCCCATAAAATAACATAGGGACTGGAGAGTTTATCACTCTGAACAAGTTACTGAATTTACAAAAATATAAGTACGCATATAATTTTTGCTTGAGGCAGAATTTTATTACTAAAAACAAAAGAAAAAAATTGTATTAACTAATCCTCCCCTGTAGAGAAAAACACAAGATGCTTCACCTTAATGACGGAGTCCACATTCCTACGCAGGTAGTTCAGTCTCTGTAAATAAGCTCTGCGCTGCATGTAACCCCTCCAGTGTGCCTGCAAACACCCCAAAACACATAATTAGAAAACATATTAATGTGACACGAAGTTCACAAATGAATGGGGAAAAAAGTTTGTAAATTGCAATTGCAGTGGAGCAATTTTGAAACAAGCTAACTACACCACAGGGTACAAATGATAATTTCCATTGATTTAAATGTCTTAACCCTGTGAATGCCAGAGACGACTCAAGTGCAGATTTATAGTAAGAGAGAGAGTGGTGGTAAGGAGAGGGTTGTTCCAGTACGCAAGAGAACTCTCATAGTAACATAGTTATTTAGGTTGAAAAAAGACTTGCGTCCATCTAGTTCAACCTTTTCCTATTCCTGTTTACCATCGTTGAGCCAAAAGAAGGCAAAAAACCGCCTCAATACAGCAATTTCAAATTCTACCCTGAATGGGGGGAAAAATTCCTTCTTGATTCCAAATGGCAATCAGATTTCTCCCAGGATCAACAAACACTAAATAAATATTAATCCCAATACTAATGCACACAGCCCTCTATGTTCTGCTCTTTTAAATAAGTATCAAGGCCCTTATTAAAAGGCACCTAATGTATTCGATAGCACCACTTCCTCAGGCAGTGAATTCCATACTTTACTGTCCTTACTGTAAAGAAACCCTTCCAGTGTTGTAGATGAAATCTCTCTTCCTCAAGTCTAAGCGGGTGGCCCCTTGTCCTGTGTACTGTTCTGTTAATGAACAGGTCTTTGGAGAGCCCTTTGTATGTGCCCTGAACATATTTATATAGTGTTATCATATCCCCTCTAAGACGCCGTTTCTCTAGTGTGTACAAGTTTAACTTTTCTAGCCTTTCTTCTCTCACTTACAAAAATACAGCAAGATCCAGGTAAAACCAACAATAGACTTTATTGTAGCTCAATATTAACAACATATGTGTAACGTCGCATCTGCAAACTTCAGAGAATTGGGTGGAGATATTCTTGGGGCATGCAAACAAAGCCAGCAGATGTTAGGGATTCAGTATTTACTGCAGTCTGCGTCTCAGATAATGAGTAAGAGTGAAACACGTTGATCTGTGGGACGCCGATCCCTAACATCTGCTGGCTTTGTGTGCATGCCCCAAAAGTCTCTACATTCAATTCTCTGAAGTTTAAAGGGATAGTAATACTTGCAAATTACTAATCCCCATATTGCAGCTTTGTTAAGAAAAAAACTTATTGCCCCCAGTGTCATCTCTCAGACCCTTATGGTTTGAGAGATTATAGCGCTGAAAGCGCCCCCTCCCTCCCCCTTCCCTGACTGCAGGGATATCCGGTATTACTTGCATCAGTCGGCTCTTCAGCATTGCCGAGATCGCGTTTATTAAAAGAATTATTTCAATAAAACGGTCTTCTACGTGTGCTTGGTTTGTGATTGCCCCGAAATGGCCTTCTGACATACAAGTCTGTCCCCGTGAGAATTACGATGACCCCGGGATACCAGGATATCTAGTTGGGGAGAACGCTTCTTACTAGAGGATCCTCTATATTCCTGAGGCCATTTATTCTTTACAAGACCTTCTTTTGCGTTATACGTCCTACCATCATTATACAATTATATGAAGCCTCTGTATATTTCTGTATCTACGATTCCGGGGACCTGACTCTATGATCCCTCCAATTCTACTTCAGTGTGACCACCACCCTCCATCCCCCCGTATCCTTTTTGGAGGCCCTTACGGTTTCCCGACAAGGTGTCTGTTTTCTTCCTGTATCAACATGCTCAAGTGAAAGTCTTCTTTCGCTCTTTATTTTCAGATAATGCTCATAGTTCAGACTTGATATAATTAAGGGTTACAGCTGTCACCCCCCTGACAAGATGTCAGGGATCTTACTGTGTCACTATGCCCAAGTAATAGTCTTATTTAGCTTTCTTTAATATTCAGAAACTAAGAACAGTAGAGTCTCTGTATGTTTAAATGTTTCAGCTGTTACCTTTGTTATTGTATGATGAACATTGATGCTGGCTAT
Source organism: Rhinophrynus dorsalis (assembly GCA_037306005.1). NCBI lineage: Eukaryota > Metazoa > Chordata > Amphibia > Anura > Rhinophrynidae > Rhinophrynus > Rhinophrynus dorsalis. The sequence continues at coordinate 10,141,912 of CM074728.1, forward strand.
GCTGATTTACCTCTATACCCCTATGAATAATGAATTATATGTTATACTTTTTGATGATTATGTTTTCTACTGTCTAATTGCATTGTTATACTCAATAAAGCTTTGAGAAAAAAAAAAATTCAAGGCATTAAAACACCCATTTAAATGTAAATCACATTTAACCCTTTGAGTGCCAGAGGGGTACTCAACGCATTGCAATGTGTTGCATACCCCTCTGGCATGCAAAAGGTTAACCCCTTGAGGAGTAAAAGGGAGAGCCACAGATTGATTTAATCCTCAAGGGGTTAAAAAAATAGGAAATTGCATTTTCTCCACGTGAGACAAGCTAGTTTTCTACCAGAATTGCTCCTCTTTTTCCTTCAGTGAATATGGCTCTAAGCGATGCTTTATATTCAGCTTTGGAGCACATAGGGTTAACGGTAGGAGACACGGGTACAGGGCAGTACCTGGATCAAGGTGACAGCCGGCACTTGTCTGTGCAGCAGGTGGAGCCGAGCAGCGTAGACCTCACGCACCAGGTAACCTCTCATACGAGCTTGCAGCTTCACCACCAGGTCGGTGCTGGACTCCCACTGCCGCTCTCTTTGGAAGCCACCGGTCACTCTGGACACTGCAGACTGCAAACATAGGGGGGTATCCATTAAGGATAGGGTACCAAAAGCATGCGCTATGGATGTACATCTATAAATTTAAAAATAAAACTATCACGAAGTGCAGTTGCTATTAGCGCCTAATGACAACTGTACTCGTCTATCTCCATAGACGGCAAAGGAATAACTGCCTGGACACCCAGTGGTAATATTTCCAATATATTATTTAATTACATGTTTGAACTTTAGTAACAGAATCTGACGGCAGATAAGAACCATTCAGGCCCATCTAATCTGCCCATTTTCCTACTGTAAAAACCTCAAATCTTATTTGGTCCTTGGTCGTGTCTTATTTTCAGGACAGCCTTATGCCTATCCCACGCATGCTTACATCCCCTCACTGTATTAACCTTTACCACTTCTGCTGGTAGGCTATTCCACTTATCTACTACCCTCTCAGTGAAGTAAAACTTTCTTACATTACATTACTAAACCTGTGTCCATCTAGTTTTAGACTATGGCCTCTTGTCCTAACATTTTTACTCCTGTGAAATATACTTCCCTCCTGCACTTTGTTGAATCCCATCATGTATGTGAATGTGTCTATCATATCCCCTCTCTTCTCTCCTCCAAGCTATACATATTCAGATCCTTTACTCTATCCTGATATTTCTTTTCCTGTAAGCCAGTCACCATTTTAGTAGCCCCTTCTCTGAACATCTCTAGAGTATCGATATCCTTCTGGAGATGGAGTTGCCAGTACTTTAACACCTGAATTATCTTTCAGCACGGGAGTGAAATTTACTTCTCTTTTAAAGAAAGGGTGGGGGAACCTGCAGTTCTCCAATCATTAGGCTTCAAATCCCCTCATGCACAGCCTGCCGTTGGTTGTAGTCCAACAACAGCTGAAGAAATGCATGTATCCCTCCACCACACCAAGTTTAATTTTGTGGACACACAATGCTACTTATGATTCTGGTTACCTGGATCTCCTCTCGCGATAGGTGAATGCTGTTGGAGCTGAAGCCGGGAGGCCGTTCCCAGGTGCCCTCGAAGCTGCGCAGGTGGAAGTAATAATCTCCCCGCTCCTTCACCTTGTGCTTCACCCAATAGTTGGCTCCATCACCTGAAGGCCAAAAGATTCATTATCAACATAGATCTTAAGGGAGCTCAGTAGACTGGTTGAGGATGATGGGATTTGTAGTCTTCAACAGCTGGATGTTGCAACAATTGTCTATATCTTTCTTAGATTATCAAAAGAACTGTAACAATTAGCCAAATACATATATTTAACCAAGAGTGGACGATTATAAAGGCTTTTGATGGATGCCATCACTGCAAAGTATTATTGTCATTGTATCATTAGATCCTCCCACGCCCCCTCAGTGTGGGTGGGCTCTGGCTAAATTAATTAAAAAAATGTTTATCATCATCAAAGCGGAACTTTCAGATAATAGCTAGTCGCCATGCATTCATTAAATGCATGGCGACTAGCTTGAAAATAGATGTCTTACCGTCAGTTCCGGTCTCCATAGAGTAGACTGCTTTGCACCATACGGTCAACGGAAGGGACTGATGGTTCAGGCGCACAGACCGCACTAACCTGTCCGTCAGTCCCGAAACTGGATGGATTCCTTTAGACACATGTATTTTTTTTGGTAAGACATCCATTTTCAAGCAAGTCGCCAGGCATTTAATGAATGCATGGCGACTGGCTATTATCTGAAAGTTCCGCTTTAACCCAGCGCAAAAAAATTAGCATAAAGTGCCACACTGCCCAACCAACAAACAAAGGTTGATTTCACAAAAACACTTTATATTAATAACAAATGGCTAGCACCAACACATAGGCAGTTTTTACTTCTCTTTAAAACCAATTAAATGTATCTTAAAGGTATAGTAATGGATTCAGATACATGTAGCTCTGATTAATGCTCCTATATTATGGTTCATTTAGCACTGTATACAAGTTGTGTGTGACTAGTAGTTCAAAAGTAAATAATTTTTAAAGTATCCCCCTCGCCCCTATTACCTCTTGGATGCACTCCCACAGCCGATCCAGATGGAGAACAGCAAGGGACAATCTTCAGTGAGTTTAATGAAAATCCTGCACTGCTTCGTCAGCTGGGCAGGGTTTTCCTTATGATCACAGTAAGAAGATTGTCCCTTGCTGTGACCTGTCCGGTCAAGCAACCAGATTCCACATCTGAGGGGAGGCGGGTTATAGCAGGTAAAAGGGGCGGGAGGGGGATACTTTATCATTCAATTACTCTTGTACTACAAGTCAAACACAACTTATTTACAGCACTACATGAACCATAATATAGGAGCATTAATCTGAGCAACATCTATTTCTATCCATTACTACCCTTTCAAGGGACAGTAATGTCCCATAAAAAAATACTTAGATTCAGGTAGATATTGAAAAAATAAAGTATATGCAACAAACCCAATCTCTCAAACTGCTATGATTTGAGAGATATAAGGATTCAAAGTTCCCCCCTCCCTCCCCTTCTCTTGATGTCAGCTGTAAAGCTGACAGCAGGAGATTTGAGTCGTACGACTCGAGGAGGCTCTGCAGCAGAGCCGAAAGTGCATTATTGCTAAATAATTCATTAATTGGAAAGAGCTACAAAGTGTGCCTGGCTTGCAGACCTTTCCAATGAATGAGTTCTTTTTAAAGGGGAACTACCACCCCGCAAAAACTTTATATTAATTAAGTCTTCATCTGGCGACTAGCTGCTTAATAGCGCCAGTCACCAGAAATATTACCTGGTTTAAAAGATTTTCGACTTATTCGGTAGCTGACAGTAGGAGGAAGCACGGACATCTTGTCATAGTGACGTCTATGCGCCTGCGCTGTCAGTCCCTTTTGGAGCCGGCTTAATTAATATAAAGTTTTTGCGGGGTGGTAGTTTCCCTTTAAGTAACGTGATTTCGGCTCTGCTGCAGAGCCGCCTGCTGGTCCCCGGACCGGTATCTCCTGCTGTCAGCTAGAAGCTGACATCAGGAGAAGGGGAGAGAGGGGGGAACTTTGAATTGTTATATCTCTCAAACCATAGCGGTTTGAGAGATAGGGTTGGTTGCAAATAGTTTATTTTTTCAATATCTACCTAAACCTAAATATTTTTTTGGGGGTATTACTGACCCTTTAAGGTGACAGGTCCACTTTAACTCTTTCCTAGGTCTGCAGCCCCACTCCAGGAAACGCGTAAGAAGGCACTGCCCCTACTTGTGTAACAAGCGTGCACCAGATTACTAGTCCATTTCACAGAGTTCCTCTTACCAGTTTTCCTTTTCTTATTCATAATGGAACCAAGCTCAGACTGATAAGCCTCAGCGCAGTCAGTCACTACCCCGCAGAGCATCGCATCAGGGTTACGGAGGACACGTACAGTCTGAGAGGCTTTCCCTTCCTTTATGGCCTGATTGATGGCTGCAATTCCAAGAGCCACTAAAGAGACAAACACACACACCTGTGAACTCCCGATGAAGGGCGCTTAGACCATACAGATATAGACAGACTTGTCTCTAAGGGCAGAAACCAAAAAATATGTGCAATCATATTCACAGTGTACTTATGATGGCAAAACGATTGGCATAAAAATGTTACTGAATTGTGCATGTTTTTTCAGAATTAGCAAACGTTTGCGCTTTTTAAAATACCGTAAAATCTCGGTTATAATACGCACCTATGTATAATACACAGTAGTAAAATTAACCCAAGATTTAAAGTGAAAACAAAAGTGCCTATGTATAATACGCACCCTTGTTTTCCCTCCCTCTCCCCACCAAGAAAACTGATTTTTTTTTTCTTCTGTATAATACGCACCTCCAGCTTCACATAAGGTTATAAGGTGCAAAAGTGTGAATATTATACGTGAGATTTTACAGTAAATGCATTTCAAAAAGTGGGATTGGCTAAAAGGTCTCATTTTCTGAGAGATTAGGGATTGTGCTTAATTCAGCAAATCAATTAGTGTACATTTTCATACCTCTGACTAACTTTGCCGTTCGTTTAACCCCATAGTGACCACGGCCGGCACTTAACGCCCGCCAAAAATTTTTTTTTTTTTTTTCATTTTTTTTAATGACTTCCGGGACGTACATGTACATCCTCTGTCCACCTGGGACATCCTCTCGGGACGTGCATGTACGTCCTCGGGCGGTAAGGGGTTAAGGGCATGTGCTATTCAGCATTAAGGTATTATTATGTTTCTTGTATCAAAACATTAGCAATCGTAAATAACGCATACATTTATGGCATTCAAAACATAGCGACTACTCCACTTTCTTGCATTCCACAATTGTGGAGCTGTATTCAATAAGCTGAAGGTGCGCAATTCTGGGAGAAACCAGCTGCACCATAGGGGACATAAGTGTTCCCTGAATTCCCTCTGGTTCAAATAGTGCTTTTAGACCACTGAATGCATGAGAGGTTTCTAATGCATTGCAAAACAACGCAGACCTCTTGAGCATTCAAATGGTTAAAAGCCCCAGTTCATACACTGGGAATGTTGATTTCTCCCCTATGGAGCAGTTGGTTTGCTCCAGACTTGCACTTCTTCATTGAATACGGTCCTTGTTTCTTTAAACTAGGTGCCTTATTGTAACCTTATTTTACAATAATTTTGTTATTATCAACCAGCGCGATTTCATGGCAGCCAATCCTATATAATAATTTGCTAAAACGTGTGTAATGATGAAGTCATGTGCAGGAGACACTGATGTGTGTGCTGCAGTCATGCGCAGTAGAGACTGCCCGCACCGCGGCTGATACAGAGCTGGATGCTCAGAAGGAGCATCCACCTCTGTATCAGCCGTGGTGCGGGCAGTCTCTACTGCGTATGAGTGCCCCGCGACCTGCTGGCAGTGGCACTGTGGCCCGTGTAACGGTCTCTTCAACTAGTGAAGATATGATACATTCATTTTACAAAAAGTATTTCATTCTGATAGCACGGTTACAAAATAGGTACTTAAAGAAATGCGTTAAATAGACACTGCGGGCATCTGAGGTGTTAATACATTCTTATTTATATAGAATATGGATTTACGCATTTAGTTTCACTTCATTAAGAAGAAAAAAAAAAACTGCATTTAATCCCAACAATTTTTTCCCCATTCCCCAATACAGTTCGGAGCAATCCATATTCCCTTACTATAGGCCTAGCACAGGAGTGGGTAGCTCATCTGGATGATAGGCTGGGAATAATGGGATTTAATTCATAGCATTGGGAAAGCTCAAGGTTGCCATTGGGCTATCAACACACAGGTATTTACTTTAAAGGGATAGTAATACTTAAAATGTAAAAAAAATAATAATAAAAAATATATATATATATATATATATATATGTTGTAGGGTTTATCCTCCTGAGTAATACAAGGGAACTCTCACTGCTGAAAGGTGTTTTATTCAAAAGTTATTACAGTTCAAAGTTGAATTTTTTTAGGTACAATATCACATTAGCCTGTACAGTGGTGCTGTTGCTACAACATCCTATGGACAGCTCTGGTCTGTAGACCATAAATCTCCATAGGATGGTGTAGCAACAGCGCCACTGTACAATTTAAGGCCACTGTGATATTGCAAATAAAAAATTAAAGTTTGAGCGATTATAATTTTTTAATAAAATATCTCTCAGCAGTGGGAGTACCCTTGTTTTACTCAGGGCAATAAACCTTGCAAAATATATTTAACATTGTATGTATTACTATCCCTTTAATTGCCAGCTGTCTGGTTGCAATATGTATAAAAGCAAAATGTGGTACAATCCTGGGCAAACCATCTATACCTGATGTGACAGATAAAAATTCTCCACTGGTATAACTGGAGCATTTTAACTTGAATGCTAGAGAAGCAATGTGTTTGAGACCGCTCTAGTATTCAAGTGGTTAAACAGCACAATTTAAATAAATAGAAGATTTAAGAACGTTCATTTTTCCACTGCGGTGCACTTGGGTTGTCCCGAAATGGATCCTTAGAGCTCTCAAAAAGGACTCCTTTCAGCTGGATAGCCACTTACTTTTCCGCACTCTAGCGTTCTCTTGGTTTGCTTGAGAGACACATTGCTGGATCTCTTCTAACCAAAGAACTGCATTGTCATCCCTAGACGCCTGAGAGAGAAGGCATAAGATTTATTGTGGAAGATGTACAAAGCAATCCAAATAAACCAGAGGGGAAAATGATAGTGTCCATTGAGTGTAACTGAGATTCTAATACCTTTATTACTAGTGTATGAGAACGTATAAAATATGATCCCATCCCAAGCAAGAAGGGTTTAATCGGGGGATAAGGGATTCTTGTGTTTCTATCAGGTGTTATTAATGGGTTAATGTGTCTCTTACAAGTCTTCTGTGCATAATATGTTTATTATAAGCTTCTGCCTTCATTGTGTTACTTAATGTAACAGCTTCAAGGCCATGAAGTTAGAGAAATGAGTGCTGACCGGGCAGTAGCAGAACACAAGGTTTGGCAAGCACTGTGCATGTAATTGTGGCGTAGGTGTTTAGATTAACCCTCACAGCCACAGTGCACGAGCTGGGCATGTAGCTGTGATGTACCTTGTTGACGCTAACTGAGAAACCTGATAGGGTCAAGCACCAAGGTCAGGATGTGATCCGGGTGTGACAGAGGGTATATATTGCTGGGTGCTGTAGAGCTGTTTAAGAGCTTCATCTGGAATGCGCAATGTCCTGCTGTGTACGTGCAAGATTGTATGGGCAGTAGTCAGATCCATCGGGGGCTCTCACATACACACTGAGATAATTTGCTGATAAGTATTATTGCTAATAAAATCTGTGATCTGCTATAATACGGGGTGTGTCTGTTGATTTACTATGGATTCTAAAGAATCCTCAAGACAGCTAGCGATGAGTCCAATGTATTGAAGATCTCTCTACAATTCAGGATGTTAAAAGTCCCATTTAAATCCATGAGAATTTAGAAATTGTTGACAACATAGTTCAGTTGGTTAACCGTGTGATATCGGCTCCTAGGCAGGAGTTGGGATCGGAGAGTAGTGGCTGGTTGCTTAGCAACCAGCCGACAAGAAGATGGAGGCTGCTGGGAGCGGAAACATCGGCAGTGCAGAGCGAGCCGTGAGACTGGGTGGTCACGCTCCGGAGAGCTCTACAACCGAGGAAAGCTAGACCTCTTCCTTCACCTCCCACCTAAGAAGTGTATAGCTAGTAATAAAAGGAGTGTGCCGGTTGCCACTCCATTACCTGATCCTTGGCTACAGGGTATTATTGGAAAGGACACCACAAACCACAGAATTGTACAGCTTTAAGTGGATGAATACAACACACACACTCTCTCTCTCTCTCTCTCTCTCTCTCTCACAGTGTGGGACGGCATTGAGGTTTCTTTTTTAAGCAATGCTTAACCCTTTGAGTGCCAAAGGGGTATGCAAGACATAGCAATGCATTGCATAGTTCTCTTGCACTCAAAGAGTTTATGTGCATCTGACTCGCGCACACACATATTTTTTTTTATATATATATATATATATATATATTTATTTATTCATTAATTATACAGTCATGTGTGTAGAGTGTGTCAGCAACGCTCACATTAAACCTTTCAGTGTCAAAGGAGTATGCAATGAATTGCAATACATTGCGTACCCCTCTGCCACTCAAAGGCATAAGTATTGCTTAAAAAAAGAAAAAAAAAATAGACGGGCAACGCCATCCCACACTGCTAGTTTATTATAAAGTGACAGTACCACTTTAAGTAAGGATGAACCGTTAAAGAAGGATGGTGTGTCAGTGTGTATGTGTGATTACCAGTGTACATATAGCATAAATACATACATCTAGGAATCATACCTGCTTTTTGCGTCTTAAAGCATTAGTCAGGAGCCGGTGATACAGACAAGCTACAGGAAGGGTAACATCTGTGAGCTCTGCTGCTGGCATCAACAGAGCCGTGAATGTTTTTTGGGGGTTGTCCTGCCCCAGAGCCTCATTAATGAGACCGATTGCGAGTATTTCTGCACAAGAGAATTGTATGATTAGTGAATAAAGGCCAAAAAAAAAAAAAAAAAAAAAAAAAAGCACATTTAAAAAAACTCCAAATTTTACTTCTAATAAAGTGTTAGTAATGTCTAAGAAACAACATTTTGCATTGAGTAGAGCTAAAAAACTTGAATAGAATGCAAAAAAAGTATCTGTCAAACCGCTTTGGTTTGAGAGATATCTGCATTCAAACTTTGACGTTTCCTGCTGTCAGCAGATCTGTGTTGGCCGACACGAAGAGGCTCTGCAGCAGAGTCCCAATCGCGTTATTCAAAACAAAGAGTGCCTGCTTTGCAAGCACACTTTTAAGACCATTCCAATGAAGACAATTGTTTTAGATAATGCGATTGCGGCTCTGCTGAAGAGCCTCCTCGTGCCGGCCGACACGGATCTCCTGCTGACAGCTTTACAGCTGACAGCAGGAAACATCAAACTTTCAATGCAGATATCTCTCAAACCATAGCGATTTGAGAGATACTTTTTTTGCATTCTATTCAACTTTTTAAGCTGTACACAATGTAAAATATTTTTTCTTAGACATTTCTAACACTTTAATAACACCACATACAGAAATTCGTAAGATACGATTGTGCCGGTCAGTGAAAAGTTAAACAAGAAAGCAACATTTATATCAAGATTGTTACAAAACTTCATGGTGTTTTCGCATCCCGCAAACTGCTCTTTAATAATAATAATTTCCCACTTATCTTACAAAAGCCATAACATCCTAACGACCCCTTTGAAGAAATTATCTCTTGAATCAAACAAAGAAAATGTTCCATCAGTCCTAGAACGTCATATCCATGGAAGCAGACATGACTTTTGCCAGCAGGATCATAGGACATAAATTCAGCAGCCTGCACTTGGTAATGTTAACTTTAACCCTTTCAGCGCCAGAGGTGTGTCCTACGATGCGTTAGACAACCCTATGACACTCAAAGACCAGAAAGGCATGCATCACATTGCTTCTCAAAGCACTGCACACCCCCGCTGGTCCTTAAAGGGTGAAGTAAGTTCATGCCCTCCGTCTGCTTCAGTTTGAAAAGACTGCCAGCAACTGTCATGTCTGCCTCCATGGGCATAACAACTAGGACTGATTGAACAGGTTATAGCTCTTGAATCACGGAACAAGGGCAACACTAATAAAGGCCATTAGGTTTTTCTGACCATTGTAAGCTATGGGGAGAGGGTTTATCATTTGGCCTTTAAAAGGCATAAGCATGCAAAATGAAGCACTTATATGTTGTCCTTTTATAATGAGAGTGCAGGGTGATAGTGACTTGACCCATACAGGGCTGTCCAAGTCCAGTCCTCAAGGTCCGTCAACAGGCCGGGATTTAAAGGAATAGTAACGTCTGTTTGAATTACAATATAATATTGTAGCTATTACAGCAATAAACTAAATTATATAAGTTCCATCTCTCAAATCTTCGTTTATCTCTCAAACCATAAAGTTCCCCGCTCCCTCCTCTTTCACCGAAGTGACCTGTAAAGCTGACAGAAGGAGATTCGGGTCGTGCGATCAGACGGTGGCTCTTCAGCACAGCCGGAACAGCGATATCTAGAAACAAATACTTCATTGGAACAGTCTGCAAAGTGTGTTTGAAAACCAAGCACACTTTGTTGACCGTTCCAAAGTAGTATTTCTTTTTTAGATATTGCTATTTCGGCTCTGCTGAAGAGTCTCCACCTGGTCGCACGACCCGAATCTTCTTCTGTCAGCTTTACAGGTCATTTCAGTGAAAGAGATGGGAGGGGGGAACTTTATGGTTTGAGAGAGATACGAAGATTTGAGAGACGGGACTTAAATAATTCAGTTTATTGCTGTAGTAGTTACAATATTATATTGTATATCAAACAGACATTACTATCCCTTTAAAGATTTCCATGATTACACACAGGTGAGTCAGTTACAATGAATGATCCGCTGAGTAACACACCCACGTGTATTCAATGAAATCCTTACATCCTGCACTGTTGGTGGCTCCTGACGATCGATCTTAGACAGCCCTGGACCCATGTGTAAAAAAAAAATAATCCTTGCTAGCTCAATGCACAGAAATACCTTTTCGTTGTGTCCCTCACTTCCCTTTCAGGAATTTGTAACAGGAGGAAGTGAGAAGTGCAAAGAAAAAGCCTTCTTCCCATGGCATGTGTGGGCTTCCTTTCGAGGAAGGAAAAGGCGGCCACACATGCCATGTTGGAGGTTAAAGGGATAGTAATGTTTCATAATAAAAGCAGCTCTAATTAATCATCATAGTATTTGGACTTTGGAGAGTGTTATTTCAATTTGGTCAGAGTTGTAGTTCAAGAGTAATTCAATGATAAAGTATCCCCCTCCCGCCCCTTTTACTGATGTAACACTGCTCAGCCAGAGCAGAAGGGAGGTGCCCAGGTAGACTGTAGAGGGACAATCTTCAGTTAAGATAAGGGAAAAACCTGAAAACTTGTCAAGGGGGGCAGGGCTTTCATTGTTCTCATAGGAAGAAGATTGTCCCCTTCTGTTATCTGTCTGGTCTATGGACTGGATTCCACATCTGAGAAGAGATGGCTTACACTAAGTAAAAGGGGCGGGAGGGGAAACTTTGCTTGTGAATATCTCTCAAACCATAAAGGTTTGAGAGATAAGACTTATATCGTTCTTCATGTATTTTTTAATGCCTACAAAATAAAATAAAGATAAAACGAAGTATTACTATCCCTTTAAGTATAAAAACAAAGCACTTCTGAATGAGAACTACAACACAATGCAAACAGTGGAGGTCTTGTCTAGAAGGAGAAAGTGCTTACTGTCGTGTTCCTCTTGTATGGAGAGGTTGGTGTTGTTGACACAGGACTGGAGATCGTTCCAGCTCAGAAACGGAGACCCTCCTTGCTGGTTTTGGTACTTCAGTTTACACAGTTTATTAAAATACCTTTGAAGACAAAAATAGCCTAACTCCTATATACTCTTTTACATAAATTAAAATAAACTCATACTGCGATCATGCCAGAAAATAGAATTACCACTGCAAACTAGTCCTTCAGCACCAACAGGCAGGTTTTAAAGGGATAGTATTGGTTAATTTTAAGTTGATTTAATATTGTAGACATTAAAAAAAGTTTAACATTGATGTAAGTCTTATCTCTCAGACCTTTATGGTTTGAGAGATATAACTTGCTAAAGTTACCTTTTCCTGGCTGTTTCACTCAAGTCTGCCCTCTAGCTGACAGCTGCTGATTTCAGTCATTTGACCAGACAGTGGCTCTTCAGCAGAGCCGATATCACGCTATTTAGAAATAAATACTTCATTGGAACAGTCTACAAAGTGTGCTTGCAAATCAGGCACACTTTGTAGACCGTTCCAAATTAAGTATTTGTCTTCAGATATTGTTATATCGGTGCTGCTGAAGAGCCACATCTGGTCAAGTGACCAGAATCTGCTTCTGACAGCTTTACAGCTCGTCAAGCAGAAAGGGGAGGGACCAGAGAACTTTATTTTCCTATATCTCTCAAACCATAACGGTTTGAGAGATACTAATAAGTGCAAGTACTCTCTTTTAATTGTATCTACCATATAGTTAATACTTCATTTCTGACAATACTACCCCTTTAAGAAAATCCATATTTAAGCAAAGGTAAAGCAGTGGTTAACAAATCCTCCAGTTGTCACACATGCAAATGGGCAATTTTTTTTTATTTTGTGTTGTGTGCAGACAAAAACCTAAAAATGTACATGGTGCTGTAACACAAATGTGTGACTGAGCAATATATATAAATTAATAGCCAAAAAAGTTATTTTTTTTAAACAGGGTATTATATCAATATAGAAATATATTTTTATTCACTGAAAAATCTTTTTTTAGTCCTCTGAGGGACACAGGGACCATGAGGGAAAGTTCCCTCTATCAGTAGGCAGAGCACTCAAACAGTTACCATAGCTTAATAAGTGAGCCAACACCTCCCCCCTGTTCCCTTCCATACGTCACCCATCAGGCTCCACCTAAAGTTCAGTTTATATCTAGCAAAGAAAGGCAAAGTTACCTAGACTGAGAAGTCAATGGCTGCAGGACACCCCAACCCTTACAGGACAGAAGTGTTCTCATATTTGAAAGCCCTTTGTCCCACAACACTTTATGTGGGAACTTAAAAATCCCCTTTTCTCTTGCATCCAGTAAGGGATATGGGATGTCCCAAAACACAGGGAAGGAAAGAAAACATAGTCAAAAGAAAAGAAAACACCTTTCTGCCCAAATTTTGCATACACAGAAAAAACAAACTTTATAGATCCTAATGAATGTGAACGGATAACCATGTTGCTTCAGATGCCTGGTGCTTAACTGATCAGGAAGTATTTACAGATCTTGTAGAATGGACAGTGGCTCAAAAGGGTACTGCACTGGCCCATGTAACACAAGCTTGTCTTATAGCCCATTTAATCCAGAAAACAATAGTGGCTTTTTATCCTTTTAATCCGGAATAATGGAGAGACTGATTGTCAGAATGAAGTGACTTGTTAGAACCAATAAAACCAGTATCTGTACTGTCACATTCCAACTTTCCCTCCCAGATTGTTTTGTACCACCACTGCCTCCCCAACAAGCTTAGAAAGCTCCATCAAAATGAAGTGATTTGTCCCAATACATTTAAAATAAATAAATAAAAATGAATAATAATAAAAAAATAGCTCTTCAATGGCCAGAGGGAGAGTACTGCCATCTTTATGACTGAGAATGAATGTCAGCACTCTCCCACCACCCTCTACTGTAAGCCTGTCCCTGGTTTCCTGAATAGTAGCCGCGCGCTGTGCAGTGCTCAATATAAATAAAGATTATGGGCACAAAAGATGCATAGCTGTAAGGATAGCATCAATTCACCCGGTGGGAAACGAAGCGGGGCCTCTTCATAATAGTCATGTCACTCCTTTCCCTGGTCTCTGTTTCTTAGAAAATGAACGCAGTGTTCACGGGGCACATGGGCCATCTAAGAGGATCCCTGCCAGCGGGTCTATAGGTGTTCTGGATAGGAGAGGTGCTCCTTGCTTGGGTGTTAGTGCCAGGCTGCCCTTTATGTGATCACTGCTCCAACTTCCCTCCATTGAGGGGCAATATTAATTCCCCCACTTCCACAACACAGGAATATTTGGCAAAAAACACACTGTCTTCATTTGCAGGAGGTAGGGTGATTTTGTTTATCAGATACTCTGCTGTTAGCCCTGTGTATAGTAAGTGTATTAACCCTCTGGGTGCCAGATGGGTGTTTTTAAAAATGAAAAACCAAGAGATATTTATCTCATTTAATCTAATGCATGAAAGTGCCCTGAAGGTGAAAGTTCCCGTTTTCTCTGTTCTAATAGATAATTGGCATTTGTGTATGGTGTACTGTGAAATACTTGTTTAAGGTCTCTCTCTCCGTCTACCTCCTTTCACTATACTTAGTGCTACCTTCTAATATTGTCATGATATAAAGTATCTCCACTATATACAGGATTCCCCAAGTAGTATTCCATTTAGTGTGTTTGTTTCTGCAGCTCAAATGCATAATCTTACATTTATCTACATTAAAGTGGAACTTTCATCCGATATGAAGTCGCCCTGTAACAATTAAGCAGGTAGCGAGTAGCTTTAGAATATATATTACCTCTCAAATGTATCCGATTATAATGAAATCCTTTATTTTAGAAGACTAACGGCCAGGTTAGTTCAGTCTGCGCGCCTGCGCTGTCAGTCCCGATCTCCACTGAGAAGCACTGCAGTGCGCCACATGGTAACCGGAAGGACTGACGGCGCAGGCGCACAAACTTCACTAACCTGCCCATCTGTCTCCTAAAATAAAAGATTTCTTTATAATCGGATACATTTGAGAGGTTATATATATAAACTAGTTGAACAGCCCGTTACACGGGCCACAGTGCCTCTGGCAGCAGGTCGCGGGACAGTCACGCGCAGTAGAGACAGCCCGCGCCACTGCTGATACAGAGCCAGCCGTGGCGCGGCCAGTCTGTACTGCGCGTGACTGCCGCACGCGCAGCAGTGTCTACTGCGCATGTCGGGCGTTACACACAACTTAGCGAATTATTATATAGGAGGATTATAAAGCAAGTCGCTACCTGCTTAATAATTGCAGAGCAACTTCATATCGGATGAGTATGAGATTTTCAGTTCGCCATTTTTATCCAGTCGATATGGTTACTAAACGGAAAGGTTGCACGGTCTTTTGCGTGCGACCTTTTAAAAGGATACTGTTATTTAGCTATGTTAACTGTTAGATTGGAAGGAACTTAAACTTATGGTCCCCCCTTCACTGGATGCAAGAAAAAATTTTAATTACATGTATTCTGGACATTACAAATATTTATAAGCTTATAAATGATCTTTCCTTATTTGTATATGTATAGAAGTCGTCATAGATGCTCAACTGGGCTGATAAGCTTGCAAGGGTATGGAAAAGCTCACTGGGACTGCGTCATTGTGTCCAGGGCCTGTATGATATGCTTCAGAATATTGCTTCTCTGTGTATGGCATTTGTGAGCTAAAGGAGATTGCACCCTGGGCCCGAGGACGCAGTCCCAGTGGGTTTTTGAATAACCCTTGCAAGCTCATGAGCCTAGATGAGTATCTCTG
Source organism: Rhinophrynus dorsalis (assembly GCA_037306005.1). NCBI lineage: Eukaryota > Metazoa > Chordata > Amphibia > Anura > Rhinophrynidae > Rhinophrynus > Rhinophrynus dorsalis. Next base: position 10,157,126 of record CM074728.1, read on the forward strand.
ACTTCTATTTCTTATTTGTATATGAACTGGGGGTTACAGCAATATGTAAATAAACTGGCCACATTAGTATATAACCAGACCTTTGAACCCTGAGCTGTTGTACTGAGAACTGGACTGGACATGGGCACAAATTACCACAGTGGGTGTGGTCGGCATAACTAAAGCCCCTCACAATTATGAGCCCTTAGGCAGCTGCCGACTCGGTCTACTGGGATATCCAGCCGTGAGAATGGAGTTCACCAGTAAAATAATTTTTCACAAGTGTTTTACATCCCCATCAATGAGAATGGTCATTGCTCACCTTTGTATGTTCTCTTCTTCTACGTCAGACAGTCCCAGAGCTGAGCCAATCAGATTGGTCCAGAAGGCATTTAAATCTCCAGCCTCTATAGCCCGATTGATCAAAGCTACTGCAGACAGCATCTCCACGGCCACAAAGAGCTCTTCCTGAACCAGTGAACCCTGTTTGAGCAACAATATTAATACACCAGACCACTGCATGGGACGATACATGTCTGTCTCTCTAATGCTACCAAGACCAGGCCCATTATAGAAATCAGATTCCTCAATGATAATACAGTGTTACATTAACTTACACATGGAGATATTATCTCTTTGCTAAACTCTGAATGGGAAAGACTCTAGTGGTCAAGTATTAAAGGGATAGTAATACTTCGTTTTAACTTTATTTTATTTTGTAGGCATTAAAAAAACATGAAGAATGATATAAGTCTTATCTCTCAGACCTTTATGGTTTATGAGATATTCACAAGCAAAGTTCCCCTCCCCGCCCCTTTTACCTAGTGTAAGCCATCTCTTCTCAGATGTGAGTCTGGTTGTATGACAGGACAGATTACAGAAGGGGACAATTTTCTTTGTATGAAAACAATGAAAGCCCTTCCCCCCTTGACAAGTTTTTCAGCTTTTTCCCTTATCTTAATTGAAGATTGTTCCTCTCTGCAGTCTACCTGGGCATTTCCCTTCTGATCTGGTTGAAGAGGGGGGGGATACTTTGTTTGTTAATATCTCCTAAACCATAAAGGTTTCAGAGATAAGACTTATATCATTCTTCATGTTTTTTTAATGCCTACAAAATAAAATAAAGTTAAAATGAAGTATTACTATCCCTTTAAGATTCCTGGTTATTCAGAATAAACATAATGCAGGCTTATCCAGCTCATTAGGACGCTGAAACATCACATGATGTCAGAGACATTTATGTGGCCCTCAACTCTCTAAACCTCCCACAAGTAATGGATTCATTTTCCAAAACAGGGGGTATACAGTGAAAAACTCAATGGATGGTAGCACCCAAGGACTTAAGGTAAAACACTGTAAATATCAAGGCACATATGGTGTGAGACAAATAGGATGGAGCTTTTTTTTTTTTTTGACAAAAAATGCAGTCTGAGTGATGTGAGAGAAAGTATACCCACTTTCCACTGAACCAGAGAAAAGACTGGGGGCAACACAAGTGGCCTATGAGTGTTGCCTTTTGGACACCACCAATTTAAGCCCACGATACTACGCTTGAAATGTACTGAAAACCTTAACAACATTCAACTGGTCAAAGAAGCAGTAAATGCTTCTAAAAAAATGTATAATTATATATATATATATGCACATATTCTTAGGATCTTCCAACTGAGTAAAACAGGTACACTCAGTGTTGGAAGATGCTTTGCTGTAAACTTAGCAAAAGGAACCTGCACAAACGTGTGCATACTCAAAACAGCTTTATTAGTAGAAAACATGTATATACGCCATACTAGAAAATTTGCCTCGCGCATTTCGTACCACAGTGCTTAATGATACACAGCAGGTCTATGATTAGCACTTGGGTGCAAAATGCGTGAGGCAACTATTCTAGTATGGCGTTTATACATGTTAACTACTAATAAAGCAGTTTTTATTATCCACACGTTTGTGCTGTTTGTTTTTACTGCATTTGATTTTGAGGATTGGAACCTTCTCAAGCAGCACCATGAAGGAATATATAGGAGGCGGTGAGTGATTTTTTGGTTTCACTCGGATTCCTTTGATTGTTTAGACTTTGCTCTATTGTACTGACGTTGGTCTGCATTGCTTTGCTCCAAAGACAGCAAATGGTTTTATTAGTGTTTTATTAATAGCTTTTAAACTTAACAGTGCTGTGTGGTGCCTAGACAGTTTTCTGTTGCATCTTAGGAGAGACACTAAATATAGTTCTCCATAGGATAGGATAGTAAAGGCTCCACCACTTTATGGTAGTTTGAACTGTAATAAATTTTGAATTAAAAATCTCCCCGCAGTGAGTACACTCTTATTCAGCAGAAAAGAGGATTTTAGTCTTACCTGTTAAATCCTTTTCTTAGTCGATATAGGTTACTGGTAACTTTGGGTAGGCGATCCGCCCCTTAAATTGTATGTATGTATGTATGTATGTATATCTTTATTTATATGGTGCCACACAATGTACGCAGCGCCTTACAATAGACATATGTTACAATAAATAAGAGGGGTTGAAATGAGTGCGACATTCATAGAAACAATGGGAGAGAAGTCCCTGCCCCAAGGAGCTTACAGTCTAAATGGGTAATAGGAGACAGACAACAGGGTAAGAAGTTGTTAAGTGCTGAGATGACAAGTGATGAGTTTGGCCAAAGGCAGTGCATGGTCCTAGTGCTCCAGAAGATAAGATTTCAGGGTAGACTTAAGGACGGGGGGGGGGGGGGGGGGAATTGTTCTACATGTAAGGAGAGGGGTATGGAGTTCCATAGGTATGGAGCAGAAAGCGAGAAAGGTTTGAGACGGGAGAGGGCAGAGGGTGTGGATGGTGCAACAAGAAGTGCGTTGTGTGCTGAGTGAAGGAAGCGGCCATGAACATAATAGGAGATGAGGGAAGAGATTTAAGGAGGGGTAGCAGTGTGGAGAGCATTAAAGGTGAGAAGAAGGACTTTGTAATTGATGCGCTGCTGAATCGGGAGCCATGACAGATTCTGAGAATTATGTGGGCAGGTTCAGTTTTTGGTCCTTATTGGAACACCAAGATAGGAAGGTCAACCAAACACGATGGTAGGCCTTAGAAGAAACCAGTTTGCGGGCACTGAGCATAGTAGCCACCACACTAGAAAAAAAAACCCTTCTTCAGTATTGAGGATTGAATTTCCAAGCTGTAAAAGCTAGACGATGGACATCGTCCTTCCACAGGTAACCCTGTAGAAGATCCGGAGGACAAGGGAGGCGGAATGGCTCCGCCACTGATAGGTCCAAAAGCTCCGGAAACCAGCCTGCTGAGGCCAGTACGGAGCAATCAGAGTGACTGGACAATGCTCCAGTGTCAATTTCACTAACACCCTATGCAACATGGGGAGGGGAAAGATGTAAGCCAGAGGAAATAACCAAGAAATGGACACGGTATCCAACGCTAGAGCTACAGAATCTTCCAGTTGTGTCTTGTCGCCATCAGGTCGATGCATGGAAGACCCCACCTCTGAACAATGAGGTGGAACACCTCTTGATGCAGTTCCCACTCTCCGCTGTCCACTGTACGTCGACTGAGTAAGTCTGCCAGGATGTTGTCTATACTGGTAACGTAAACTGCGGATATCACAGGAACATGTTCTTCTGCCCAGGACAAAATAGCCTTGACCTCTAACCAAGCTGTGAGACTTCTTGTTCCGCCTTGGTTGTTGAGCCTGTTGATGTAAGCTACTGCCGTGGCATTGTCAGACTGGACCTGAACCGGGCAGTCCTCCAGCTGGTGGGTCCAGTGGCGAAGGACATGAAATATAGCCTGAAGCTCCAACACGTTGATGGGAAGGAGAGATTCCCTGAGCATTCAGGTGACCCAACACCGCTCCCCAGCCTGACAGACTGGCATTCATCGTCACTGTGGTCCAGAAGGACACCAGAACAGGCTTGCCCTTCAGAAGATTGGAGAGGTTGAGCCACCACAACAGACTCAGTTCCACATGGAGAGGGAGGGACACAGACATCTTCAGGAGATCCAGCTGATCCCTGCACACCTGGATCACAAACCTCTGGAGTTCCCTGTTGTGAGCCATGGCAAACAGAACTGCTTCTGTGGTGGAAATGAACTTCCCCACTAGAGAGGACAACTTCCTGGCTGGAACTGGATCATGAGCCAAAACAGCTGAAACCCTGTGGGAGATCTGGCGAGCCACCTCATCCGTGAGAAACACCATGCTCTGCTGAGTGTCGAAGAGAAGGCCCAGGAAAACCAGACGTTGTGATGGGACAAGATCCGACTTGTCCATGTTGAGGATCCACCCGTGAAGGGTGAGAGCATGAATGCAGTCCTGAACCTGCTGATGAAAAAGTTCCGCAGAAGGGGCTTTCAGAAGCAGGTAGTCCATGTATGGAGTAACTCTGATGCCGTCCCGATGGAGGACAGATACTAAAGCTCCCAGGACAGGGTTGAAGACTTGAGGAGCTGTAGTCAGACCAAAGGGAAGAGCTGAAAGCTGAAAATACCCTTGGTGGCAAGCAAATCTGAGATACTGCCTGCTCTCTGGATGATTGCCGATGTGTAGATATGCGTCCTGAAGATCCAGAGAAGCAAGGAATTCCCCCAGGGACATAGCAGCAGTCACCGTCCTTACGGACTCCTGGTGATAATGAGACTTGCTCACAAAAGAATTGAGATCCTTCAGGTCCAAAACTGGACGACAGCCGCCGTCCTTCTTGGAAACCACAAATAGGTATAAGTAAAAGTACATAACTCTATTCTGAATGGGAACTGGTTCCAGAACCGCCTTGTTCAGAAGGGCCTGGATAGCGCAGTTGAACAGACAACGTTTCTCTACTCTCTGAGGCATGTGAGAAGGAAACAACCGGAAGGGAGGAATAAAAGTGAAAGGGATCCTGTACCCTTCCTCCACCACCTGCAAAACCCATGGGTCCACCACAGAGTCCTCCCATACGCTGTGGTAGTGGCACAGACAGTCACCCACAGCAGAGTGGGGACCTGGGTTTGGCGAGTCAGGCCAAAAAAGGCTTGGAAGAGACCTTGGGCTTCCATTGTTGTTTGGGCTTGGGGGAGGAACGTGGACCTGAGGGAACCGATGGCTCGCCGGACGTGTCTCAGTCTGGAAGGAGAAAAAAAAAAAAAAAAAAAAAAAAATTATGCTTGAGAGGCGTTTTCTTCTTGGGGACCAAGGGCAGAAGGGTACTTTTACCCCCTGTGGCCTCACTAATCAGATCCTTGAGATCTGGCCTAAACAATGAAGTGCCTTGAAAAGGCAAGAAGAACAAGGCTTTCTTTGAAGCAGTGTCAGCAGACCAGATCTTGAGCCAAACAGCTTGTCTGGCAGCCACAGACATGGTGGAAACATTTGCCACCAAACAGATGGCATCAAACAAGGCAGCAGAACTTCAGAAATGTTGGCAAATAGCCGCAACATATCAGGAGTAGGAGCTCCCTGACAGACAGCAAGAGTGAGCTGTTCAGTCCAAACCGCAAATGGCCCGGTTCACCCAGGCCGCAGCAAAAGCTAGACGTAGGGAAGTACCAGCGTTGGCAAAAATGGACTTGAGGTAGGCCTCAAGTTTCTTGTCAGTACAGTCTTTAAGAGCGGAAGCATCAGCAACTGGCAAGACAGTGGACTTAGATAGCCTGGAGACAGGAGCATCCAATTTTGGGGGGTGAACCCACTGAGCAAGCTTCACCTCAAACAAGGGGTAAAGCTTGGCAAATTTCTTGGTAACAGAAAGTTTCCTTTCCGGAGACTTCCACTCATCAGACACAAGGCGGTCAAGAGTGGGGTTAGATGGAAAACAAGTATAGGGCCTCTTAGGCTCCTGAAATACATCAGAGGGATAAGAAGGAACCTCCTGAACTAAGGGAATGTTTATGGTAGTCATGACAGCCCTGATCATGCTCTCAGACGAGGGCTCAGGAACAGCTTCAAAGGGGTCCCCACAGCAGAACGTTCCTCAATATCTGAATCCACCAACAGTTCCTCCTCAGAGGAATCTGATACATCAGGTACTCCCTGCGGTTTTGGCAGGGAAGATTTGACTGAAGAGGGGGTCTGCCAGGAGTGGAAGATCCTCTGTAACTGGGATGGAAAGAGTAGTAAAGTAGACCTAAGGTCCCTAGTAGCAGCCTTGAACTCTTGCACCCAAACTGGCTCTAATGCATGGGTGGAGGTCCCTGGTTGAGACTCAGGGACATCAGAAAATGCTGGTCATAAACGACCTGAGAATTCTCTAGGTAACCCTGAATGACATGAGGAACAGTGCGCAATAGGGGACACAGAGACCCCAGCGCCCTTAGTCTTAGGCCTGGCCCCAAGCTCCAACGGATTAGACATTCTCACAGTGTCAAAACGTTCAAAATTTAAGGTATCACCCAAATACAGTGTATAGAACTAAAATACACTTATCTGGCAGGCGAAGGGTTAATCTGCTGAGGAGAGAAGGAGAGTCCAAGCGATGCTAGCGCTCATGGGAAATGTAGTTTTCCCAGAAAAAGAACCCCAACAGTGCCCAAAGCCCCCCTGAGACCTCCAATACACACCAAACATTGACTGGATAATACAGCAAAAGCAGACAAACAAAATGAAGTCGCTACTATGAGCGATTGCAGAGATATGTACCAAACTGTACAGTCCCATAGAAGTGAATGAAGCAATGGCGTCTATGCGGTAAAAGTGCGCCAGAACACAAATTTTGAAAAGTTGTAACTAAGAAGTAAAAGTGCACCAAATATTACTAAAACATGTCACTATACCCCATAAACACTGAACCCAGTAGGGAAAGTGACAATAACCCCCCCCCCAAAAAAAAAAGATGCAAACCAGCAGCTAAAGGGTTAAGTTACTACATAAACCTACTCCAAACACTCATCAAACAGACAGATATACCCAATGAGTGCAGGAGTGTGCAATAAAAACTCCAAAGGAAAAACCCCTGTGCGGATGGGGACTGTGGGACAAGTGGACCTGCAGCACTCAAAGGGTTGCTCACCTTTCCTGCAGATCTTCTGTCTTCAGATTACCATGTTTAAAGAAGAAGCCTCGGTGGGTAACTCCTGAGGAAAGAACTTGTAGCCAAGATTTTCCCCCCAGGGCTTAAGATCCACAAAAAGCACCTGGATACTGAGCTAGCTACATCTAAGGGCATTGTCAGTTACGGTAATCCGCCTAATGGTGGTATTCCATTTCTAACAGAAAAATAAAAAATTAGCTAAAACTATAGCAGAACTGTTCTCTTGCCTGGTGTTGTCTTCACCAAGGAACAAATCTTACTGGAGCTGGTTGGCTAGCTGCAGCCAAGGAGGGAAGGTAGGCTCCACCCCTTGCATTCACTTCCACAATTGTTCCTGCCTACTTAAAGGGGCAGATCGCCTACACAAAGTTACCAGTAACATGTATTGGACAACAGAGAAAAAGACCTACATTATATGGTTTTTATAATAAAACTTTACTAAGCCTTTCATTGTTTAACTCAGTAGTTTTACATTACTCGGGTAGCAACAAAATAAGGAAAAAATAGCAGATATATTAGCTCCGTATTAACAACCACCCACCCCCAGTTAGTGAACGTTCTTACACATCCTACTGGTAATCACTATTTACCTGCGGGCTCTGTCTTTGTAGCACAGACAGCTCCTTGTTGTATAACTCGGCTGCGAAAGGATACACGTCTGGGAGCTGGGCGTCTGGGTTGGACAGCTCCTTTACAGTCCGAGAAGGGTCTCCTTGGCAGATAGCAGCATTGATGCGTGCAACCGCCTGTTCCACTGAAAACAAGAAGAGAGAGAAATGGTGAGAGAGGGAGAGAGAGAGAGAAAGAAAGAAATAAGTGGTGTGTGAGAGACATGTAGAGAGCTCTTACGTCAGTATGAAAACTGTACAATGAACAGGTCCTATTGGTATATATTGTGCCATATACTTAGCTAATGTTGGCTGCAGAAGTGATGGGATCAATTTCCATTTCTAACTGTGTGTGATAATAAATATATTTTATATTATTATATATATACACACACACACACACACACACACACACAAAGAAGTGGGCAGCACCCGTGGGACGTATTAATGATATTTTAATACAGCAACAAACAGGGTCAGCGTTTCAGTCAATTCAGATCTTTATAAAGACGTCTTGATAAAGATCTGAATTGACCGAAACGTTGACCCTGTTTGTTGCTGTATTAAATATATTAAAATATCATTAATACGTCCCACGGTTGCTGCCCACTTCTTCATTATATATATATATATATATATATATATATATATATATATATATATATATATATATATATATCTTTATCTATCTATATCTCTCTCTACAACAATCTGCAGATGAATAAACATCAAGTGCACACTAAGGTCTTTCTTTAAAAATTAAAATCCTTTATTAAACCATTAGCTCTCGTCTATATCTCTCTATATCTCTATATCTATATCTACACACACACACGAGACCATATGCTAAAGGGGGGAAAAAAAAAAAAAAAAAAAAAAAAAGGAGCAATTCTGTAATAACCACCAGAACCAAAAGAAGCAAATAAATACTTTTGACGTAAATTGAGATTAACCCCTTGAATTCTAGAGGTCTCCAATGCGTTGCTAACTAGGACTTTTATTTGTCTCCCCTCCCTCTACAGTGCAGTTCTTTTGCTATATTTGTGTGTATGTGTCGTGGCGTTTACTGGGAAAGATGAGAAATGGTGGTGGCGAGGGAAGACATTCATTCCCATCTTCAGAAACCCTATCCCAGGTATGTCAAACATGTCGCCCCCTTGCTAATAAACAGGAGCCCCCAACACGATATCTCTTAACTACAGTTCTTCCCTGAGGATATAAATTCTATTTTAAACCCTCTTGGTGTAAGGTCAACTTATACAGTAAGGATAAGAGAACATTTGGTTTCTAGCTTTTGGCTGGTTGATGATATTAGTTGTTGCCTACTCCCATTCTGCAGGTAAAGTAGACCCTGTACTCATAATCAAAATCGCCACAGAAGAGCAGCAGACTATTCACATTTTGTCTCTCCGTTCAGTAACACAATAAGTATGCAGACAGAGGCAGCCACTGTTGGGGTCCTCCTAAGAGGGAACTATTGAGCATGCAGCCTCTGGCAATATTAGAGTTTGATGTTCCTGCACTACCCCCATGTCCAAGTCCCACCACCTTCAACCTCCTACTAGCACATCCAGCACTACCGCCAACACTTACTGGCATGCTCCCTGCTTGCATTTTGATTGGCTGCATCCACCCCTGCTTGTATCTCCTCCTTCTCCAGCAGATCTACATAGCCCAGCTCCTGAAAACACATCAAAATGAACAAGGCGTTTACAGGGTTCAGTGAGCTTCTGCAAGATTTTAACTTTGGCTACAACTCATTTTAGCATGAAACGGATTTGGATGGTATGTAAGGACCAAATCGGGACATTCAATCTGCCTATTTTTCCATCTAGATAAATGTACCAGTTTTCATAATTTTCAATCAACTTATGTCTATTCCAGACATTTTGAATTCCCTCACAATATCAGTCCTTTCCACCTCTGCTTCGATGCTGCTCCAGGACTCTAACAGCCATCCTGGACTGTAATATTTAAAGAAGTTACTTGAGAGAGACTTCTAGGTTATCATTAATAATAAACCATATATATCTCTGTGGGAATAATTTCAAAGAAGTGACAAGTGGAGTAACTCAAAATATCTAAAGAACATAAGAAAATAGACGCCACTTAGGCGATTAAAAGCTCTTTAATGTCTAATGAGTGTAGTAAACAGACTGGCAGAACAAGTGGTCATCCAAAAATGTTTAGCCAACGTTTGTAGATGAACACTTGTTTTGTCCGTCTGATTATTACACTGAGTACACATTAAAGTACTTGGAACTGGGTCAGAGAGGGCTATTTTATTGTGGTGTCATTAAACTTGCTGATATATAACCACAAGGTAGGAGTTAAAGTTATATTAAAGGGATAGTAATACTTAAGTATTACTAATCCCTATATTAAAGTCCTATTAAAAATAAATGTATTGCCCCCAGTGTCATCTGCCCTCTCCCTCCCACTTCCCCGTAGTCAGCTTTCTAGCTAACTGCAGGGAAGCCAGTCGTACGACTTTCAGGTGGCTCTCCAGCACAGCCGCGATCACGTTAATAAAAAAGAAAACTTTCACTGAAATAGTCTTTGACGTGTGCTTGGTTTGCAGGCACACGTAGGAGACCGTTTTAGTGAAAGATTTTTTTTTTATTAACATGATCGCGGCTCTGCTGCAGAGCCGCCTGATGATTGTAAGACTAGATTTCCCTTCAGTCAGCTACATCGCTGACTTTGGGGAAGGGGGAGGGAGAGGGCAACTTTAGGAGCTATCATCTCTCAGACCATAAAGGTTTGATTGATGACACTGGGGGCAATACATGTATTTTTAATAGGACTTTACTATAGGGATTAGTAATACTTAAAGGGATAGTAACACTTCGTTTTAACTTTATTTTATTTTGTAGGCATTAAAAAAACATGAAGAATGATATAAGTCTTATCGCTCAAACCTTTATGGTTTATGAGATATTCACAAGCAAAGTTCCCCTCCCCGCCCCTTTTACCTAGTGTAAACAATCTCTTCTCAGATGTGAGTCTGGTTGTATGACAGTACAGATAACAGAAGGGGACAATTTTCTTTGTATGAAAACAATGAAAGCCCTTCCCCCCTTGATAAGTTTTTCAGCTTTTTCCATTATCTTAATTGAAGATTGTCCCTCTCTGCAGTCTACCTGGGCATCTCCCTTCTGATATGGTTGAACAGGGGGGGGATACTTTGTTTGTGAATATCTCTTAAACCGTAAAGGTTTCAGAGATAAGACTTATATCATTCTTCATGTTTTTTTAATGCCTACAAAATAAAATAAAGTTAAAATGAAGTATTACTATCCCTTTAAGTATTACTATGCCTTTATCTCTTGAAAACATAGTGTCTCCTATTCCAATCAATTAAGTCCCAGTATCTCCAACATAAATGGTTAAAGGAGCAGTAAACTTTTTTTATGAAAATATACATATTGTAAACTGTTTCCTGTTGAGTAAAATAAGGGTACTCCCACTGCTGAAAGATGCATATTTTCAGAAGTATAAGCGTTTATACCCATATTTTCTTACATTAGCAGTGCCCTCTAGTGATCAATTTCCAATGAGTTATCCTGTTACATTCTAATGGAGAAGAAAGTCAGTGACATACAGTTCTCCATAGAATGTGATAGAAACTGCTGAGTCACTTCCTGTCAGTTAGAACTATCAGGAAGTAAACACAGTAAATTCACTTCCTGATTATTTGAACGGTTATAACATTTGAATAAAACAACTGACAGCGATGAGAGTGACCTTGTTTTATTCAGAAGGAAAAGCTCTATAACTTAGAAGTTTTCATCAAGTCTTTGCAGTCTTGGGTAAACAATTTATATTTCTCCAACTAGTGACAAAATACCTAAAGAACATGGACAATACTGAACACTTTGAATGCCAGAGGGGTACACAATGCGTTGCGTACCCTTCAGGCAAGCAAAGGGTCAAGGGTCTCAGAGGTCACAAAAACAAAAAAAAAAAATATTTTATGCTAACACTTTAGGATCATCTGCAAGCCTTCCTAGGGAACAGGCATAGAAAGGAGCAGAGACATTTTCTTGCTGACCTCATTACAGACTCACCAGAGCCTTCTGCTCTCTGTCCATTGTAAGCTGCTCCAGATACCAGTCAGCATTCTCCCGCTGGACTCTGCGCAGCATGAGGGCCGAGTCCTGCATAGCTGTATACAGGGCCTTCGGATCCTTCTTCTCCAAGGCTTCATCTACGTACTCCAAGGCAGCATGCACTGCAAACAGAATTATCAGGGAATGGGAGGTGAAGAAGAGGTGGGTGTTATAACAAACATCCAGACTAAGGTACTGGGGCCATCTGTGGCCTTTGGGTTTAGATACAGGTGCACGGCAGCGTATATAACAGTTAATAATATTAGCTGTCTTTAGTGTTTGACACATTCAGTGCTCCAGTTCTTTTCTTTTTTGTTTTATTATGCCTTTGGGCATGGTCAGTCAGTCCCCCTGTGCAACCTAGAGTCATATGCACAAAACAAAAGGATCAATTTTAGAGTAAAAATGTTTGCACAAGAGGCCATAGTCTAAAACTAGAGGGACACAGGTTTAGACATAATGTAAGAAAGTTTTACTTCACTGAGAGGGTAGTAGAGGAATAGCCTACCAGCAGAAGTGGCAGAAGATAATACAGTGACAGAATTTAAGCACGCATGGGATAGGCATAAGGCTGTCCTTAACATAAGAAAACACCAAGGACCAAAAAAGGTTTGAGGTTTTTACAGTAGGAAAATGGACAGATTAGATGGGCCGAATGTTTCTTATCTGCCATCAAATTGTATGTTTCAAAGGGAAGAAGCCAAAAAAAAAAAAAAAGTTATATTATATATAGCATCCTTTAAAGGGATAGTAATGTTTCCCAAAAACAGCAGCTCCAATTAATCTTCATAGTATTCAGTCTATGGAGAGTGTTATATCAATACTGTCAGAGCTGTAGTTCAAGAGTAATTCAATGATAAAGTATCCTCCTCCCTCCCCTTTTACTGATGTAACACTGCTCACCTCAGATGTGGAATCTGGTCTCTTGACTGCACAGGTCACAGCAAGGGACACCCTTCTACCTACCCTTGTCAGGTTTTTCCCTTATCTTAATTGAAGATTGTCCCTCTCTGTGATACACCTGGTCACCACCTTTCTGCTCTGAAGTGAGCAGTGTTACGTCAGTAAAAGGGGCGGGAGGGGGATACTTTATCATTCAATTTCCCTTGAACTACAACCCTGACAGTATTTAAATAAAGCTCTCCATGGCCCAAATACCATGAAGATTAATTGGAGCTGCTTCTTTTGTGAAATTTAAATGACAGTTTGTCTCTAAAGAGTTCCTTCACAATGAGCTGGAGATGTCTAGTGTTCATGGGACTAAAACGTCCATTTAAAAATAAATAGGATTTGTATTTGTTTGCCAAAGCACAGTTTGGCCCAGAATTGCTTTACCATAAAAATAACTAATAGGTAGAAATTAAGTTTGTGTTTATTACTGGTTCAGAGATTTGGTGACAAAGAAAAGTCATACTCAAGATGGAAAGTCGAAGACCCATAATGCACTGCTCCTAAGGCATCAGAATCATAAATGACAGAAAAACTATGCACATCAACATGAATTACCATTTACTTTGTTGACATTGCCTTGTATCTCTGCTTGCGTTAGACAATGGTCATATATATCCTGATTGTCTTGAGAATTTTGGAGAGTCTAAAATGAGACAAAAAAAATGCTCAGGGATCACAATATCACCACAGATAGCAAACAAAAATACAAATACAAACAAAACAGGTTTGCAGGATACTAAATCCATTAACCTTATTCCGAGAGTTTGAAGACTTCATGGCCTTAGCTTGATACAGAAGCTCCTGGTAGACCGCAGCCAGTTTCTCCTTCAAATTCACCAGCATAGCATTGGGATTGTGTAGAGCGGTCATGGTGTCCTCCACCACACCTCTATCCACAGCTTCATTGATGGCGAGGACAGCAGCATGAACTGTGGGACAGGAATAAGATTAAAACCGATCGTTCCACCAAATCCCTTAGAAACATCAACAAAAAGAATACACGGTCTGCACCACGGCATCATCCTCAAGCAGCCATTGGCCATCTGAGAATAAGGGGATTTGCATTCCAACCAGAGTTGTAAAGCTTGCAGGTTATTTACCTGAATGTAAGTGTTTTTTTTTCAATGTGGGACACAATGTGGATGTCTACAGTGGTGTAATTACACCCAAAGACTCAGGGCTTCGGGTACTAATTATTTTGGGATAGTGTATATGCAAGCTTTAATGGCTCCTAAACCTTTCAGGTGGCTCCCTTCCACATTTCTCTTCTATCCAAATTAAAATCACATCAAATCACACTGCTTTTCATTCTCCTTGTCCTGTGTATTTTATGAGTAACAACAAACAAATGTGACCAGCACCCACTGAGTAAGGACAAGACAACGTGTCTTGTTCTAAGGTATGGTGGCTTCTCAATGGTCACATTTTTCACTCTCATGTGCCACTGCAGAGAGGAAATTTCCATATTCAAATCAGACTGGTCCAGCTCCGACGTGTCAGGCAAATCCTCTCCGCTCAGGAGAGACGGCAAAACCACAGACATATGTTTTGGCCTATGTGGGCCTCTTAGGTGTGGGGCAGTAGATTCCCTGTAGGCACATGGAAGCAAGGGCCCATGCCTGGGAGTGAGGGTGACTGGCAGCCATCGAGCACCCATTTTATAAATAATGTAGGAGGAGAAAAACAACTGGACAATACAACTAAAATTCAAGGACACATGGAGATTTAACAAAATACAGGCAAACAGGATAGAAAGGTCATAGTCTACAGAAGGGCTGTCCAAATTCCAGTCCTCAAGTGTCACCAACAGAGCAGGATTTAACCTTTTGAGTGTCAGAAGGGTAAGCAACGCAATACAGTGCGTTGCGTTCCCCTCTGGCACTCAGATGGTTAAGGATTTCCCTGATTACACACAGGTGAGTGAGTCACAATGAATGACCACTGATTATCTCACCTGTGTGTAATCAGGGGAATCCTTACATCCTGGTCTGTTGGTGGCCCCTAAGGACTGAACATGGAGAGACCTGGTGTACAGTGTGAAATAGGAATGTAAAGGACAGTCTGCTATAGACTTTGGAGCAGATGAGGGAAAAATTATCTTCCAGCCAAAAAGGACAAATTCCTGTACAGCAGGGGTAGTCAGTCTATTGTTGGAACCTCCAATTTTGGAGACTACAAATCCCAGCATCACCCAAACAGCCGGTGGCTGGTTCAAGGATAATGATAGTTAGATTTCCAGCAACTGACATTCTCTGCTTTAAAGAAATGGCTTTAGAAATTTCTGTGGATTTAGAGAATGCTTTCCTAACTGGAAAACCATCTCTGTAATTTATTTATCCTTTGAGTGCCAGCAAATGGACTTTACGTATTACTCAAGTGCATTTGTAAAGACTAAATAAAGGATTAATATAACCTTAACTGGGCATAAAATCATACTGGCCACTATGTATCAATTGTGTGTGTGTTAGATCCCCAAATTAATACTTCATTAGCACTGAATGTCACTGGAAGCAGGAAATTACTCTTGCAGGACTTAAAGGGATAGTAATGTTTCACAAAAACAGCTCTAATTAATATTCATAGTGTTCGGGTCATGGAGAGTGTTATGTCAATACTGTCAGAGTTGTAGTCCAAGAGTAATTGAATGATAAAATATCACCCTCCTGCCCCTTTTACTGATGTAACACTGCTCACCTCAGAGCAGCAAGACTGTCTGGATGGATCGCAGAGAGGGACAGTCTTCAGTGAGCAAAAGGGAAAACCTGATCACAGTAAGAAGATTGTCCCTTGCTGTTATCTGTCTGGTCAAGCAACCAGAGTCCACATCTGAGGTGAGCAGTGTTACATCAGTAAAAGGGTAGGAGGGGATACTTTATCATTCAATTACTCTTGAACTACAACTCTGACAGTATTGAAATAACACTCTCTATGGCTCAAATACCATGAAGATTAACTGGAGCTGCTATTTTTGTAAAACATTACTATCACTTTAAAGACTCAAAGTTTCAACAGCTTCCCAGAGGATGGAATCAGCAGTATCAAGTTTTTTTAATTAAAGTATTTTAACAGGAAGCATACACTGAGAGTGTCTCTTGTTTATAAGTTTACACTGGACTCATTGCATCTACGTCAGAAGGGTAAAAGGCCGAGTTGACCTTGCCGGGACTAGAACCTGTGATCTTGAGGTTTGATCAGATTCTACAGCTGGTACATTAACCAACTGAGCTGTCTCACATCTACCTCAGTGGAAACGATTTCTAGTGCAAATTAAAGGGGATGTGTCACCTTATAAATAAAATGTTACCATAGGTTTTGTTACTGAAGTATTATTAGGAAAGCTGTTTGTTTACATTGTTTTGCAATGTAAGTACTTTTGCAGATATTGTATCTTCTGTGCTGTGCACTGCCTCATAATGTGCATAGCCCAGTTTGTCTTCTCTCCCACCTCCCTCACGGCTGCCCCAGGGAGCGTGTTCACGATTCCCTTCCGTGTGCTGTGAATGGCTTCTATCATTACATCAAGCTCCGGTTAGCATTATATGGTGGTTGCAATCTCAGTATAATGTGAACCGGAGCTTGATATAACGATAGAAGCCATTCGCAGTGCACCAAAAGGAAGCGTGAACGCGCTCCATGAGGGAGGTGGGAGGAGACTAGGCAGGCAAGAAGAGCTGTGCTGAATAATCAGCGTGCTACATTATGCTGACCAGCACAGCTTAAAAATATAATATCTGCAAAAGTACTTACATTAAAAAACAAACAGCTTTCCTAATACTACTTTAGTAACAAAACACATGGTAAAAATTTTTTATAAGGTGATGCATCCAATTTAAAGACTAATTCTAGACAATCAATCTACATACAACTGATTCTTAGTTACCATAAGGAATTCCTTTGCGGATTAACCCCTTATCGACTAGTGACGTACCAGGACAGTCACTGGTAAACTTGCCTGAAGGACGAGTGACGGTCTTGGCGCGTCACATATTATGTGCTTACAGAGCGCTCCTACGGGAGCACTGTGAGCACTATTAGGGTCTGAAATTGACTTCTCCAAGATCGGAGCCGTCTCTCTCAACTCCCCCTTTCAGGGCACTGGTACACATTATCAGTCAAGTGCGCCGTCCAACTTCAAAGCAGTCCTTAAGGGAAGTTCATTTCCCAGATCTCTCATCGTTAAGGTAAATTAGGGTTATTAGAAGGTTTTAATGTTTATTTATTCCCTTAACCGATTAACGCCACTGCCAGGCCAGGACCGTCATTGCTGTCCGGCACTTAAGAACCAGTGACGATCCTGGCATATCAGGGAATTCAGGGCACGCTGCTCGGAGAGCCCTGAATCGGATTGTAATTAAAAAAAAAAAAAAAAAAAAAAAAAAAAAAAAAAAAAAAAAAGCCCCGTGGTCCTTAAGTGCCAGCCACGCGTGCGCGCACCGGTCCTTAAGAGGTTAAGGACAAAAGGATGAGCAATGCACTTCATAACACTCTGGTTCATAAGGTGTTAACACACCTCCGTCAGCTGGAAAAGCCTCAACAGTGAGTATTAACATTCCAATTAAATTGTTACTATACAAAGATTAATACAAAAATCTCCTGACTTGATAGCAAAGCTTTATAGACAGACACAGAGGCTGAAGGGCATGATCTCTGCCCAGTGCAATCATTTACAGAAGCCATTTGTGAGAAGGACGTACTGATGCCACTCCAAGATTTCCTCACCTGCAGCTTCATCCACAGACAGCTCATTTGCTAGAATTCCCCCGATCTTGCTGAACGCCGGCATCTGCAGTCCGTACTTGTCCAACTCGCACTTCATGTGGTTGATTTCCTCCTCTGCAACAACAAGTCATCCAGTCCATTAGTGGCCTTTGTACAGATCCATAATCTTTAATCAGAGGTGGGAAAATGGAGACCCTCTGTTGTAGGTAACATCTCCCAACATCCCCAGCCACTTGTCCAGTTAGTTCTCAAGAGCTGGAGGGTCTCAAATTGTCCAACTCTGCTTAATATAAAAAGGTTAACTCACTAATATGGTTATAGAAGTGTTTAACCCTTTGAGTGGCAGATGGGTATTCAACTCAGAGTTCTGTACCCACCTCTGGCAATCAAAGGGTTAAATCAGACACACCCCTTATGAAAGGTTCCCCTATCCTAATGAGTAAAGATTCAGGAACAGTTTGTGTATTTCTTCGGTATTTCAGTAATACTTTACCGTCATTAACCCCTTGGGACCAGTTGGGTTTGCATTGCATTGCTAAGCAATTTATTGCACCCTTGTCTGGTCCGCAGGAGGTTAAAGTAATAGTAAACCATTGCTATAAGGAAAAAAATTATTATAAGGGTTTTCCTGTTCATTAAAACAAGGGTACTTACAATGTGGTTCCAAAGTCATTACAGTTTAGACACACTGTCATAATTAAATATACCACTCGGCATCTACACCACTGGACTAAGACGCTTTCCTAATTTATAATCAATAGTTTATATGTGTTTTTATATATTGTGGCAAATTATGTTCCATACCCTAAGCTTGTTGAGGCGGCCTTCATCCTGCAGTGGATTGACAATAGCTGCAGATGTGTTATTATAATATATCTATATATCTATCTATCTATATATACACACATACATATAGTAAACAGAGCCACCTGGTGTTCAAACAGTTCTTCTGCATTCTATGGGAGATATGAGCTACTGGTTTCAGTTCTCTGCAGAATTTGACAGTAACAGTTATGAACTATAATTACTGTTCAATGAAGCCTTTCCCAGCAGTGAGCATACCCTTGTTATTTTCTCATTAGAAAAAGCCCCACCATACTAAATGATACCGATCCTTAAAGTACTTTTTAAAACCCAGTCTTACCAGTGAAGTTCACTTTTCCGTATAAATCCTGAATTTGAGGTGCCAGTCCCAACTTGAAAAGGTACAAACTAAGGAGAAGAGAAATTACAGTTTGAGATCTTGTCTCACTAATGGTCTGTATTAATAACTTCTCACTTATCTGGACTGATTACACTAGAGAGAATTAACCCTTTGAGTAATATACTTCACTTAAAGAAAAGTAAAACGCAGTGTGAACTTAACAATGTGTTCAAGTGTAAAATTGTTCTCACGTTTATAATACTCTGCAGGGCATATGTAGCAATGTGTTGCTAAAAGGTTTATAATAATTGGAATAAAAAGGTCATTAAAGGAACACTAACACCTTAAATGATCTGTAGTTATTACACACAAATATTTTGTATTCCATGCTAGCCTCTTTAAGAACCACACACTCAAGGGGTGAGGCGCTAGAGCACCACGGCACTTGTTTGTTTGTTTTTTTCTTTCATGGTTGTGTTCTAGGAGTCCAGCACAACGGGCAGTTACGCCGCGATCACCAATTTCCATGACGTGTCAGGACCATCATTCCTGCCTGTTCCATCCCTAAAATCTATTGCTAAACTTGCATTTTTAAATGTATGTGTAGACTTTTCTATACAAATACAATTTCTCGCATATTCTGCAAGTGCATAAATCAAATTGCCTAAACTATTATTTTTGTATTAGGGAGCTTGAAGAAATGTCTGCCAAGTTGCATAGATTGATCTGTCAACTGTAGTGGCAGGTGTTTTTTTTTACAGTGGAAAAACTTCTGACATGATTTATCTTTGTCTCATTCTTTATCATCACAAGAACCTGGCATTTTAACAGGGGTGTGTAGACTTTTTATATCCACTGTATCTTGTTTACATTGTTGCTTTCCCTTTGCTTTAATAGTAAAACAGAAAGCTCTTAGCCCATTTAAAGGAGCAGTAAACTTTTTTTATGAAAACACATATTTTACAGAGTATTTCCTGCTGAATAAAACAAGGTCACTCCCATCACTGTCAGATGTTTTATTCAAAAATGATAGCAGTTTAAATAATCAGGAAGTGAATTTACTGTGTTTACTTCCTGATAGTTCTAACTGACAGGAAGTGAATTTACTGTGTTTACTTCCTGATAGTTCTAACTGACAGGAAGTGAATTTACTGTGTTTACTTCCTGGACGTTCTGACAGGAAGTGACAGGCAGTTTCTATCACATTCTATGGAGAACTGTACATCACTGACTTTCCTCTCCATTTGAATCTAACAGGAAATCTAATTAGAATTTGACCACTAGAGGGCACTGCTAATGTAAAAAAACATGGGTTTAAACTGTAATAACTCTGGAAATATAAATCTCTCGGCAGTGGGAGTACCCTTATTTTACTTAATAGGAAAATCCCTACAATATATATTTTTTCATAAAAAAAAGTTTACTGCTCCTTTAAAGAGCTCCTTCTCATACATGAAAGTGTAAAATAAATAGGTGATATTAAAAAAAAAAAAAATTTTTTACACGCAATTCTACTACTTACTATGCACTTGCAAAATATTTAAAGTAAAAATTTAGGTCGACCGTCACTAATTGTTTGTGCAGAGAGAATACCATTAACGGTTAGAGATTAGCACCTACTGTTCTTATATCAATAAAGACTGTTACGTTATAGGAGTCTATTTAAAGACAACACACATATTCAAGAGTAGATTTAAGGCAACAAGAAACAAAACATACACTTAACAGCAGCTAGTATTGAATACAACTATAACAAAAAAAATAAAAAGAAATTAAAAAGACATTAGTATTCCTTTGAATTGCCTGAGAAAATGGACTAGCCTCCCTGAATAGAACAGTGGGTGCTAATCTTAATACATTAACAGTATTATCTATACACTAACAATTAACCATAATGTGACTACATAGAATAGAATTTTAAATGCAGGTGTAGGATTAGATTTTAGAGATAACTGCATTTTACAGAATATGTGAATTTTAAAATTATACAGCCCAATTTAACTTAGTGTTTGTGCCCCTTTAATAGTGACTGCACGGCATCTTTATAAGAATGATATATAGACATTTTGATAACTTGCTGAAATTTGCTAATACCTCATTTGAGATAAAGAAATGTTAAAGGTCACTCCGTATGCATCAATGTGGCACTACAATCACAGCCTCTGGATCTTGCCCACCCATAAGAAACTTTAAGAATAGGATTGCGGACTATATGTCTACAGTTTTCATACAACAGTGGAGCACTCCCCCACTCTTTTTCTATTGGGCATGTTCCTGGCCTGAAAAACAAATATGTGTCCTTCACATCCCGATGACTGTGGCCATCATAACAATTCTACACTTATCCGACAAACTGCCATCTAAGATACAATGGCTTAACAACCCTTCAAGAAAATGAAACAAAGGGTCCCACTTTCTGGATAGCGTGGCAACCACTCATCAAATCTTTGCCAGATAAGCAAAAGGCAAAGTTTACTCTATGTTTCAAGAATACCTCTTGGAAGTTGGAGCAGTCAATCAGGGATAAATGAGCTTATGAACCCAATACAGGGAATAGCTGAAGTTGACTCCTCTGGTCCTTCAGGGGTTAATAACCAGGTGCAAATCAACCACAATGGCATTTGTAACCTAACTCTGAATAACCAAGACATTTATTCATATGCCCCTTTATTTCTTAACCCGTAATCTGGGTTTCCAAGCAAGATGGCCGCCTGTTTACCACTGTCATGTTCTTGTCAATGAGAGCAGTCAGAGCAGTCTGCACTGATTGGTGAATTCAGCTGCTTGGCCCCTGTCTTTAGCAGGGTGGTCCCTCACCTGAGTGCATGGATACAGTATACAACACGAGGCATATTCTTTTTGTCGTATATATCTGTAGTCTCTGGCTGGAACAACTGCAATAAGGATAAAACAAAACAATCATTAACACAAGCTGCTCACTGACCGGAGAGAAAATGCAGGTACCACTGACCTTAGTTAAACTAGTTAAAGACCAGACCAGAGGATATATGAAAGGATGTAGGAGACAAGAGAAGGCCTGAGTTCACACAGACCAAAGTGCACAAGATTTTGGCATTTTCCCTTGGGTCATACAGAGAGAATTTTAGACATAAAGGCCATATTCAGGAATCTAAAGAAAAACAACAGCACCACTTAACACCCTTAATACTCTGCAATGTAAGGAGAAACTTTCTAGTACTCATAGAGTTAAACATTACCATTGGTTTAATACTTTAAGTTGAAACGCATAAATAACAGAAGGTTCAACAAAATCAGGAGAAAGATTCTCTGATAAACAATATAAATATTTTCAGGTTATAGAGAGTAGACTATAAAACTTGTATTGATTAGGAAAGGCAGTGGGCAGAATAGATACAAAGCAATCTAATTGATGTATATGCGCAAAGGTTTCTTCAAAAGATATCCGCTGTGGAATTAAGGGAATTAGAGTAAATGTTAGAAAAACAAGAATAAGGGTGTAAGCCTAGCTGCTGGGAGGGTTGTTAAACAGAATGGAAAAATAAATAGGAAAGGAGTCGAAAAAGAGGGGGAGAAATGAAAGGATGTGTGTAAAAGGAAGGAGAGGGGGGAAAAAAAAAGGAGGTGATTTAAAGCGGAACTACCACCCAATAATAAGATAGCATCACATCATTGCCCATCTGGCGACTAGCTGCTCAGTAGCCCTAGTCACCAGAATTCTTACCGGATTAAAGAGAAATCTCTATTCTTCATGGACTGACAGCAAGACGGAGCGCGGACATCTTACCCTAGTGACGTCCGCATGCCTGCGCTGTCAGTCCCAGCCGGGTCTAGGAGGCGTTGCTAGGAGCCATTTGGCTCCGGCTGGGACTTACAGAATGATGTCTGCGCGCCTGCGTTGTCAGTCCCAGCCGGAGCCAAATGGCTCCTAGCAACGCCTCCTAGACCCGGCTGGGACTGACAGCGCAGGCATGCGGACGTCACTAGGGTAAGATGTCCGCGCTCCGTCTTGCTGTCAGTCCATGAAGAATAGAGATTTCTCTTTAATCCGGTAAGAATTCTGGTGACTAGGGCTACTGAGCAGCTAGTCGCCAGATGGGCAATGATGTGATGCTATCTTATTATTGGGTGGTAGTTCCGCTTTAAAGAAAGGACAAAGGGAGTCAAGGAAAAATGGAGAGGAAGGACTGGATGGAAGAAAGGCCGAGATGAAAGGATGTGATGGAAAAAATGAAGGCCAGGATGGAAGTAAGGCCAGGAAAGAAGGACGGGACAGGTTGTGTAACAGGCAAGTTCACTATATATACACGTGTACAGTTGGTAGATAAAAAATGAGAATATTTACAAGCCCCTTGGGAGGAGAATATGAATGCCACAGCTCCCAAACTGACATGAAGCCATCCACTCAGTCACCAGAGCATATAGAGAAGAGACTGCATACAGTAGCGACTCGAAGTTCAACTAAGCCAATTATATTGGGGCTCTAACCTTCTCCAACATGTATGTGTAGTTGAAGGAAACATAGAGAACATTACCATTGATTTATATGGGGTGTTTGTCACTAGGTGCCGTTGCTTTACCCCAGAATTTTTAGCTTACTGTACATGTCCCCAAGTCCTGAAGATTAAGAGCAAAACATTGACTTTTACCAAAATATCGTATGGGGTTCATTCTAACAGTTGAATCTTAGACATACCATAGGAAGGCCGATGTGACTCATGGCTTGGCGCCAGTGGTTGATGTTGTCAGTGTGACGGAAATGTAGACCTGTTGCCTGCGGAAAAGAGGAGAAGGTTTAAAGCTTGCACAAGTTAGCCCTTTTTCTGACAAGGCATTCCTGCTGTTGGTGGTTGCTTCCATCAATTGATGTCAGATTACCAGGCAGATTACTATTCCCATCTATAAATAGACTAATTAACAAGGGCCACAGTGCCACTGCCAGCCGGTCGCAGGACAATCATGCTCAATAGAGACTGCCCCAGCCATGGCTCATACAGTGCCAGCCGGTAACGGTGCAGTTATGCACAGTAGAGACTGCCCACGCCGCGGCTCATACAGTGCCAGCCGGTCGTGGGGCAGTCATGCTCAGTAGAGACTGCCCGCACCTCAGCTGATACAGAGCCGGATGCTCCATCACAGCGTCCAGCTCTTTATCAGCCACGGCACAGGAAGTCTCTACTGAGCATGACTGCAACACGACCGGCTGGCACTGTATGAGCCGTGGCGTGGGCAGTCTCTACTGCGCACGACTGCATCTTTACACACATTGTAGCCAATTATTATATAGGATGTGACCGCAGAACAACTGTTATAGTGTCAACTGGGGAGGAAAGCACAAATTTAATATAATTATGTTCATTCAAACTGGCAGAAGAAGAAGAAACGGAAAAAAATAAAATAAAATTGTATATTAGAGCTGTAATAACATTTGAATGCAGCATCTGACAGCAGTGAGAATACCCTCGATTTACACAGCAAGAACATACTTAATATCATTATGTCTGTTTTGCACATTTTTACCTTGTAGCGCATCTGTTCTATGTCGTAGATTTTTTTTAGTGGTACGAGTTCCGGGGAGAAAAAATGTCCGAGCTTGGCAAGTATGACGCCATTGCGCAAACTCTCCTCTAGCTCTGTTGGGGGCGGTAACTCCTCATTAAGACACGATTCCATCCAGCTAATAAAGAAGAAGAAAGTGATGCATTCAGTAAGATGCCCAATTTCATTATCTGACTGGGTACTCGGCACCGAATGGTTAACACAGTTTGCAATAAGTGTGTGTGTTGTACTTGATGTTGGTTATGTTTTTAACCCCTTAAGGACCAGCTGTCCCGGGGTGTGTGGTCCTTAAAGGACCAGATAGGAAAGTTCAACGTGCCACCCCACGTGACTGATCACGTGTGCCGGCATGCCGGTCTTGGAGCGATCAACTTCAGCCCCGGTATTACTCACCGAGTAAAAGTACGTGACGTACCAGGTCCATCACTGGTCCTTAAAGGGATAGCAATACTTCATTTTATCTTTATTTTATTTTGTAGGCATTAAAAAAACATGAAGAACGATATAAGTCTTATCTCTCAAACCTTTATGGTTTGAGAGATATTCACAAGCAAAGTTTCCCCTCCCGCCCCTTTTACCTAGTGTAAGCCATCTCTTCTCAGATGTGGAATCCAGTCCATAGACCAGACAGATAACAGAAGGGGACAATCTTCTTCCTATGAGAACAATGAAAGCCCTGCCCCCTTGACAAGTTTTTCAGGTTTTTCCCTTATCTTAATTGAAGATTGTCCCTCTCTGCAGTCTACCTGGGCAACTCCCTTCTGATCTGGCTGAACAGTGTTACATCAGTAAAAGGGGTGGGAGGGGGACACTTTGTCATTGAATTACTCTTGAACTACAGCACTGACAGAATTGAAATAACACTCACCAAAGTCCAAATACTATGATGATTAATTAGAGCTGCTTTTATTATGAAACATTACTATCCCTTTAAACTCCAATAGGAAGTTATCAATAGGAAGTTATTCTGAAGCAAACCAAAATACTGTAGTGGACAATTATCATCAATTTACAAAAGTATTTTAACTTTTTGAATGCTTCTTAAGTTCATGTCATTGAAAAGACATGTTATTCTAGTGTTTACAAGATACATATAACACAATAAGATTATATATCCCCCCTTTTTGTCCACTTGGTTTACTTTTGAGTACCAGATGAGTGCAAAGGCCTGCAATGCCTCGCTGGCAGTACAAGAGTTAATACAGTACAGAAAAGGGACCAGTAGAACCACTCTCTCTAATTAATGTGCAATATAATTAGCGAGGGGAGGGAGTGGGCCCTCTAACACACTCATGAGCTGTATATACATTAAAAGAGCAGGCAGGTCTCTTAATAATTCGGCTGCAAGTTATTAGCCTAATTTTACGGAGGAACAATAATAACCACACATTACTGATGTAAATGCGATTTGCTCACTGTTTAGTGCCACAAATGCATGTTGGCATTAAGACACTCAGATATTTCCCCTCACCGCTTTGCCTCTTCAAGGTGACACAGGTACTGATAGGCCACATTTTGCCGCCGTTGCTCATCCATTTCATCAGCTGTGAGACGTTCATCTGAATGAAAGAGAAAATGTATTGTAGAATGAAGACTACAGGGATGTAGTGAATTGTAGGAGAGTGATAATGGGTGATTACTTAGAACCCAGGGAATGTGAATTTATTGAATTCTTAAAGAGATAGTAATGTTTCAAAATAAAAGCAGCTCCTATTAATCTTCATAGCATTTGGGCCATGGAGAGTGTTATTTCACTACTGTCGGAGTTGTAGTTCAAGAGTAATTGAAGGATAAAGTGTCCCCTTTCTGCCCCCTTTTACCTAGTGTAAGCCACCTCCCCTCAGATATGGAATCAGGTCTCTTGACCGGACAGATCACAGCAGGGGACAATCTTACTGTCAGAACAAGGAAGAGCCTGCCCTCTTTGACAGGTTTTTCCCTTATGTTCATTGACGATTGTCCCTCTCTGCGATCCATCCGGACAGTCTTACTGCTCTGAGGGGAGAAGTGTCACATTAGTAAAAGGGGCGGGAGGGGGATACTTTATGGTTCAATTACTCTTGAACTACAACTCTGACAGTATTGATATAACACTCTCCATGGCCCAAATACTAAGAAGATTAATTGGAGGCACTTTTATTGTGAAACATTACTATCCCTTTAAAGACACAGAGGTGTAAGAAACACACTGCAACACAACATATTATCCATCCCTCTGGTCCTTAATGGGTTAAACTAAAAGAAAATCATAACGTTTATTTCAAAATCTAACTCTTAAAGCGGAACTACCCCCACAAACAAGTTTATCTTAAATAACTCCCCATCTGGAAGCTAGCTGCTCAGTAACGCTAGTCGCCAGAATTATCACCTTGTTAAATAGATTTCTCCATTCTTCCCGGGCTGATAGGCAGGACGGAGCGCAGACATCTTTCCATAGTGACGTCTGCACTCCTGCGCTGTCAGTCCCTTCCGGAGCCGAACGGTTCCTACAAATGCCTCCTAGAGCCGGCTGGGACTGACAGCGCAGGTGTGCGGACGTCACTATGGCAAGATGTCCGTGATCCGTCCTGCCTGTCAGCCGTGGAAGAAAGGATAAATCTATTGAATAAGGTAATAATTCTGGCGACTAGCGATACTAAGCAGCTAGTCGCCAGATGGGGAATTATTTAAGATAAACTTGTTAAGCGTTGGTAGTTCCGCTTTAACTCGTCCACCAGACCACTTTCTTCTTCCTCCTGAACAGTACTCACCCCATCACTTAAAATCACTGTCATGGCTTCCCATAAAGCAGCGTATTACATTCAATATACTCCATCACTTGTCCCCAACTTATATTTCATCTTTGATGTCCCGCCATATACCTGCACGTCCACTACGCAACACGCATGGTGGATGACTCTCTGCGCCTTTAACCACTATCGCTGTATCACGACTGAAGGCTTTCTCCCTCACTGCTCCCTACCTCTGGTATGCCCTACCACTCAGCATTCGCCAAACCTCAACATCTTCAAATCAAACCTAAAAGCGCACCTTTTAAATGTAGCACTACCGAAATAGGGAAACATTATCTCATACATCAAAAACCGCACTTCCTCCTCTACCTGCTCCTATCTATATGTCACCCATCCTATACTTAGATTGTAAGCTTTACAGGGCAGGGACCGCCTATCCTAATGTATTCTCACCTGGTCTTCCCCTTACGATTGTCCATATAAGCACTTAATCACTGCCCTTATTGTACCCCTTCTATACTAAATGTAAACTGTAAAGTGCCAAGTATACAGGTTCATGCTATATAAATAAAAATATGCATATATTTATACATAGTTAAGCAATATGAAAAAGGGGTGTGTTGTTGGGAAAATCTGTCATTGACCTCGGGTTAAGAATCACTGTGGAAACACTCAAACATTTGCTTTTTCTAGTACATCTAGAGATCAACATCTTAAAGTGACAGTAATACTTAAGACGTAAAAAATATATGTTGTAGGGTTTATGCCCCCGAATAAAACAAGGGTACACCCACTGCTGAGAGATATTTTATTAAAAAGCTAGTCGAAGCGCCCGTGTGCACGGGCCAGAGTGCCACCCCTGCCGCGGTGCAGTCATTCACAGTAAAGACTGCCCACGCCGTGGCTGAATGACGGTCTGAATTCGGACCCCCACTCCGTTATCAGCCACAGCGCGGGCAGTCTGTAGTGTGCATGACTGCAGCGTGCACAGCCGTCTCTACTATGCATGACGGATTCTGACAAACACACATTTAGCGAATTATTTTATAGGATGTTAACAGCTCAAACTTGAATTTTTTTTTTAAGTGCAATACCACAGTGGCATGAACATTTACTGTGGTACTGTTGCTACACCATCCTATGGAGATTTATGGTCTAAAGACCAGAGCAGTCCGTAGGATGGTGTAGCAACAGCGCCACTGTAAATTTTCAGGCCACTGTTATATTGCACCTAAAAAAAAAAATTCAAGTTTGAGTAGTTATAATTTTTTTAATAAAATCTCTCAGCAGTGGGAGTACCCTTGTTTTACTCAGGGGGATAAACCCTACAACATATATTTTTTTTACATTTTAAATATTACTATCCCTTTAAATCAGGCAGGGGTGGACAAATATATAAAGAACTCTTAAGACATGAAAGATTTTTAGATGTCGGTGAAGTGATATATATAAGAATCTCCAAAAAAGATGGGATTTTTCCACCCATGATACCAGGAGTGTAGAGTTGCCACGCAGCTGGTATTTTACTGGCAGGTCGGTAAAAAATTGGCTTCTGTCCAATATTAAGTCTATGGAGGGAATGCCATGGCCGGTATTTTCTTGAAGAAAAGGTGGCAACCCTACAGGATTGTCCAACTTCCACCCCCCAACTAAAGGGCCAGACTGGGATAACACAAGAAATTGAGAGCCTGATACTACTATGTATTGCAGTGAAATCAATAACTAGCATGTTTGTGGACACAGATTTCACAGGCTGCTGTATACAGTCCATTCCTAAATGACTTTACTTTGCTACATAAAAAATATATATCAGTTTGCCTCCCTTTTATAAGGTGGGTAAGAATTATTATATTTCACAGTGGGTCACATTTACTTATTTAATTTAATTTTCTTGGCGGGTTTTACGGACTCTGTCCATAGGCCATAAATTGCCCCACAGCCTTAGTTTGGACATTGCTGCCTTTAACTAAGTGAACAACCCTGCCTAGCAGCTGAGTGAGCCCTGCTGGACAACCTGCAAGTCCTGCTCCACAACCAAGCTCCAGTAAACAGTACAGACACAGCCGAGGCAGGTAAAACTTCCCTTTCAGAAAAGCCTTAAAAGTAATAAGACATACTGAGAATAGAGATAGCGATGGGTCAGAATTATATAGAGCTTGAAGTTTATTGTGTTACCACACAATCATATTTTTAATTCACAACCCAACTTGTTCGGTGTCATCTAAAAGGTAAAGTAATATTTACCACACATATGACACATACAATGGTATTCTAGATGAAGTGGCGTATATGAGTATCCAGTATGTCCAACCCCATCACCATGGGCAGCTACAACAAACCTCCTACTCCCTTAGGAGGAAAAAACCAAAATGTACCACTATATTAATTTAGCGCTCCAATGGTTCACAGCAGATAGAGAATCACACTAAACATACGAGAAATTAAAATGTAAAGAATACTTTATTGAAGTGTAACATACACAAAAAGGTATTACACCTCATACACCCTAAACAGACAGACAGGTAAATACACAATCCGGACTTGGCCCAAGACACCGGAACACCAGAACACCCGTATGCAGTAACGCCTGACATCTACTGGGTGTATCAACCCACAGGTGGACCAGTAAGATACCGGTGTGACAGACCGTCCCTGTGGCAGTGAGCATGAAGTATCCTATAGGGAATACAATAACAACCCTCCTTTCCGAATTTTCAGTGCATGTATAATCCAATACAAAGATTAAATATAATCACACAAATTCCACATCATTGATGTTCAGACTTGCCGTATAAATGCAGGTGTGACCAAGAGGCATGTAATCCATAAGCAGTTGCTAAGTAACTGACAAAACATCAACAGTAGAAGTAGACAGGATGACTTAGTTTTAAAGAAGAACTATCACTCCAAATAAAGTCCCCTGCATTTATTATTTTATTAATTGCACAGGCAAAGCTGTGCCAGTATTGTTAGTATTACATATATACCCACACACACACACACACACTCTATTCATTCCTGACACCAAAAGGCAGTCTGATATCTCTCTGGATCAACATCTTATCTGCGCACACAAACGGAAAATGAAAAACACAATTGCTGTTATAAAGCTTTACATTTCTGCCAAAACAATTACATTTAATGAATGACAGCTCTGCAAAGCAGGGAACTGCGATGAGACGCCCTCCAGCTGCTGGACTACAAAAACCCATAGTCACTCACCAGAACAGTCTTTTACCCTTTGAGTGCCAGAGGAGCACCCAGTGTATTACAAAGCACTGGGTACCCCTCTGGCACACAAAAGGTTAAAAAAAAAATAAATAAAACATTAAAGCTGCTCCATGAATCTACTTCTGCAGGACATTTCAACAGCAAAAATAAACTATAAATCCTGCAATTGACATCTTCATGCCTTGAAGGGTCAGACAGGTGTGCAAAACACTGCCAAGATTTGTACATCCATCTGGTCCTTAACCCTTTGAGTGCCAGAGGGGTTGACAACACATTGCAAAGCAATGCGTTGTGTACCTCTCTGGCACTCAAAGGGTTAAAGCATTAAAAAGGTTAGGAAACTCACAACACATTATAGTAAACTGCCCTGAACTGAAAAAAGCATACTGCAGGGCTGCTTTTTTTTTTTTTGTTTGTTTTTCTGGACAGCCCTGGATTGCCTAGTCCCTGTGTGTTCCTGGTTAAAAGTGAGATCTCTTAATATAGGTGAACCCGCTGTGCGCCAGAGAGGTATGCAACGGATTGCAAGGTGTTGCATACCCCTCTGACACACAAAGGGTTAAATTAATTTGACTTTACTTATTCCACAAGTACATAATATGCTCAGCCAAAATTGTTCATAGTCTATATTTATGTACATTTTATGTCATTGACTTGCTGAGACCATTCTGTTAAGAAAACAACAATAGGTCTTTTGATACCTTGTAAAAAAAAAAGTTACAATCTAAAATAAAAAAAATTACAATTTAGAGCTGCAGGGAGACTGTAACATTTTATTACAGCTTACTGTTATTGTCTATCGACCAGCAAACTCTTTGGGAGTCCAGATCCAAGTAGCTCACCGTCAGCAACACAAAAGTGTAAAATATATAAAGACAATTTAATTGTACATATGAATAACTTGAAAAATATGTAAAATAAAAATAATGCAGTACTATTCCCTTAACACTTTCACTGCCAGAAGGGTGTGCAGGGCACTCAAACAAGGGTGTGCAAAAGCTTTACTTTGCAGTGAGTTGCACACCATTCTGGCTCTCAAGAAGTTAACACCTTAACGACAAGCACATATTATACAGGGTTAAAAAGTAATTTTAGAAGAAGGATCCACTTTGAAAAATCCAGAGACTGAGATTGATCATCTTGAGCTATTAGCAGGCATGTAAACATGTCATTAGAGGAAATGGGTCCCACCTAAAATGACCATATATCCCTTTAAACCTTAGAATGCCAAAGAGGTAGCCATTGAGCTAACACTCTGGCACTCAAAGAGTTAATTCAGGGTCGCTCATGACATTCTCATTCTGAATGGCTGCACACGAACCAGTAGAACCTTGCAGTGTAAGTTGTCTAAGCAGGTCAATGTAATAGAGTTATGTGGTCATCTTAGTCCCTCCCCATACAGAGTCTGAATGAGCTCTTTATACTTACACCCTGACCCAGTAGGACCCTGTCCAGGGTCCCCTTTGGTCCCCATGATGACCGCACACACAGTATTTAGAAGAGCTCTCCGGTACGGTGACAGGTCCAAGTCCTGTGGTACCTCAGTTCTGACTCCTGCTGCACCCACACTAATTACTATTTACACAATGGATTTGAATATCGCGCCGCCAGTGGTTTCCGGCATAACCGCCGCTGTCTGGGCGCCGCTTAATGACGTCACTGACCTCCACAGCACTCTGGGACTTGTAGTTTTGACGAACGAATCGTGTCTGGAAGCTAATATCACAAGCAAACGCTATGCCCTCTGTATTCTGACTGTCCCTTATGTGCTGGTATTATTTCTTTCGGACACTGAAGCATAAAGAAGCCTTGATCCCTGCCTGGGCCGCTTAGCCTTGCCCTTTAACCCTTCGGGTGCATACCTCCCAAGTGTCCCTCTTTAGGAGGGACAGACCCAATTTGAGACCAAAATCCCTCTGTCCCACCCTGATGTCCCTCTTTTTAAGAGATCAGACTTTGTGGTGTTTATATTAAGTATATAATGTTGTACTACAGCAATAAAACTCACATTAATGTTTGTATAAACTTCAGTATATGTGTTTAACCAATAGTCTGTGTAAATAAAATACTTTGGTCTTGTTATAAGTCGTTTATTAGGGTTCACAAAGAGGTGTCAGTAGACCATGAAATAGCCTAAAAATTCTCGATAATGCACCGCCCACCAGCCACGCCCCCACACACACACCACCTAAAATACAAGTGTCCCTCTTTGGCCATTTGAAATGTTGGGAGGTATGCGGGTGCCAGTGGGTGTGACATTCCAAGAGTTAATTTGTGTTATACTCAGCCCACCCCACATTAAACACTGACACACTGTGGATCATATAAGTGAAAAAAACCTGGAGCAATTCTGGTGCAGACCCAAGACACCATAGTGTACAAGTAAACACTGCTGACATTCCCATTAATTTAACTCTTTCAGTGCTAGTGGGGTAGCCAAAGCATTGTGATAAGTTAGATACCTCTCTCTGGCACGTAAAGGGTCAAATAGGACTTTTAACCCACTGAATGCTAACAATGTCTCCAAGTAAGCCATATTGCCATATGAAAAAAAAAAAAAGAAATAAAGTTAGTCAGGGACAAACTGAATGCATCAAAGTGAACAAAAAAAATCTCCTAAGTTTCCCATTGAATGAGACTTTTAACCCATTGAACTTTAGGGAGGACTCACATACCACCCAAGTGTCCCTCTTTAGGGACCCAAATACCTCTGTCCCTCTTTCTCACCCTGGTATCCCTGTGTTTAGGAGATCAGACTGTGTGGTGT
Organism: Rhinophrynus dorsalis; assembly: GCA_037306005.1. Lineage (NCBI taxonomy): Eukaryota > Metazoa > Chordata > Amphibia > Anura > Rhinophrynidae > Rhinophrynus > Rhinophrynus dorsalis. The sequence continues at coordinate 10,189,921 of CM074728.1, forward strand.
GTATATAAGTGTATCACCCTGATGTCCCTGTGTGTAGGAGATCAGACTGTGTGGTGTGTATATAAGTGTATCACTCTGGTGTCCCTGTGTTTAGGAGATCAGACTGTGTGGTGTGTATATAAGTGTATCACCCTGATGTCCCTGTGTGTAGGAGATCAGACTGTGTGGTGTGTATAGAAGTGTATCACCCTGGTGTCCCTGTGTTTAGGAGATCAGACTGTGTGGTGTGTATATAAGTGTATCACCCTGGTGTCCCTGTGTTTAGGAGATCAGACTGTGTGGTGTGTATATAAGTGTATCACCCTGGTGTCCCTGTGTTTAGGAGATCAGACTGTGTGGTGTGTATATAAGTGTATCACCCTGATGTCCCTGTGTTTAGGAGATCAGACTGTGTGGTGTATATAGAAGTGTATCATCCTGGTGTCCCTGTGTTTAGGAGATCAGACTGTGTGGTGTGTATATCAGTGTATCACCCTTGTGTCCCTGTGTTTAGGAGATCAGACTGTGTGGTGTGTATCACAGCAATTAAACTCACATTAATGTTTGTTTACACGTCAGTATATGTGTTTATAAATTAGTCTGTGTAAATAAAATACTTTGGTCTTGTTATAAGTTATTTATTAGGTTACAAAGTGAGGTGTCAATAGGTCATGAAATAACCTAAACATTCTCGGTAATGCCCCACCCACCAGACACGCCCCCAGCAACACCACCTAAAACACAAGTGCCCCTCTTTGGCAATTTGAAATGTTGGGAGCTATGCTCCAATGCATTGCTTCAGAATTTTAGCATTGCTTACACCTGTGACACTCAAAGGTTTAAATGATGCTTTTAACCCCTTTGATACTAGAGGTCTCCAATGCATTGCAAAGCAAAGTGGCGATATCTCCAGCTTTCAAATTGCTAAAAAAATATAATAATTTAAATATTTTGTAATTTGGGGGAATTTTATGTATTATATAAAGGGACAATATTTATACATAAAGTCTTTCGAGGACCAGAAAGCTCTCCGACGTGTTTTATTTCCAGTGCCGTAGATGCCCCTTCTGGAACTCAAAGGGTTAAAAAAGTAATCACTCGGGCTTGTATCATTATATTTCCTACTGGGTGCCTTTAATTTTTTATGTGTCCTGCATTACAGATGTGTGGTTACCTTACGTGTGTATACACACACACAACACTCCCTGTGCCTCTCCATGACTGTGACATTTAGTGACCAGCCCCCGCCCTCTCTGTTGTGTCCCTTGTGAACTAGGAGAAGGGAATCTGGTGCATTGTTGATACCCTGTTGCCATAGGAGACATCCTGACAATGCAATGAGAGCTGACTTAGAAAGGCAACACCACACAGCCATCAAGCAAAGAAGTCTGAGGAACAGTGCGAGAGAGAGGCAGAGAGAAGAGACATCACGGGTCAGAATGCCGGGAACTCAGGACTCTGGTATGTCCTGCTGTCTGATACCTGTGTGCTACATCATACCGTGCACAGACCTATACCTAAATACCTCTTACCTATTTTATACGGCAAAGAACTAATGTTAATTCAATGTGAAAATTCTCACTCAAATGATCAAAAATATGGAAATGATGGTTCTAGTGCAGAGAACTTTAAATCCACAACTCCTCTATGTTTTGATGCTTGCTAAGGATTGACAGGCCTACAATTATATACCCATTTTATATATCCTACAGTGAGGGGTACACCATTGTTTTTGTAACTGAAAAAGTCATAAATTGATTGCTAAATATTGTACTGGCACTAAAGGAGAATTGTACCCTAGGGATATTGGGCTCTTCATTTGTTTAATACTTTAAGAACCAGAGGTCTGTCTGTCATCCCATCCTATATAATAATTTGCTAAATGTATATTTGTCAGAAGCTGTCATGCGTAGTACAGTCGGCTGAGCGCGCTGCAGTCATGCGCCGCACAGACTGCCCGCTCCGCGTCTGATAACGGAGCTCCCCGCTCCGTATCAGCCATGGCACGGACAGTCTCAGCTGTGCATGACTGCTGGGTGGCCTGTGTACACTAGGGTGACCACATGTACTTTCTGCCATTCAGGGACACACATTTCATGAACAAGTGCAAGTCACGGCAAAGTCGGCCCCATACAAGGGGGTGTACAAATACAATTCCGCTCTAAAATAGGAGCTAAAATCAATGTAATGGTTCTGCTCCTGTCTTTCGTCTATATATAAAGCTGCCTATGCTGAGAATCCCCCCAGTGGAAATGCTGCACGTAAATAATGCAAGTTTGAGCTGCAATATGTTTTGAATAAAACATCACTCATCAGCGGGAGAGAGTATCTTTTTTTTTTCTCAGCAGAAAAAAATGTCTAAATTAGCTACTGGGTTTAACTAATGCATTATTTCCTTGTAATGTCTAAGTACCAACATTAGAAAGAAATAATGCATCAGTAAGAAGCAGTAGCCTATTGCACACTGAGGTCTAGATCAGCAGCAGGGGGCTATACCTGAGACACTGTGTGTGACCTGGAACCATTTAATTTTCAATTGTAATGTTTATACCTGGTGGCTGAGTGGTCCCAGTCAGACCAGGCTGTCACTCGCAATCGGACCACTTTCTGTTGCCCCTGCCCAGTTAGTGTCAAGTGAGTGAGTGACTGTGCGGCCGTTCCCGCTCCCAGACTCCATCTGCTGCCATCTCAATCATGCACCGGCACCATCCAGCCAATGAGAGAGGAGCATCAACACTACGCACCTATCATCGGTAGGCGGAGCAGTTTGTATCAGTGGTTGCTGTGCCGGTGTCTGCCCGGACTCTGCTACCTCAGTGCCTGTGCTCCTCTTGAGCAGAGAGAGGTAGCACTCAGCACCGCAGCAGTCAGTGAGTGTCAGGCTACAGCTTTATTCTGGATCCATTAATTGTCCCGGAGGAGGGTGGGTCGGGACACGGGACAGAGACTTAAATTAAGGTACTGTCCTAGGCATTCCGGGACACATGGTCACCCTAGTGTTCACAGGGTCTTCAACTAGTCTAATATAATCTATCATCTTTCCACCTGTCTGTCTCCTATGTTATGCCTTAAAACTGGAAAATAACACCCATTTATGAGTATTACAGCGGAACTATCACTTAAATATAAGTGACCCCGGTTAATTCTTTGTATAGCGGTAAGCAGTGAAATCCTCTTATAATCTTTATTAAGTGCTGTAATTTTTTTAGAAATATAAATTCTTATGAGACTCTCTTCCAGAAGACAGTGCAGACATCTTGCTGAAGATGGATCTGTGCGCCTGCGCTGTTCGTCCCTGTCCTCTCATTGATTGGCAGATAGACTAAGGGGTAATTGCATTGTACTGCACGGTACAAACAGTGCAGGCGGACAGATCCCTCTTCAGGAAGATGTCTGGCAGCGAGTCTCTTATGAACTTATATTTCTAAATAATGCCAACACTTAATAAAGATTATAACAGAGTTTCTATGCATAATGCTATACTAAGAATTAATTGGGGGGGGCACTTATTTTTAACTAATAGTACTGCTTTAAGAGGTTAAAAGTAATTAGTCAGTGTCAGTTGCTGCAAGAGCAAATAGGGTAATATCCTGTTTAAAAAGGGGTATAGATGCAGGGATAGGATACTAATGTAATTCTACCACTATATAAATCCATGGTAAGGCCTCATCTAGAATATGGAGTACCGTTTTAGGCATCCATTATAACTAGAAGAACATTGCTTTCGACTAAAAGGCAGAGATTTTTTATGGGAAGGGCAGTAAAGTTATTGAATTCTTTGCATCGGAATGCTGTGCTTGCAGATGCATCAATTGCTTTCAAAAAATGAATGGATACCTTTGCAGCTCAAAACAATATTGATAATTATGACAGCTGGCTTCAAGCAGGAGACTGGTAGAGTAAAATTGATACCTTTATTGGCGAACTGAGTAGCTCTAGGATGCAAGCTTTCAAGACACTATGAGGGGAGATTCACTAAGTGGTAATAAAGAGGTGCTAAAGTGAAGATCACTTCTCCAGTTCCCATGTTATTCTATAGAGCCTATTCACTATGATCTCCAAAGCAGAAGAAATCTTAGTGCATAGGCTCTGTAGAACAACATAGGAATTGGAGAAGTGATATCACTGGAGAAGTCATCTCCACTTTATCACCTCTTTATCACCGCTTAGTGAATCTCCCCCTAAGCCTCTTCTTCAGTCACATTTAGAAAGAAGGCTGAATACAAAATACATGACAGTTTATACACTCATGTAAATTGTTTTACATTTAATTCACACTGAAAGTGGAATTCTTATCACCGTTGTCATTAAAATGTATTCTCTAGGCTCCAGTAGAGGGTAAACTTTGGGTATAATAAAGGAGGGTTTTGGGAAGGATGGATGACTTGACGATGTCACCACAGAATCAGTTCCGCCTTTGTGTGCATCAGGGACGTGCACAGACATTTTGGGGGTCAGGAGCTCAAATGAAAAAAAGCGGAACTTCTCATAATTATTTATTCAAAATATATATTTAAAAAAAGGGCAGGAGGGCACTTTGGACAAAAAGGGAAGGTGCTCAAGCCCCCCTTGGTATCTATGTGTACACGTGCCTGGCGTGCATGGTATACGTTACTAATTAGGGAATAATTCAGGGAACCAGTCAACCCAGCACTGAAAATCAAGTCAGTATTTACTGAGGTCAATAACACGTTTGATGTTTTTTGTCCTTAGGATTCTGAAGGTGGCGGTGGCATCTCCTGACTCCGAACATGGCTTCTGGTGATTTGCAGGGAGAGGAACCTAAGACTGAGGACTCAGGACCACCCGAGCCCTATGACGTCAAGAAGAAGAAGAAGAAAAAGAAATTGAAAGAGACTGAAGATGTCTCTAAGGCACTAGACAGAGGAGAGAAGGATTCTGGACAGACACAGGCTGAGATTGAGAACCTCACCAAGTCAGGGCACAAGGCCCTACTGACTGGTGACTTCCAGCTTGCTCTGTCCTGCTTCAAGAGGGCGTTTCTGCTTTCTCTGGGCACTAACATAAAAACCGTTCAGAGAGCTTGTGCTTTTAACCTTGGAGCTGCGTATGTGGAAACAGGGAAACCAGAGAAAGGGTTGGAGTTTCTTCTAAAGTCGCAGCCAAAGGAAGGAGAAGCAGGAGAACATTCAGGAGATCTTCATTTCAACCTTGGCACCGCCTATGAGTCTTTGAAGGACTTTCCCAAAGCTCTAGAACATTTTAGGAAAGCGGCCAATGTTTACAGGCCATCCCAGCTGGGGAACGAAGCAGACGCTGACATGAAGATGGGATATTGTTACCTTGGCATGAAGGACACGGCTCGGGCGGCCCAATGCTTCCAGGAGGCCGGGGATTCCTATATGGAGGCTAAGACGCTGGACAAGGCGGCGTTGGCTCTTAACGAGGCTGCTAATTATATGCTACAAAGCCAGTGCTATGACTCAAGCCATGTTCTGCAAGTCCTTAATGAGACCCGACTCCTGTGTGAACATATCCCTAAGAAGGACTTGCTTGGTATGGCTCTTATTCAGTTGCTGTCTAGGGAATATTTACAAAGACAGCAGGGGAGCAATTCTGGGTAGAACAATTGCACAATATCTAAATTAACCCTTTGGATGCTACTAGACTAGTCTCCAATTAATTATTTAATGATAAACCCCTACTTTAACCCTTTATGTGCCAGAGGGGTGCAGAACACATTGCTCTGCAATGCGTTCTCTACCCCTCTGGCCCTCAAAGGGTTAACCGTTTAAGGATCAGAGCGGCGTGGAATGCGTTGCACTAAATACCCCTCTGTTCTTTAAAACATTAACCTGGACAGAAATCCTAATGGCCACTATGAATCAATTCCATGTAGACTGGTTCGCCGTAATGCCTCATTAACTAGTACTTCTGCGGGAGGAGTTTGGAGTTCTGGAGTCATGCAGAAGGAATCATGGCTGCCTCCATGGACATGATATTTAGTGCAGAGTAAAGAAACACTAACACAAAAAGGGAAGAGTTTGAAACAATTTTAAATATAATGTAAGTACTGACTGCATAAATCTTAAAGGAGCAGTAAGCTTTTTTGATGAAAAAATATATATATTGTAGGGATTTTCCTATTGAGTAAAATAAGGGTACTCCCACTGCCGAGAGATTTATATTTCCAGAGTTATTACAGTTTAAATCCATGCATTTTTACATTAGCAGTTCCCTCTAGTGGTCAAATTCTAATTAGATTTCCTGTTAGATTCTAATGGAGAGGAAAGTCAGAAAAGTCAGATACATACAGTTCTCCATAGAATGTGATAGAAACTGCTGAGTCACTTCCTGTCAGTTAGAACTATCAGGAAGTAAACACAGTAAATTCACTTCCTGTCAGTTAGAACTATCAGGAAGTAAACACAGTAAATTCACTTCCTGTCAGAACAATCAGGAAGTAAACACAGTAAATTCACTTCCTGATTATTTAAACTGCTATGAATCCTATATAATAATTTGCTAAAATGTGTGTAACGCCGCAGTCATGCGCAGTAGAGACTGCTGCACGTGCTGCAGTCATGCGCAGTATAGACTGCCACTGCCACGGCTGATACAGAGCGGGGCACTCCGAAGGAGCGTCCCGATCTGTATCAGCCGAGGCGTGGGCAGTCTCTACTGCACATGACGGCCCCGTGACCGGCTGCCAGTGGCACTGTGGCCCATGTAACAGGCTCTTCATCTAGTTTTGAATAAAACATCTGACAGCGATGGGAGTGACCTTGTTTTATTCAGCAAGAAATGCTCTGTAAAATGTGTTTTCATAAGAAAAGTTTACTGCTCCTTTAATTGTTTGTATGTTAAATCCCTAAAATACAATTCTAACGTTGCTTTTTTTTGTTACTGCATGTGTAAGTTGTCCTGTTCAGAGAGCATTTATTTAATGTTGTTTTTGCTGTTCGTATTGAGAGATAAGAACATCAGTTAACAGATTGTTATTACTGCCAACTACTCTTGTAGAATGGGTGTTATGTTATCCAAGTCCATTCACAGATACTCCTGGGAGCCTCGGAAAAGGCAGGAAAGTCTGCTCTGATGGAGCCTTACAAAAAATAAAGCGGAACTATCACCTACATTAAAACTTTTACAGTGGGTTTTAATAGTTAACCCAACATTAGAGCTGGGTGTATTTTGTAAAAATAAATAAAAATTGCTTAGAAGTGCAGATATTTGCCCTTCAAAATCGGGCACTTCCGCTTTATGCGGGACTGAATGTCCCTTTTGACTTCCCAGCTGCCCCAGGGAACGCGTTCACGCTCCTCTTCGAAGCTGGTTTTCTGTGCTGTAGCGTTACAGCAAACTCCATGTACAATGCTACTGGGGTTGCAACCTGTAATACAACGATATACAACCTCAGTAGCATTGTAAACGGAGTTTGCTGTAACGATATATCACAGAAATCCAGCTTTGAAGGGGAGCGTGAACGCACTCCCTGGGGCAGCTGGGAAGTCCTGAGACTTCATGGAGTCCCGCGGAACGCAGAAGTACCCGATTTTGAAGGGTGCCCTTTCTGAAAAAGTACATTATGGAACTAGAGTGCAGAGGACGGCTACAAAACTAGTAAGGGGAATGGAAAGTTTTAGTTATGAAGAAAGGCTAGAAAAGTTAAACTTGTACACACTAGAAAAAAGGCGTCTTAGAGGGGATTTGATAACACTATATAAATATGTTCAGGGCCCATACAAAGGGCTCTCCAAAGACCTGTTCATTAACAGAACAGTACACAGGACAAGGGGCCACCCACTTAGACTTGAGGAAAGGAGATTTAATCTACAACACTGGAAGGGTTACTTTACAGTAAGGACAGTAAAGGTATGGAATTCACTGCCTGAGGAGGTGGAGCTATCAAATATTTAAAAGAGCATAACATAGAAGGCTATGTACGTTAGTATTGGAATAGTTATTTAGTGCTTGTTGACCCAAGAAGAAATCTGACTGCCATTTGGAATCAAGAAGGATTTTTTTCCCCCATTCAAGGCAGAATTTGAAATTGCTATATTGAGGGGTTTTTTTTTTACTTCTTTTGGATCAATGATGGTAAACAGGAATAGGAAAAGGGTTGGACTGGATGGACGCAAGTCTTTTTTCAACCTAAATTACTATGTTACTATGTATGCATTGCGTTGCAATGTGTTGGATACCTCTCAGGCACTCAAATGCTTAAAGGGGAACTACCACCCCACACAACTTTATCTTCACTAAGTCTCCATCTGGCGACTAGCTGCTTAGTAGCGCTAATCGCCAGAATAATTACCTTATTTAATAGATTTCTGCTCTCTTCCATGGGCAACACACAGAACGGAGCGCGGACATCTTGCCATTGTGACTTCTGCGCGCCTGTGCTGTCAGTCTCAGCCGGGTCTAGGAGACGTTGCTAGGAGCCATTTGGCTCCAGCTGGGACTGACAGCGCAGGTGCACGGACGTCACAATGGCAAGATGTCCACGCTCCGTCCTGCCTGTCGCCCATGGAAGACAGGAGAAATCTATTAAATTAGGTAATTATTCTGGCGACTAGCGCTACTACGCAGCTAGTCGCCAGATGGGGACTTAGTGAAAGTAAAGATTGTGTCGGGAGGTAGTTCCCCTTTAAAGGGATAGTAATACTTCGTTTTAACTTTATTTTATTCTGCAGGCATTAAAAAAACATGAAGAATGATATAAGTCTTATCTCTCAAACCTTTATGGTTTATGAGATATTCACAAGCAAAGTTTCCCCTCCCGCCCCTTTTACCTAGTGTAAGACATCTCTTCTCAGATGTGGAATCCAGTCCATAGACCAGATAGATAACAGAAGGGGACAATCTTCTTCCTATGAAAACAATGAAAGCCCTGCCCCCCTTGACAAGCTTTTCCGTTTTTTCCCTTATCTTAATTGAAGATTGTCCCTCTCTGCAGTCTACCTGGACACCTCCCTTCTGATCTGGCTGAGCAGTGTTACATCAGTAAAAGGGGCGGGAGGGGGACACTTTGCTTGTGAATATCTCTTAAACCATAAAGGTTTGAGAGATAAGACTTATATCATTCTTCATGTTTTTTTAATGCCTACAAAATAAAATAAAGTTAAAACGAAGTATTACTATCCCTTTAAGCTCACAGCATAGTAACAGAAACAGAAAAAAAGGCCTTGGCCACATGTCACCTTACATTTTGTGAAAATCAGAATAGTAATTTTACTCCTCTGTCCCTACCTTTATCCGCCATATTGGTTAAACCTGGGATGCTCTCTTCCACTTTAGGCAAGTTGTACAATGACATTGGTCTGAGCTACGCCCAGCTGAAGGTCTTCTCCATGGCTGTGGACTGCTTCCAGCAGGCTCTGCCCTTCTGCCAGGACGACGGTGCAGACAGACAGAAAGAAGCCGTTGTCCTACAGAACCTGGGAGCCGCGTACAACACTCTGGAACATTATGAAGCAGGCTTAGAGTATCATAGGAAGGCAGCATCTCTACACAGTAAGCATCATGCAACCTCTCTTCTTCCTATGTAGACCGTCCAGGTTGATTCAAATTAAAGTGGACTGGTCACCCTAAGATTTAAACATTAAAAGGGATAGTAATACTTGAATTAACGTTGAGGTCCAAGTCTTCTTTATATTTTTTTTTTAAACACATGGTGCTATATTTCAAGACTTACAGGTTTGTAGTTCAGGCACTATGCAATCAGAAAGGATCACCCTCCAGCCCCTTTTTTTTTCTGCTTCACTCTGCCTCAGTCTGGTCTTGATGGAGCAGGGAGAGGGACAATCTTCAGTAAGCAAAAGTCCGTCCCATCCTATGACCGGATTGCAGCTCTAAGGGGATCCTTTCTGATTGAATTGCACTTGGACTACAAACCTGTAATTGTTGAAATATAGCGATATGTGTTTAAAAAAATATATAAAGATGACTCGGATCTCCCCCATGTGTATCGAACTGGTGTGATAAGGTGGAAGAATACATGTTATTTGTTAGAATCTCATGGCTGAAATAGTTTAAAGATACTTCTGAGATGAAGCTTCTATTAAAGGGATAGTAACCCCCCCGAAAAAGTTTAAGCCAAACGATAGGAATAATAAAAACATACTTAACTCCCTCATTCCCATCTCTCAAACCGTTATGGTTTGAGAGATGTAAGAAAATCAGTGCCGTCGCTCTAGGGGGCCTGGCCACCCCCTGCGACCCCTCTGACTGGCGCCCGCGATCTCCATCTGGCACTGTAGTAATGCAGAGCGCTGGGAGATGACATCATCTCCCAGCGCTCTCCATTACTGAAGAGGACCGCGCGGGAGATAAACACACCTCTCCGGGCTCCTGCCACTCCAGGGAGGTAGGAGATGGGGGCATTTTGGAGAGGGCCAATGTAGTTGAGGGGTGGTGAATGTGGTCTGGGGGGGGCCCATGGCGCTTCTTGCACCAGGGCACGGAGGCTTCTAGTTACGCCTCTGAAGAAAATAAAGACCTCCGCTCCCTCCCACTTCTCATTCATCTGCTGTACAGAGGACATCATGAGATCCTGCTTCCGGGACCAGACGGCAGCTCTTCAGGACTGCTGACATCGAGATATCTAACTATAATTACTTCATCAGAATGGTCTACAACGTGTGCTTGCAAGCCAGGCACACATTGTAGACTATACCGATTAAGTAATTATAGTTAGATATCCCGATGTCAGCGCTCCTGAAGAGCCGCCTACAGTCGGGCAACCGGATTCTGCCTCTGACAGCTTTACAGCTCGTCAGACACAAAGGGGAGGGAACGGAGAACGTTATTTTCTTATATCTCTCAAACCATAATGGTTTGAGAGATGGGAATGAGGGCGTTAAGTATGTTTTTATTATTCCTATCATTTGGCTTACAGTTTTTCAGGGGGTTTACTATCCGTTTAACTTGTTGGCATTCTCTGAAGGTCACTAGCACTCATTGACTTTATAAGACCCTGTGCATCTGTACCCGGGTCTACCCCCCCTCCTCTGCTCCCGTTTTCTCTTCCTCTTTACTTCTCTTCCGAGACTTTCCATCTATAATCTGTTTATTCACTTGTTCTCCCACCGCTTCTTCCCTTATTATTTTTGTTTATCTGTGTCTGTCATCCTCTTTACTAAATAATGGAGATGACCCCCCCTTACCAACCATTTCTACGGCAATTGGGCCTATGACCAGATGTACATTTATATTTCATGTTCTGTGGAAATGGTCCTCTATATATGATGTCACAATTCTGAACTGTACCAGTTAAAGGTTTCCATTAAATTGTACTGGAATCTATGTATGATCTTACTCTAAGACAAATCTGTTTAACGCTTCCTATGTGGCAATAACTCAGGTAGCTTACTGTCAGAAGTATTAAAAAAAATAAGTTTAGGTGACAAATAATACAAAGTATAAGCAATTTGACTTTTCTTATTATGCACTTGCAAAAGTCATTCTGAAGGGTTATTTTTTTTAAATCTCTTCACACTCATTTGTCACCTAACTGCGTTAGTAATGGAGATAACATAATCCATCCAGCAGAGGGTGAAATAATCCCAGTAATGGACCACACTGCCATGTACCTGCTTTAGCAGAGGGATTCAAATAATTCCCTGCTGGGGACATTAGTAATTTACTGATCTGCACACTGGATGTGAGGGTAATTGGCGTTGCCACCAGCGTTCTCAGCTATAAATTTGTTATAATTGGAGGCACCAGAATAAAAATTAAAAAAAACAACTGAAATGTCAGTAAAAATATTTCCATAACATTAAGAAAAGACATGCATGTAGTATGTTGCCTGGGTGCTTAAACAGGAGCAAAATATTGTACAAGAAAAAAATTCAAGCATTCGCAGGACTTTCTCAAAAGGAGAAAATAGGTTTAATCAAGTTATGTGTGAACGTTTTGGCCAGATGCAGCTGGCCTTCCTCAGGACCTGAGGAAGGCCAGCTGCGTCTGGCCGAAACGTTGACACATAATTTGATTAAACCTGTTTTCTCCTTTTGAGAAAGTCCTGTGAGTGCTTGAATTTTCTCTTTTACTACATACACACACATATATATATATGTAAAATAACAAACAAAATTAATATCTTGTAATACCTTTTTTATTGGACTAACAGAATTATGGACTGACAAGCTTTCAGGATAAACTACAATCTTAACTATATATATATATATATATATATATATATATATATATATATAGGTTTACATATCAGAGCACTTAACCCTTTGAGTGCCAGAGGGGTACACAACGCATTGCCAAGCAATGCGTTGTGTGCGCCACTGGCACTCAAAGGGTTAATGGGCAGCTAGCATAAAATTAAAAGGGCAGTAGTGGGTTAATATTAATCATTTTAAAAAATAGGCAATGTCCTCACAGCTATGGGAACCAAGTTCCAATAGCTTAAACCCATCCATTCACTCTCCATTACCACTGCAGATCTCCATAATCTGCAGGTCTGTATCATGTCAGTGCAATATAGAAAACAAATAGTTGACACAGGGAATACAGATATTACCAGTTCACCTATATACTGTATATGCCTGAATTAATTCAAGCACTACAGAAGCACGCCTCTTAATTGTATCTGCCATTAATGATCTACTTATGCTACAACGTGACAAAATTTATCATAACAATACAAGAGGAAAGTAATGACTTAAAACTCTATATGCTACTTGACTGTATATATGTACTTAAATGGATAGTAATACTTCGTTTTATCTTTATTTTATTTTGTAGGCATTAAAAAAAACATGAAGGATGATATAAGTCTTATCTCTCAAACCTTTATGGTTTGAGGGATATTCACAAGCAAAGTTTCCCCTCCCGCCTAGGGTTGCCACCTTTTCGTCAAAAAAATACCGGCCATGGCATTCCCTCCATAGACTTAATATTGGACAGAAGCCAATTTTTTACCGGCCTGCCTGTAAAATACCGGCTGGGTGGCATCCCTTCTCCCGCCCCTTTTACCTAGTGTAAGCCATCTCTTCTCAGATGTGGAATCCAGTCCATAGACCAGACAGATAACAGCAGGGGACAATCTTCTTCCTATGAGAACAATGAAAACCCTGCCCCCCTTGACAGGTTATTCAGGTTTTTCCCTTATCTTAATTGAAGATTGTCCCTCTCTGCAGTCTACCTGGGCACCTCCCTTCTGATCTGGCTGAGCAGTGTTACATCAGTAAAAGGGGCGGGAGGGGAAACTTTGTCATTCAATTACTCTTGAACTACAACTCTGACATAATTGAAATAACACTCTCCATGGTCCAAATACTATGATGATTAATCAGAGCTGCTTTTATTATGAAACATTACTATCCCTTCAAAAGGCTTTTACATTGAACTTTTACTGGCCCGTTAAAGTTTAATACACCATTTTCTCTACTTTCAAGTTACTGTTTTATTTCAGTAAAGAAGAAGTCACTTAGAAATATATATGAGATACATTTTGGCTGAAGCATAGTGAATACGGATGACTTATCAATCATATTTTTTATTTTTTTATTAAAAGGTTGAGTTCCGGAGCCATTAGAGACAATTTATTTCTATAAGATATTGTTGTATATTTGAATATTTTTCTATTTTTTTTTTAGAATAAATATGTTTATTAATCGATATATGATAGATGGTGTCGCTCTCCTGTTATTTATTATAGTAGATTTTTCTTTTAGGGCTCCTGCCAGTGATGGAGTCAAGGATAGAAGCGACCCCTACTATCATTTGTGAGGCACAGATAGTCCACCTCTGTAGACCCAGGGAGCCGTGATCACGCAGAATTGTTTAGGTACACACTAATATTAGACTGAGCTGTGTAACATATCGTGCTCTGTTTTTTCAGGCCTTCTTGGTAACCGCAGAGCCCAGGGTCAGTGTTTTGGAAACTTGGCTTATGCGTTCAGCCAGCTTGAGGACCATGAGGCTGCCGGAGAGAATTATCTTCACTCTCTACAGGCCTTCAAGGACTCAGGTACAGGGCAAGTAATGTAAAAAGAGAAGAGAACTCTATGACGATATTGTGAGTTTTACCATATTTTGTTAACCTCCTGGATAAGAGAAAGGTCTCCAGTACACTGTTTCTCAATGTGTTTTAGACCTTTTTAGGATTCAAGAGGTTAAAACTAGTTGGTTTTCCATTATTTTGCAATAAGACGACCATCTGTACAAGGCAATGCTCAATGCTAGTATATGCATATCTCCATTGTAACATGTTTTATTGGCTTGGCTGACCTTCCTCGGCTTATTCCAAAATGTGGCTAGGAAAACTGTTATTGAGAGAATGCAGAGATACACAACACTCTTAAAGGGAATGTTTTACATATATAAAATGTATTTTTTAAGTTTGGATAGCCGTGTTAGTCCAATGGTGTTGATCCTAAAATAATAAGTATTATAGTATGTAATAATACTTTTTTATTTGATTAACATTCAATTTTCAGGATAAGCTTTTGAGAGCAACAATCTCCTATGGAGATTTATGGTCCCGGGACCAGAGCTGTCCATAGGATCGTGTAGCAACAGCGCCACTGTACAATTTCAGGCCACTGTGATATTGCACCTAAAAAAATTAAACTTTGAAAATTAATAACTTTTGAATGAAACACCTTTCAGCAGTGGGAGTACTCTTGTTTTACTCAGGGGGATAAACCCTACAATATATTTTTTTTTTACATTTCAAGTATTACTATCCCTTTAAGTAATTCTTTTGCAATAACGGGATTTCAGCTTTGCTGCAGAGCCACAGGCTGATCCCTGGACTAGACGCTGACATCAGTAGAAGGGGAGGGAAGGGAGAACTTTGATTGTGAATTTCTCTGAAATCGTAAAGGTTTGAGAGATGGGGTTTGTGGCAATGCTATTATTTTTTTACCCTCTACAAATCTATTACAAATTATTTCTGGACATTACTAACACTTTAAAAAAGAATTACATTGATGTAAGTCCTGTCTCTCGAACCTTTATAGTTTGCGAGAGATAAGCTGCTAAATTTCCCCCCTCCAGGCCATTTTGCAGAAGTCTGCCCTCTAGCTGACAACGGGAGATCCTGGTCCCGGGACCGGCCAGCGGCTCTTCAGGAGAACAGAAATAGTGCTATCTAGAAATAAATACTTAATTGGAACGGTCTACAAAGTGTGCTTGTAGACCATTCCAATGAAGTATTTATTTCTAAATAGCGCTATTTCGGCTCTGCTGAAGAGCCGCCGGCCGGTCCTGGGACCAAGGTCTCCTGTTGTCAGCTAGAGGGCAGACTTCTGTGAAATGGCCTGGACGGGGGACTTTGGCAGCTTATCTCTCGCAAACTATAAAGGTTTGAGAGACAGGACCTACATCAATGTAATTCTTTTTTTAATACCTACAATATTAAAGAATGTTAAAATTAAACATTACTATCCCTTTAAAGGGGTAAGATTACCAGGTGCAGTGAGCAGGGTTGGTGGTCCTGTGGTCCTGCCAGCAACAGTTATGTCTGCCTCCATGACATGACAACTATGACAAACTGAAAATGTTATCTCTTGAACAAAGGGACAAGGATGACATTCATAGGGTCCATTATGATTTTCTAACCATAGTAATTCGAGTGCTGGGGTTGTTATTATTAGATGTCATTTCTTCTTTAAAGAAGTCCTAACATTTTACTTTCTGACTGACGTGACCTCTTTGCGGTCTCACTTGCCCAACAGATGATGTCCATGGCCAGTGGCAGGCGTGCGAGGGTCTCGGAGCCGCAAGATTCCGTCTGGGAGATCCTGAGAAGGCCGTTCTGTATTACAAACAGGCTCTGTCCCTGCTCTCCAAGTCTAAAGTAGGAATTCACAGGGAACTACCAATAGGAGACATCAGTGGACATTTAGTAGAAGATAAAGTGTTGTACCACTGTTTAATTTATCCTGGTGAATGCCCTATTGTTGGGAACAAAAACTCTGGTACAACACTTTGCGATCCTGTAAAAATTCACTTATTTGCATCATAGTTTGAGTGAACCTGTGTCTTCATTACTCCGTTCTGCTTAAAGGGATAGTAATGTTTCATAATAAAAAGCAGCTCTAATTAATCATCATAGTATTTGGACTTTGGAGAGTGTTATTTCAATTCTGTCAGAGTTGTAGTACAAGAGTAATTCAGTGACAAAATATCCCCCTTCCGCCCCTTTTACTGATGTAACACTGCTCAGCCAGATCAGAAGGGAGGTGCCCAGGTAGACTGCAGAGAGGGACAATCTTCAATTAAGATAAGGGAAAAACCTGAAAAACTTGTCAAGTGGGGCAGGGCTTTCATTGTTCTCATAGGAAGAAGATTGTCCCCTGCTGTTATCTGTCTGGTCTATGGACTGTATTCCACATCTGAGAAGAGATGGTTTCCACTAGGTAAAAGGGGCGGGAGGGGAAACTTTGCTTGTGAATATCTCTCAAACCATAAAGGTTTGAGAGATAAGACTTATATCGTTCTTCATGTTTTTTTAATGCCTACAAAATAAAATAAAGATAAAATGAAGTATTACTATCCCTTTAATACATCAGTCACTATGGGGAGATTTATAAAAAAAACATTCTTGGTACTTTTTAAAGTGGAACTACCACCCCTTCTAAACTTGCCCCTAAATAATTACCCATCTGGTGACTAGCTGCTCAATAGTGCTAGCCACCAGAATTATTATCATCTTTGCATAGTGATGTCTGCGCGCCTGCGCTGTCAGTCCCGGTCTGCTCTAGGAGGCGTTGCTAGGAGCCATTCGGTACCAAAAGGGACTGACAGCGCAGGCATGCAGACGTCACTATACAAAGATGTCTGCGCTGTTTCCTGGCTGTCAGTCCGGGAGCAGTAAGAATTATTACCTCATTATTTAGAATTCAGTCTGGTCCCAGGACCGGATTGCGGCTACAATACCGAAGACTCAGAGATCAACTTAATTTAAACCATTACCATCCCTTTAACGCCTGTAATGCTTAAGAACAGACTGTACCTGCTGTTAAGATTCTGGTAAAAATTCTGTCACTAAATTGTCGCAGTTAGCGATATTTCTTTATAAATTAGCAGGCCTGTAATTTCACTAGCTATACTGTCACTTTTCTGAAAATAAAACTACATGGTGTTACAGCTTCCAAAACTGTTGTAAGCATTTTTTTTTTTAAATGATGAAATTCAGTTTTAGAAAAGCCGTTTATCTCTACCCCACTGTGTCTACCACAGGGAGCTTCTGATGCAGCCCAAGAGAGGATTGTGAATAAGCTGACGGACGCTCTGCAGTACAAGTTGTCTGTGAACAGTCGCCTCTGTCACATTGGAGGGATCACACCGGCTGCACCACTTGTAAGTCCACTTAGAACAGGACTAGACAACCTTGGACTCTCCAGCAGTTGTGGACTACAACTCCCATCATCCCCAACTCACCGCCAACAGCAGGAGATAATGAATGGACTTGTAGCCCAGCTGCAGAGCCAAACAGGCACGTGCACACATAGACACCAAGGGGGGCTTGAGCACCTGCCCTTTTCGTCCAAAGTGCCCTCGTGCCCTTTTTAAAAAAAAAAAAAGTTGGCTCGCCGCCCGCACTAACCCACCCACCGTCCAGTCAGGTCTGTGCTTCCTTCAGGACAGACCTGTAGATGCTGCGCTCCCTCGTTGGCTCTTTAGTATTACAGAGCGCTGGGAGATGACATCATCTCCCAGCGCTCTGCATGAAGAGAAGACCGCGCGGGAGCTCCAGCAGCTACAGGTCTGTCCCAAAGGAGGCACATACAGACCTCTCCTGCCGCTGGACCACCAGGGAAGAGGTAGGAAACGGACACTGGGGGGCAATGTGGAAATGACGGAACAATATGGATCTGATGGGGGGCAAGATGGAGATGATGGCAATGTAGAGATGATGGGGCAATGTATGTGAGGGTAAATTGTAGCTGATGGCAATATGGAGCTGATGGGGGGGCAATATGGAGATGAAGGGGGCAATGTGAGGGTAAGTTGGAGCTGATGGGGCAATATGGAGATGATGGGGGCAATGTGGAGCTGACGGGACAATGTAAGGGCAATATGGAGCTGATGGGGGCAATATGGAGCTGATGGGGGACAATGTAAGGGCAATATGGAGATGATGGGGGCGATGTGGAGATTAGGAGCATTATGGAGGTGTCCAGTGCAGATGGCCAGTGTGTGTGTGGGGGGGAGGGCTTCAGATTTCTGTGCCTACAGCCTCCTGAGATGTACATTATTTTCTTTTTTTTAAATATATATTTTGAATAGATAATTATGAGAAGTGGCCTTTTTCATTTGAGCCCCTGCCCCCAAAATGTCTGTGCACATCCCTGTAGACAGAGGTTGCCCGTGCCTGATTTAAGAGTCTACCAGATGTACTAAAATATGGGACAATGGAAAAGAACCTTGTAATTCTGCCATTTTCACATATCAAACATTCCGTTGTCTTGTCCCTGAGCTCTGTACGTGACCATGAATCTGCAGTGTGTGTGTGGTATTAACCCCATCCTGATTCTGTCCAAATCCACTGGAAAAGAAGTGTCCCTGAGTGGAACATAATTAGGGGGTGAGCAAGGACAAACTGGGAATTACAGCATTCCTCCGCCCAAATTTTAAAGGAATAGTAATGTTTTATTTGAACTTTGATTCATTTAGTTGAATGTATTAACTTTTTAAAAACCAGGGGAGTGTGCAATGCAGAGATCTTTAAAGGGTTAAAGTAGCAGTAAACGATTTTATGATAAGGTAACAGCTAATGTATTTTTTTCCTGTTGAGTAAAACAAGAGTTCTCCCAATGTCACAAAATTATTCATTCATATATGATCACAGCTCAAGTTCATTTTTTTGAATTGAAGTAAACTATTTGCAACATTGCCATCTAGTGTCCAAAAGGCAATGTATGCCAGTAACACACTCTATGGAAGATTTGAGTCATAAACTATGACTCTCCATAGTAAGTAATAAGAACAACAACACCTGATGACTATATTAACAAAGTGCAGTTTAATGGGGGGGGAGGTGGAACTACAATAACATTTGGATGAAACATGTCCTAGTGGGAGTACACTTGTTTTACTATGTAGAAAAGCCATATAACAGTTTAATTAAAAAAAATGCACTGCTCCTTTAAAGTATATGAATTTGCAAAAGGTTTCATACACTGATAGAACTTAAAGGGACAGTAACGTCCCAGAAAAAATATTTAGCATTTTGTAGTGCTTAAAAAGCTGAATTGAATGCAAAAACGATATCTCTCAAACCTCTATGTTTTGAGAGATATATGCATTCAAAGTTTGAAGTTTTGTGCTGTCAGCTATAAAGCTGACAACAAGGGATTTGTGTTGGCCGACACACGGAGGCTCTGCAGCAGAGCCGCAATCGCTTTATTTAAATCAAATTACTTCATTGGAAAGGTCTACAAAGTGTGCCTGGTTTGCCTGGTCTACAAAGTGTGCTTGCAAACCAGGCAAACTTTGTAGACCTTTCCAATTAAGTAATTTGTTTTAAATAACGCGATTGCGGCTCTGCTGCAGAGCCTCCACGTGTCGGACGACATGGATCTCCTGCTGTCAGCTTTACAACTACAGCAAAAACTTCAAACTTTCAATGACTATATCTTTCAAACCATAGTGGTTTGAGAGATAGGGTTTTTTGCATTCAATTCAGCTTTTTAAGCACTACAAAACGCTAAATATTTTTTCTGGGACATTACTGTCCCTTTAAGGTAAATTATATTACATATGCTGTTTTTGCAGCAGGCTGGAAAAAAAATTTTTTCACTGCACTCCTAATTTTCTGTTGTCTGCTATCCAGTGCAACACACCCCCTGGCCAAATGTGCAAGTGTCTTTTCTAATTCTCAGGAATTAAAGGGGTCTAACATCAAAAAACAGCTGTTGATTTTGAAAGTGCTTCATAATCAACCACCTATATGTTGTATTCACCAGTTTTTATTTATAAAAGTAGCTCTTGTTGTATAGATTAGGCTAATTATGTGATGCCGTGAAGTCACTTCCTGTCTTATCCCTATCTTACCTCCATTGCTCAGTGACACAGCTTTGCAATGCATTGACAACTTCCTCTAGCACTGTAAGCATACCTCCCAAGTGTCCCTCTTTAGGAGGGACAGTCCCTCTTTTAGACCTAAATCCCTCTGTCCCTCTTTCCTACCCTGATGTCCATCTTTTTAGGAGATCAGACTGTGTGGTGTGTATATAATGGTATCACACTGCTCCACAGCAATAAAATTGACATTAATGTTTGTTTAAACATCAGTATATGTGTTTAACCCCTTAACGACCCTTGAGGGTCATAGTACTTCATGGGTCGATCTGCGTTAACGACCCATGACATACTATGACCGTCATGGAATTCCGGGCTCTCTCCGCGGAACCAAAAATTAAAAAAAAAAAAAAAAAAAAGCTCCATGGTCCTTAAGTGATTGCGCTGCCGGTAAATAAAATATTTTGGTCTTGTTATAAGTAATTTATTAGGATACACAAGGAGGTGTCAATAGGTCACAAAATAGCCTAAAAATTCTCTGTAATGCCCCGCCCACCAGCCACACCCCCAGAATCACCCCCTAAACCATAAGTGTCCCTCTTTAGCAATTTGAAATGTTGGGGGGTATGTGAAAGGGTTAAGTGTCCGTGACTGAGGGAGGGAATGCTGGGCCAAGACAAGAAGCGGCTTCGCAGTGTGCCTTAATTACCATAATCTATACATCGGAATGACTCAGACTAGTTTTATAATTAAAAGAGGGTTCACAGAACATGTGTGTGACTTTGATAGTTTTTTCAAAATTAACCAAAGTTGTTTTTAGGTAATAGGGTTCCATTAACCCCTGAGTATATGGCGTACTGCAATTTTTTCTCACTTTCTCCATATACATGTCGTATGAGGTAGTTCCATTAGGGAGAAGCACCCTCCACACCTTTCATTCTTCTTGGTTTGTCTCTATAATGTACATTATATAATTAGAAACATTATTTCGCTAGATATCGTTCCCTGGGAAATTACAAGGGACAAGCCTAGTACGGTTCTCTACAGGACTGACTCACGGATATGCAAACCTACCTCCGACTTCCCATGCAGAATTACGTTCGTAAGTAAACATCAGAAACTTGTAATTCTCACTGCTAGGGAATGAACATAAACAATCCTGGGAATTCTTCAAGTTTAGAATGAGGCAAAGATCACTGTAGATGGTGATACTTTAAAGGGATTGTAACACTTAAAGACATAGTAATGCTTGCAAATTACTAATCCCCATATTGTAACTTTGTTAAAAAGAAACTTATTGCCCCCATTGTCATCTCTCAAACCCTCAAATTTCCCCCTCCCTCCCCCTTCCTTGAGTGAACGCTGAATGCTGACTGCAGCATCAGGCGGCTCTGCAGCTGAGCCGAGATCGCGTTTATAAAAAATAATTCTTTCAGTGAAACGGTCTTCTACGTGTGCTTGGTTTGCAAGCACACGTAGAAGACCGTTTTAGTGAAAGATTTCTTTTTTTATAAACGTGATCTCGGCAATGCTGCAGAGCCGCCTGATGCAAGTAATACCAGATATCCCTGCAGTCAGCGTTCAGTAAGGGAAGGGGGAGGGAGGGGGGAACTGTGAGCGCTATCATCTCTCAGACCATAAGGGTCTGAGAGATGACACTGGGGGCAATAAGTTTCTTTTTAACAAAGCTACAACACAGGGATTAGTAATTTCCAAGTATTACTACTGTCCCTTTGATTTACAAATAAAAATATATTGTAGGGTTTATCCTCCTAAGTAAAATAATGCTGAGTGGTGTTTTATTCAAATGTTATTGAAGCTCAAACTTGTATTTTTTAGGTGCAATCTCACAATGGCCTGAAATTGTACAGGGGTGCTGTTGCTATATCATCCAATGAACAGTTCTGGTCAGTTGACCATAAATCTCCATAGGATGGTGTAGCAACAGCGCCACTGCACAATTTCAGGCCATTGAGATATTGCATCTAAAAAAATGAATGTTTGAGCCAGAATAACTTTTGAATGAAACACCTCTCTGCATTGGGAGTACCCTTGCTTTTACTCAGGGGGATAACCCTTACAATATATATTTATCTGCATATTAAGTGTTACTATCCCTTTAACAAGATCCTCATGACTGTCCTTCATATGTCAAATAGAGAGATTTACAAAAACCTACTGCATAGGTTCTCAGACGGTGTTCTGTTGAACCATGGGGTTCAAGTACAAGGGTTCTACGGAACGGTTCTAAGTAATGGCAGACAGTGGAACCCGGCTCTGGTGACAGACAGAGGCTGATGTACTAAGAAGGATTAAAGCAATTCTGGATCAAACCATCTGCACTACAGGGGACGGATAACCACTCTTCTTGATTCAAATGGGTATTTAACCTTTTGAGTGCCAGAGGGGTACGGAATGCATTGCTTTGCAATGCATTCCGTACCCCTCTGGCACTGAAAGGGTAACCCCTTGAACACCTTGAGAAGTCTGCAATGCAATGCTTTGGAGACCTCTCTAGAATTCAAGGGGTTAAAACCCCATTTTAATCAATTGGGATTTTTGGAATCTTTATTTGTCCACTATTGTGTAGTTGGATTGATCCAGAATTGCTTTAACCCCTCAAGGACCGCCGCGCTCACGTGCAGCCAGCACTTGAGGACCACGGGGCTTTTTTTTTTAAGTTCCGGTTCAGGGCTTCCGGAGAGGCGTGGAGCTGCGCCAGGAGCCCTGAACTCCATGCCGTGCCAGGACTGTCATTGCTCCTTAAGTGCCGGACAGCCTTGACGGTCCTGGCAAGTCAATAGTCCTTAAGGGGTTAATCCCTTTTAGTACACCAGTATCACCCTGTGCAGTAATTGTTTTGTAATAAGCATGGTTATCTAGACCCCTCTAAGGAAAGAAAAAAATATAATCATCATCACATACAATAACAACTGTTACATAATGAATATTAAAGGGCAATTATCACATTTTACTAAGTCTGGTCCTCTGAGAGGAAGGTGGTAAAAGCTTGGGGCTGTGATCCGCAATCTCAGATTGGCACCTCTCAGATGCCAGTGGGATCCGAAAACCGTCCCTGTCAGAAGACGGGGACTGGACTGAATCAGGGAGTCTGTGGCTTGAGTCATAGGGTTGTGCGTTCAACAGAAAAGTGCAGAAGTTGTGGGCCAATCCAAGAACACTATAGGAGAGAATTAAAGGGATAGTAATACTTTATTATTACCATACCTCATATTGTAGATATTTGCAAAATAAGTTAATAGCCCCCAGTTTCATCTCTCAAACCTTTATGGTTTGAGAGATAACCGAAGGCAAAGTTCCCCCCTCCCTCCCCCTTGCACTTGGCTTAGAGACATCTCCTCTAGGAGACATTGCATGGTACCTTAAGGTATCACAAGGGACGTATGGCGCAGACAGCTCTAAAGCAAGAAGCCTGCCCGTCAGTCTCAAAAAAAAGGATTATTTCAGAGCCGGGTACTTGTGTGAGATAACAGCACTATTAAGATGCTAATCGCCATATGTCTAATTATTGGGGGTGCACTTTATATAGGGTGGTAGTTCTGCTTTAAAGGGATAGTAATACTTCATTTTAACTTTATTTTATTTTGTAGGCATTAAAAAAACATGAAGAATGATATAAGTCTTATCTCTCAAACCTTTATGGTTTAAGAGATATTCACAAGCAAAGTGTCCCCCTCCCGCCCCTTTTACTGATGTAACACTTTTCAGCCAGGACAGAAGGGAGGTGCCCAGGTAGACTGCAGAGAGGGATAATCTTCAATTAAGATAACAGAAAAACCTGAAAAGCTTGTCAAGGGGGGCAGGGATTTCATTGTTTTCATAGGAATAAGATTGTCCCCTGCTGTTATCTGTCTGGTCTATGGACTGCATTCCACATCTGAGAAGAGATGGCTTACACTAGGTAAAAGGGGCGGGGAGGGGAAACTTTGCTTGTGAATATCTCATAAACCATAAAGGTTTGAGAGATAAGACTTATATCATTCTTCATGTTTTTTTAATGCCTACAAAATAAAATAAAGTTAAAACGAAGTATTACTATCCCTTTAAGGATGCCCTGAGCAAGGAGAGACTCAAAAACACTGTTTTAGCTGATTAAATGCTAGAGAGGTCTACAATATATTGCAAAGCAGTGTACTGGCGATCGCTCTAGAATCCAGAGGATAAAAGGAATCTCTTACTCTGGATTCCAATAAAGGGATAGTAACACAATATATATTAAAAAGTATATTGTAAGGCAGGGCTCAAAATTTCCACTCGCCACTAGCCAATGGCGAGTGAAAATTTAGCCCTGGCGAGTAGAAATTCAGCCCTGGTGGGTATGTTATGGCCTGCAGTGGAAAGTAACTTTTCAGGTCTGGCTAGTAGCAAAGGACTTCATATTTTAAGCCCTGTTGTAAGGTTTATCCTCCTGAGTAAGAGAAAGGTATTCCCACTGCTGAGATGCTTTATTCGAAGGTGATTGCAGCTCAAACTTGAATTTTTTAGGTGCAAAAATTTACAGTGACGCTGGTGCTACAACATCCTATGGTAGTTTAGGGCCAATTGAACAGAACCTTCCATAGGATGATGTAGCAACAGCACCACTGTAACTTTTCCATCCATTAAGATATTGCACCTAAAAATTCAAATTTAAGCTGAGATAACTTTTGAATAAACACCTCTCAACAGAGGAAGTGCCCTGGTTTTACTCAGGAAGATAAATCCAATAATAAATATATTTTTTACATACTGTTACTATCCCTTTACTACAGATCCCAGAGGTCCTTCAAAAGAGAAGGCCCACCACTGCAACCTTCTGATGACCTCTATGTATCAGTGAAAGGAAACCGGACAGTAGAAGATCACAGGATAGCGAGGGACAACGGTCAGCTAGCACCAGAGAACAGGCAGTCAGGTAAGAGACAGACTGTCACTTCTCATAAAAACACAAATTGGCATAAACATCTCAGTGATCAGTATACAGGATACAAAGTATATACATTTCCAACCATGGATCCCAGTAAATAGGTAAAGACTTATACTCACAAGTGGATGTACCCTTAATATGAAAACGACCCAAAGCTCCTATAAAGGATGTTATCGTCCTGGTCTCCACGTGGGTACCCATGGCTGCTGTCCCACTGATCATGTCCGCAGATTAAACCAGATGAACCTCAAAATTATAAACAGAATATAAGAATTGGAGAACACTTACATGTAAAGAGTAACTAGAATGCAAAAGGTGGTTGTTATGCTTCTGTGAAAATATTTTAGTGTTAGAGGGCCAACAAAAAATACATTGGGGCACTGCAATGGCTAGTTACACCACTGGATATTCATCTGTTGCTCAATGGGCGAATTATGTCTGGTACTCACTCATTCATCGATTAATGAATATAATGACATACAGCAGGGGACAAGTCTAGTATTGAAATGTTTCTTGGGGGGGGACTTCGCAGGTCTACATATTAGAACCCCATATACAAGAACAAAATGGCCTCTGGAGCAGGCACGTGCACACATAGACACCAAGGGGGGCTTGAGCACTTGCCCTTTTTGTCCAAAGTGCCCTTGTGCCCTTTTAACAAAAAAAAAAGTTGCCTCGCCGCCCGCACTAACCCCCCCAACCGCCCAGTCAGTGCCTCCTTCAGGACAGACCTGTAGATGCTGCGCTCCCTCGTCGGCTCTTTAGTATTACAGAGTGCTGGGAGATGACATCATCTCCCAGCGCTCTGCATGAACAGAAGACCTCGCTGGAGCTCCAGCAGCTACAGGTCTGTGCCAAAGGAGGCACATACAGACCTCTCCTGTCACTGGACCACCAGGGAAGAGGTAGGAAACGGACACTGGGGGGCAATGTGGAAATGATGGGGCAAAATGGATCTGATGGGGGGCAAGATGGAGATGATGGCAATGTAGAGATGATGGGGCAGTGTATGTGAGGGTAAGTTGGTGCTGATGGCAATATGGAGCTGATGGGGGCAATATGGAGATGAAGGGGACAATGTGAGGGTAAGTTGGAGCTGATGGGGCAATATGGAGATGACTGGGCAATATGGAGATGATGGGTGCAATGTGAGGGTAAGTTGGAGCTGATGGGGCAATATGGAACAGATGGGAGCAATGTGAGGGTAAGCTGGAGCTGATGGGGCAATATGGAGATGATGGAGGCAATGTGGACAATGTAAGGGCAATATGGAGATGTGGAGATTAGGAGCATTGTGGAGGTGTCCAGTGGAGATGCCCAATGGGGGGGGGGCACTTCAGATCTCTGTGCCTACAGGCTCCTGAGATGTAAATTCTTTTTTTTTTTTTTTTTTTTTTTTTTTAATATATATATTTTAAATAAAGGTTTGAGAGATAAGACATATCATTCTTCATGTTTTTTTAATGCCTACAAAATAAAATAAAGTTAAAACGAAGTATTGCTATCCCTTTAACTCCTCAAGGACCAGAGGGTATGCAGCATATTGCCTCTCCTTGCAGGGCCCTCTGGTCCCTAAGGGATTATTAACAGCTTCCCTTAATTTGTTAGTAGAGGTGGCAGGGGAAGATGGAGATTCGGACACCCTGACGGTTGTAACCAATGAGTATTCGGAAGATTGTGAGCAACCAGACTCAGATGCCGTCTCCCACATGAACTACCCACAAGCCAACAGGTACAGTAGGTAAAGACACTTACCACATAGCGCCAACATTCCCTCTACAGTTAGCAAACGAACAGCCCAGTATTGAATGAGTTAAACTTTTTTTTTTTTGTGCAAGACTATGGGACACATTTATCACAGAAATAGATGCTCAGTTCTGGAGCAAACCAACTGCTCCATATTTACAAAGAAAAAAGTCCCATTCAGAGTAATGTCAGTTTGTCTTTGATAAATAGAAGACTTTGCTTTGCTCCGTTTTTTGGTGATCATGTATGTTATAGGGGTGACTTCTGACGTATGGGTATGGGGGATTTTTTTTTGACTTACAAGTAAAACAGGGACATTTTACATTCAAAACGTATTACGGCTCAAACCTTTTTTTAATCGAAATTGTTTGCAACAGAGAATTTCAGTTTGGATTTGAAAAATAAAACATTTGCTCTGTGATAACTTTTGAGTGAAGGCTCTCCCAGTAACAGGCATATCCTTGTTTTACACCAAACTGTGAAAAAAAACACAAATATAAAGTAAACTTTATAGAGGGCACATAATGACTCTAAGGGCCATACGTTCAAAGAAGTAGCGAAATAGCTTTTGTCGTTTGTAACGACTTTTCAAAGTACAGTGTCGTTGGGATCATTAATATTTTCAGAGAGTGTCAGTTGTGATCAGAAATAGGTCGTTTGTCCTGACTGAAATTGTATGTAACGTCAAAAAAATGTCTTAACTAACCGACAAAAATGTCTTAAAAAATGTCTTAACTAAATGTCTTTATTAACCCCTTAACGACCAGCGGTCGCGGGACATTTCCGTCCCATAATGACCACATAGGGGCACTTTGATGCGCCGGTACACGTGATAGGACTGCTGAGAGAGGTTTTATTCAAAAGTTTTTTCAGCTCAATCTTGCATATTTTAAGTACAATATTTCCATGACCTGATACTTTATGGTAGTGCTGTTGCTACATCAGTTTACTGACAAATAGGGTGAGTGACAAAAACCCTCCACAGGCTTCTCTAGCAACAGCCCCACTGTAAAATTGTAGGCCATAGTGGAACTGCCCCCATGAAACTCAAGTTTGAGATGCAATAGCTTTTTAATTAAGCATCGGTCAGCAGTGGAAGTAACATTGTTTAACTCATAAGAGTTAACCCTGCACTGTATATTTTTTTACCATATCACGCAATACTATCTCTTTAACTGTTTTAGTACTTGGTTGCTCACCTTTGCTCAGTCTCACACCTCAACTTTAACCAGGAACACATAGTAAATAGGCACATATCAGGGATTATCTGGAAATCAAAGCATCCCTTCAACAGGCATTTTTCCTTGTGTGTCCCCAATTAAAGGCAACACTGCACACTGCACAGACCTCCACTGCACAGACCTATCAACACTGCACAGACCTCCACTGCACAAACCTATCAACACTGCACAGACCTCCACTGTAGTCTGAGGTATTCACTAAATCCTGGTTCCATTTACTCCTAGTAATCTGAACAACACCTACCTGCATCCAGACCCTTTCTACCAAAACTGCAACCACGCCGGGACGTTAATGGACACTCAGAAAAGTAAGTGGGACTAACCAAGAATTGAACAACATGATGGCTGTGGGGTATGCATGCAAACCTGATGGCTGAGTGACAGTTAACCCCTTGGATGCTATAATATTCATATCTGATGATTTAAAAGTAGGCAAGCAATGCATCAAAGTCACGGGGAAAGGATAATATATTGCACAGAAAGAGACATTAGCAGCACAAATAGAGATGTCCTAATGGCACTTTACAGATTACTAGTCCGACCTCACCTTGTGTACGGTTTATAGTAATGGATACCATGGACCTTATTCAAGAAGCTAAAGATCTTCTTGTGCCAACCAACTGCCCTGGAGAGACACATGGAGGTCTCCGTTGAGTTAAATGGGTCTTTTAACCCCTTGAGTGCTAGAGAGCTCTTCAACCCATTGTTCTGCAATGTGTTGGAGACCTCTCTTACAGTCATTGGGCTAAAAGCCCCATTTGAATCAAAGGAAATTTGGGGAATTGCTTGGTCCCCAATCATATAGCTGGTTCACTCCAAAATTGCTCATCTCTGGAGTACAGCCCATTGTCTCCAGAGGGAAATAAATAAATTAGGGAGTATTCAAAGAAGGCTTACTAAAATGTTACCTGGACTAAATCAGTAGTTATCTCACACGCACGCACGCACGCACGCACGCACACACACACATATATATAGATCACAAACTGAAAAGGTTAGGGTGGAGAAAAAACTGAATGAAAACCCCTTCTACCTGAATTTGGTGGGTGGTAGATACAATGTTGAACAAAAATTTGACACACCAGTCAAGCCATAAAGTGGAATCTGAGGCAAAAAGGTGATTCCTTGTGAAACTTATTTGCATATGCCTACCCAGAATCCCTTGCAGTAGTAGTAACAACACTGCAAATGTGAGATTTCTGTGGGAAAAGCAAGTCATATGGCTTGACTGGTATGTCAAATTTTTGTTTAACATTGTATCTACCACCCAATAGGGTGGAAGCACTCACATTTAAAAAGTGTATAGCCTGGGTGCTTGAAAAGGCACGATAATTATGGTAGAGAAAGTAATCCAAGCACTCACAGGACTTTCTTACAAGGAAAAGTAAGTTTAATCAAATTATATGTCAACGTTTCGGCCAGGCACAGCTGGCCTTCCTCAGGATAACACACACACACATATATCGTGCTCAAATCAAGGGTGGTGGTCCCCACTCATCCCCATAGATAACAATGAAAATGGTAGATATGACCACTTTAACTTACAAAAAATATAACACATTTATTATGACAGACTATATCATATTCCCTGCCATATTCATAACCACATCGTAACATCAAATGTACAAATATGATATAATTCGCGTCAAACCAGCATGATCATCACAAAAGTATATCCAAAATACCTGTAAAACATTCCTTGGAAAGATATAGATATCACATCCAAAATCAAATGTCCCAGTCGTATAAACAATGTCCCAGTACAAGAACCTTATGTCCTTAACCCCTTAGTGACAGCCGCGTTCGTACGCGGCTGTCACGTTAACACCCGCCTAACATTTTTTTTTTTTTCTTTAATGAAGTCCGGAGTCTCCGAGCGGCATGCAGCCGCACGGAGACGCGGACTTCCGTGACTTACCAGGTACGTCCTCTGTCACTAAGTGACAGTTTTTGCGGGACGTACCTGGTAAGTCATATGTCGTTAAGGGGTTAAAGGGATAGTAATACTTAAAATGTAAAAAAATAAATGTTGTAGGGTTTATCCCCCTGAGTAAAACAAGGGTACTCCTACTGCTGAAAGGTGTTTTATTCAAAAGATATTACAGCTCAAAGTTGAGTTTTTTAGGTGCAATATCACAGTGCCCTGAAATTGTACAGTGGCGCCTTTGCTACACCATCCTATAGAGATTTATGGTCTACGGACCAGAGCTGTCCATAGGATGGTGTAACAACAGCGCCACTGTACAATTTCAGGTCACTTTGATATTGCACCTAAGAAAAAATAAACTTTGAGCTGTAATAACTTTTGAATAAAACACCTTTCAGCAGTGAGAGTACCCTTTTTTTACTCAGGGGGATAAGCATTACAATATATTTTTTTTTACATATTAAGTATTACTATCCCTTTAAATAGGCAGCATGTAAACGGAGTCCAATACAATCCATTTCTGGACTCCCATCCTTTTCTAACTCTGCTAATGATAAAGGAGCAGCTTGAGAATGGGCCGGGAGGCCAAAAACACATCGTATTGGACTCCATTTGGTTTTGGTTCTCATATCTATATCTTTCCAAGGACTTTTTGCAAGTATTTTGGTTACACTTTATGATCTTGCTGGTTTGATGTGATTTATATCATATTGGTACATCTGATATAATGAGGTGGTTATGAATATGGATGGGAGATTTCATATGATATACCCGTCATATCTCAGGTATAATACGCAACAGTGTATAACACACAGGTGTATATTATACCCAAGATTTTATGGGAAAACAAGAGTGCCTGTGTATAATACACACCCTTGTTTTCCCCCTTACTAAAAAAAAAAAAAAATGAAGCTGCCAGATACCTTCCCTCCCCCACCCCCCAGCGCAATCCACTCTCAAAATAATACTTACTTCCACTGGAGTCCACATCTTCCCTGTGGGCCGGATGCTTGCATTTGCCGCCCACTTCCTTCAATGCGATGTTAGGACCTTCATCCTCCAGCCAATGGTAATGCCGTGTGAGGATCTCAAGGTTCTCACAGGGTAATACCGTAGGTGGAAGGTCCTGACAGCGCACTGAAGGAAGCTAGCAGCAAATGCAAGCATTCCGCCCGCAGGGAAGATGGGGACTCCAGTGGAAATAAGGAAGGATTATTTTGAGAGCAGATTGCGCTGGGGGGAGGGAGGCAAGGTATCTGGCAGCCATTTTGTTTTTAAAATGCGCCAACATAAAAATAAAAGTAACCAATAAAACTCTTGTGTATAATATGCACCCCCCACTTCACATAAGGTGAAGAGGGGGTAAAATTGTACGTATTATACCTGGGATTTTACAGTAGGCTATAACAATAAATGTGTTATTTTTTTTTAAAGTTATAGTGGTTCCGGTTAATAGAACTTAAAATAAACATTAATGCCTCCTAATAACATCTCCCCCCCACTTACCTTACTATGATCAGAAAATCTTAATGAATTTTGACCTTTTGCGCTCTTAATTCATTCCTGGATATCATGTGCATGGAGGCGGACATGATTCTTGTTCGCTGGACTCCTAGATCCCTAACTCTGCTCATGCCGTATAGACATAATTTGTAGACTTCGGTCTAAATAAAAAGGCAAAAAAATTTTTGAGTTCTTTATGACACCAACCTAGTTTTAGTTTTCTGACTGGAAACCCTCATAACATAGCCTGTTAGGGGTCCCTGTGGAATTTGTTGGGAACCAAGGTGTTAACAGATCAACCATTGAAAGGGACATTAATGTTTTACAATAAAACCAGTCCCAATTAATCTTCATAGTATTTGGGCCATGGAGAGTATTATTTCAATTCTGTCAGAGTTGTAGTACAAGAGTAATTGAATGATAAAGTATCCCCCTCCACCCCCTTTTACTGATGTAACACTGTTCAGCCAGAGCAGCAAGACTGTCCAGGTGGATCACAGAGAGGGACAATCTTCAGTGAGCATAAGGAAAAACCTGTCAAGGGGGACAAGGTTTCCTTATGTTCACAGTAAGAAGATTGTCCCTTGTCAAGAGACCAGATTCCACATCTGAGGGGAGGCGGATTACATTAGGTAAAAGGGGTGGTAGTATTTGGTCCATGGAGAGTGTTATTTCACTACTGTCAGAGTTGTAGTACAAGAGTAATTGAATGATAAAGTATCCCCTCCTGTCCCTTTTACCTAGTGTAACACTGCTCACCTCAGATGTGGAATCTGGTCTCTTGACCGGACAGCTCACAGCAAGAGACAATCTTCAATCCAGGGTTAACTGGATGACCTGGTAACACCAGTCCACAAAGACAAAACTTTACAATCTCTGTTTATTGTAAAATTATGAGTCCAGCTATTTTTTAGCTAATGGCATAATGCTTATATAACAAATATGCATCGTTATCTTTTAGGCAATCACGATTATGAAACGCTAAAGCTGAAGACCATGACATTACAGGGGTAAGTGAACCCTGCAGATAGCCAATAGGAAATAACATTGCTTTGTACTATATGGCCACTTCAGTGGAGAGCTCTAAGTGGAGAGCTCTGTGAAAAGCACCTAGATGCCCGTAACAGATATAATTGTTGCCCTCAAGTCCACCAAAGGGAAGCTCGTTATGGTTAAAGATTCTAGACAAGGGGTTGCGTAAGGTAAATTAACCCCTTGGATACTAGAGAGGTCTCCAAAGCACTGTGAAGCAATGCGTTGGAAAACCTCTCTAGCATTCAAGGGGTTAAAACCCTCATTTAAATCCATGAGCATTTTGGGATGTTCCCTTTGGTGCAGCTGATTTGCTCCAGAATTACTCCAGTTTTTAGTTATGCATATAGCCCATCATTTTCAATGTTAGGCCCTGCAGAAATGTATGGATGTTTACAATGAACCTCTGGGTTTCAAATATATATATTAAAGTGGAACTAACATCTTATATCAACTTAGGGGATGATGAAAGACCTAGGTGATCCATTTTTATTTAAAGAATAGTTTTAAATTTGTCAGTTTATATAAATTAGACAGAGCGTGAAGACAGCCAGATACTAACATTCCATACTGCTCTCCCTCCCATTTGTCACTCCTTGCCAACCAGATACTGACATTTCACACTGCTCTCCCTCCCAACTGTCACTCCTTGTCAGCCAGATACTGACATTTCACACTGCTCTCCCTCCCAATTGTCACTCCTTGCCAACCAGATACTGACATTTCACACTGCTCTCCCTCCCAACTGTCACTCCTAGTCAGCCAGATACTGACATTTCACACTGCTCTCCCTCCCAACTGTCACTCCTTGCCAGCCAGATACTGACATTTCACATTGCTATCCCTTCTGCCTGTTACTCACTACCACCCAGACACTTAAAGGGATAGTAAACCCCCCAAAACACTGTTCGCGATTTGACAGGAATAAAAAAAAAAAACATGCAATGCCTTTATTCCCATCTCTCAAACCATTATGGTTTGAGAGATGTAAGAAAATAAAGACCTCCGCTCCCTCCCACTTCTCATGCGGACGTCATGAGATCCTGCTTCCGGGACCAGACAGCGGCTTTTCAGGAGCGATGTTATCAAGATATATAACTAAGATTACTTCATCGGAATGGTCTGTGTGTGCTGGCAAGCCAGGCACACGTTGTAGTCCATACCGATGAAGTCATTATAGTTAGATATCACGATGTCAGTGCTCCTGAAGAGCCGCCTACAGTCGGGCGACTGGATTCTGCCTCTGACAGCTTTACAGCTCATCAGGCAGAAAGGGGAGGGAGCGGAGACCTTTATTTTCTTGTATCTCTCAAACCATAATGGTTTGAGAGATGGGAATAAGGGCATTACATTTTTTTTTATTATTCCTATCAATTTGCGAACAGTTTTTTTGGGGGTTTACTAACCCTTTAAGTTCCACAGTGCTCAACATTCTGTTTGCCACTCTCTGTAAGCTAGGTACCAACATTCCACTTGGTGTCTCCTCCCAAATGTCAGCCAGACACCCACATTCCACACAGCTTTCCTTCCAGACACTCCCTGCCAACCAAATACTACCATTCCACACTGCTCTCCCTCCAACCTCCCACTCCCTGTCAGATAGATAATAACATTCCGCACTGCTCCCCCAACATTTCACACTGCTCTCTCCCCCACTTCTCCATTGCTATAGGACCTTTCTCTTCCTGCCAGCCAGACACTAACTTTTCTTACTGCTCTCCTTCCCGCCTGATGCTTTCTGCCAGACACTACCATTCCACACTGCTCTCCCACCAACCTGCAACTCCCTGACAGCCAGATACTAACAATATTCTTCAACATTCCACAATGCTCTCCCACCTGACACTCTGCCAGACAGATACTAAGCTTCTACACAGCTCTCCATCCTACCTGTCACTCCCTGCAAATCAGGTACCAACATTCCACAATACTTTCCCACTCGACACTCCCTGCCAGATAGATACTAACATTTCACACTGCTGTACCTCTCCCACCTAGCCAGATACTAACACTACACACTGCTCTCCATTCCCTGTAAACCTACTAGAAACATTTCATACAGCTCTCCCACCTGCCACTCCCTGCCAGGCAGGTACCAACATTCAACACTGCTCTACCTGCAACCTGCTGTGCCGTACTACTAGCTGATCTGCACAAACTGACAATCATCAGATGGATGCTGCCACTGAGGTCAGCATGTGGACACGTGATAATTCCACTTCAAATGGTATTTGTTTCCAAATGGTTAATAGAATAATAAATCACAACCATTATATATGAATTGCAGTTGTTTAACAAGCTGTTTAATCTCCTCTTTCAGAAGCCCAGGTGAGCCGTCATGTTGTCTCCATATTCCTAGACTGGTGCCCTCCCAAAAACCAGGGAAAGTTCGTCTTCAGTCCAGAATGTGCCACGTCATGTGAACTTTAAAATGCTCAAGGACCAGTGACCCTGCTTGTGGAAGAACTGATCTGTATCACAGTGAGATGAATCCTATTGAGGAGGGTGCAATGGGGCGATCTGGCGGAATTCTAGAGCGGACCAAGTGCGCCAGCAGGGACAAATAAAAATATCCCAAATCATTTTGGATTTAAGTGGGGTTTTTAACTCCTTGAATGCTAGAGAGGACTTTCTAGCATTCAAGGAGTTAAAAAAACCATTTACATTAACCCCTTTAGGGACCGGTGACATGCTAGGACCTTCATCTGTAAACTGCACTGAAGGACTGATGGCGAACCTGGCACGTCATATACGTTGTGCTCACACCGCTACTGCGGATGCGCTGTAAGCACTACCAGGGTATGAAACTGACCACTCCAAGCCCAGAACGGTCATTATCAGACCCCCGTCCGGCATGCCAGCACCATACCTCCCAAGTGTCCCTCTTTAGGAGGGACAGTCCCTCTTATGAGATGCAAATCCCTCTGTCCCTCTTTTCTACCCTTTTGTCCCTCTTTTCAGGAGATCACAATGAGTAGTGTTTATTACATTGCTCCACAGCAATAAAACTCACATAAATGTCTAGTTAATCCTTAATATATGTATTTATAACTTAATCTGTGTAAATAAAATACTATGGTATTGCTATAAATACTTTATTCAGTTTCATAAAGAGGAGCCAATAGGTCATGAAATAGCCTAAAAATTCTAGATAATGCCCCTCCCACCAGCCACGCCCCCATAAACACCACCTAAAACACAAGTGTCCCTCTTTGGCCATTTGAGTTGTAGTTCAAAAGTAATTCAATGAAAAAGTGTCCCCTCCCGCCCCTTTTACTGATGTAACACTGCTCAGCCAGATCAGAAGGGAGGTGCCCAGGTAGTCTGCAGAGAGGGACAATCTTCAATTAAGATAAGGGAAAAACCTGAAAAACTTGTCAAGGGGGGCAGGGCTTTCATTGTTCTCACAGTAAGAAGATTGTCCCCTTCTGTTATCTGTCTGGTCTATGGACTGGATTCCACATCTGAGGAGTGGGGGCTTACACTAGGTAAAAGGGGCGGGAGGGGAAACTTTATCATTCAATTACTCTTGAACTACAATGCTCACAGTAATGAAATAACACTCTCTATGGCTCAAATACTATGAAGATTAATTGGAGCTGCTGTTTTTGTGAAACATTACTATCCCTTTAAAGTGTTAGTAATGTCCAACAATAAGTTTTTTGCATTTAGAAGAGCTTAAAAAGCTAAATGCAAAAAAACCGTATCTCTCAAACCGCTATGGTTTAAGAGATACAGGCGTTTAAAGTTCACTGTTTCCTACTGACAGCTGTAAAGCTCTCAGCAGGAGATTCGTGTCGGTCGACACGGAGGCGCTTGAGAAGTGCCGCGATCTTGTTACTTACCACGAATCCCTTCATTGGAATGGTCTATGTGCTTGAACACTAGGCACACGTTTTAGACCATTCCAATGAAGGGATTTGTGGTAAGTAACAAGATCGCGGCACTTCTCAAGCGCCACCGTGTTGACCGACACGGATCTCCTGCTGAGAGCTTTACAGCTGTCAGTAGGAGACAGCGAACTTTAAACACCTGTATCTCTTAAACCATAGCGGTTTGAGAGATACGTTTTTTTGCATTTAGCTCAGCTTTTTAAGCTCTTCTAAATGCAAAAACTTTTTGTTGGACATTACTAACACTTTAAATGGATAGTAATGGTTAATTTTAGGTTTATTTAATATTGTAGGCATTAAAAAAATATTAATAACGATGTAAGTCTTATCTCTCAAACCGATTGGAGTCTCTTCAGCAGAGTAGAAATCACGCTAGAAAGAAATACTTCACTGGAACAGTCTACAAAGTGTGCTTGCAAACCAGGCACACTTTGTAGTCTGGTCCAGTGAAGTATTAATGTTTAGATCACGCAATTTCTGCTCTGCTTAAGAGCCTCCATCCAGTCAAATGATCGGATTATGTAGCTGTCAGTTAGAGTGCTGACTTTGTTCAAACAGCCAAGAAGAGGTAACTTTAGCAAAGTATATCTCTCAAACCAGAAAGGTTTGAGAGATAAGACTTACTTCATTATTAATATTTTTTAATGCCTACAATATTAATTAAACATAAAATTAAGCATTACTATCCCTTTAACAGATGGCCGTGCAACATATTGCTTTGCATCCCTCCCAAATGTCCCTATTTGAGACCCAAACCCCTCAGTCCCTCTTTCCCACTCTGCTGTATATAAGTGTATCACATTGCTCCACAGCAATAAACTCACATTAATGTCTGAATAACCCCTTAACGACCGTTGACATTCCAGGTCCGTCACGCCAGTCTCAGCACTAAAGGACCGGTGACAGTCCTGGCACATCATGAAATTCTGGGATGGAAGAGTGGCTGCACGCCATTCTGCCATCCCAGAATTTAAATCCTAAAAAAACCAAAAAAAGCTCCGTGGTCTTTAACTATCGCTCTTGCACCAGATTGGTGGTCATTAAGGGGTTAAACTTCAGTATAGGTGTTGATAGATTAGTCTGTGTAAATAAAATACTTTGGTATTGTTCTGAATTACGTGTTTTACGTATTCAGTTACACAAAGAGGTGTCAGTAGGTAGGTCATGAAATAAATGAAAAATTCTCTGTAATGCCCCACCCACTAGCCTCACCCAGCGCAACACCACCTAAAGCAAAAGTGCCCCTCTTTGGCCATTTCCAGTGTTGGGCGGTATGGCATTGCCATGAATCATACAACTCCCTGGCACTCAAAGGTTTTTTTTTTTTAATTAACGGATAGAAATATTTCACAAAAACAGCAGCTCCAATTAATCATCATAGTATTTGGCCATGGAGAGTGTTATTTCAGTACTGTCAGAGTTGTAGTACAAAAGTAATTGAATGATAAAGTATCCCCCTCCTTTTACCTAGTGTAAGTCACTCCCCCTCAGATGTGGAATATGGTCCACAGACCGGACAGCTCACAGCAAGAGACAATCTTCTTACAGTGAGAACAATGAAAACCCTGCCCCCACTGACAGGTTTTTCCCTTATGTTAATTGAAGATTGTCTCACACTGCAATCTATTTGGACACCGCTCTGCTGCTCTGAGGTGAACAGTGTTACATCAGTAAAAGGGGCGGGAGGGGGATACTTTATCATTCAATTACTCTTGTACTACAACTCTGACAGAATTGAAATAACACTCTCCATGATCCAAATACTATGAAGATTAATTGGAGCTGCTTTTATTATGAAACATTACTATCCCTTTAACAATGGCACAGGATCACGAATTATCTTTGTTAACAGAGGGGTCAAAAACTCTGGGTTCATAGAGATAAAGTTGAGCCATTGTCCTTCAAGTGTCCTTTGTATCTAATTTAGATGACTTTTTAGTCCACGTACAATGAAATAAGACCTAATTCCACCCCCCGATATAGTTCACCTCTCCCCTCTTCGATTACAGAAAGTAATATTGAAACCGTCTGGACAGTATAAAAGTACTGATTTGTGATGAAACTGCACTGAGGCTGAATGTCCTGGGCAGATTGACCCATTTAGAAAATGAGGACAATTTTCTGAGCCACAAAAAAAGGAATCTTTTTTCAAACAAGCACTTGATAGGTCTAGTATTAATGGGGGCACAAAATTGAAAAGATAGATGTTCATTTGAGAAGCAATTTATGTCTTGTGCAGATGTCAGTTGTAGTTCTTGATTACAGTTTTTATTTCAATCAGGGGGTTCTGAAAGTGCCTAGATGTTTAAAGTGGTAAAAATGTGCACAGGCCGCAAAATGGAATTTAGGGAAGAACCTAAAAAAATATGTATACGTTTTATTCTAAGTAGTAAAAAGTAAGGCCATAATGCTGTTAAAGGGATAGTATTGCCATGTATTCATAAACATTAAATTTTGTAGGCATTCAAAAATAAAACTTAAAGGGATAGTAATACTTCGTTTTAACTTTATTTTATTTTGTAGGCATTAAAAAAACATGAAGAATGATATAAGTCTTATCCCTCAAACCTTTATGGTTTATGAGATATTCACAAGCAAAGTTTCCCCCTCCCGCCCCTTTTACCTAGTGTAAGCCATCTCTTCTCAGATGTGAGTCTGGTTGTATGACTAGACAGATAACAGAAGGGGACAATCTTCTTTGTATTAAAACAATGAAAGCCCTTCCCCCCCTTGACAAGCTTTTCAGCTTTTTCCCTTATCTTAATTGAAGATTGTCCCTCTCTGCAGTCTACCTGGGAATCTCCCTTCTGATCTGGTTGAACGGGGGGGGATACTTTGTTTCTGAATATCTCTTAAACCATAAAGGTCTGAGAGATGAGACTTATATCATTCTTCATGTTTTTTTAATGCCTACAAAATAAAATAAAGATAAAACTAAGTATTACTATCCCTTTAAAGTGGAACTACCACCCCACAAAATCTTTACCTTCACTAAGTCCCCATCTGGCGACTAGCTGCTTAGTAGTTGCCAGAATTATTACCTTATTTAATAGATTTCTCCTCTCTTCTATGGCTGACAGTATCACAGAGTGCGGACATCTTGCCATTGTGATGTCCTCGCGCCTGCGCTGTCAGTCCCAGCCAGGTCTAGGAGGTGTTGCTAGGAGTTGTTCGGCCCCAAAAGGGACTGACAGAGCAGGCGCGTGGACATCACAATGGCAAGATGTTCGTGCGCTGTGCTACTGTCAGCCATAGAAGAAAGCATAAATCTTTTAAATAAGGTAATAATTCTGGTGAATAGCGCTACTAAGCAGCTAGTCGCCAGACGGGGACTTAGTTAAGCTAAAGATTTTGTGGGGAGGTAGTTCCGCTTTAATGCCCCCCAGTCCCATCTGTCAAACCTTTATGGTTTGAGAGATATTCGGGACCAAAGTTCCCCCCTCCCTTCTCTTTCCCTAACGTCAACACTCTAGCTGCTGCAGGAGAATCCAATCTCGGGACTGTCGGAGGCTCTTCAGCAGAGCCGAGATTGAGTTATTGAGAAAGAAATCCTTCACTGGAACGGTCTACAAAGTGTGCTTGGTTTGCAAGCACACTTTGTAGACCTTTCCAGTGAAGGATTGCTTGTTCAATAACATGATCTCGGCTCTGCTGAAGAGCCTCCGTCTGTCCAGGGACCAGATTCCCCTGCAGTCAGCTAAAGCGCTGACGTCAGGGAAAGGGAAGGGAGAACTTTGGTCCCGAATATCTCTCAAACCATAAAGGTTTGACAGATGGGACTGGGGGCATTAAGTTTTATTTTTGAATGCCTACATAATTAAAGGGGAACTTTCACCTCAGAACAATTTTTTACCAACTATTAAGCAGTGTTGATAAAGGTGCTTCTTTTTTTTTTTATTTCTACATACTTAGTAAGATATTTTATGTCCAAGCTGCACACTTCTGCATTCAGCGGCACAGGTATCTTCGGCACAGCTCCCAGCACTAGTTCATTCTCCTCCCACCTGCCCCGGCGAGCGCGTTCACACTTCAATTCGGTGTGCTGTGAACGGCTCCCAACGTTACAACAAGAAGCGATTTGCATTATACTGAGGTTGCAACCTCACTGCAACCTCAGTATAATGCGAATCGCTTCTTGTTGTAACGTTAGGAGCCGTTCACAGCACACAGAAGTGAAGTGTGAACGCGCTCGCCGGGGCAGCTGGGAGGAGAATTAACTAGTACTGGGAGATGTGCAATGCGGAAGTGTGCGGCTAGAACATAAAATATCTTCCTAAGTATGTAGAATTAAAAAAAAAAGAAGCACCTTTCCCAGCACTGCTTAACCGTTTAATGAGTTGGTAAAAAAAATAATTGAGCTGAAAGTTCCCCTTTAATGTTTATGACTACATGGCAATACTATCCCTTTAACACCAACAACTAAAACTGAAGTGGGGTATATGTATGTATATATTATATAATACGTGCACGCACACTTGTGCAAAAACACACACACACACAGTTTGAGCTGAAACAGGTCTGGAATGAACCATCTCCCCTTCACCTAGTGGAAGCACCCTTGTTTCATTCAGGAGATAAAAAACTATTTTTTTTTTTAACTACAGTTTACTGCTCCTTTAATCTTTGTATTTATATCAGAAAGGACTTGTAATCTACAATCACAGTTCAATGCAATGTGTTGCACACTCACTGGTCCTCTAGATGTTAAAGGGATGGTAATACTTAAAATGTAAAAAATATATATATTGTAGGGTGTTGACCATAAACCTCCATAGGATGGTGTAGCAACAGCGCCCCTGTGTAATTTCAGGCCACTGTGATACTGCAGCTAAAAAAATAAAAGTTTGAGCTGTAATAATGTTTGAATAAAACACATTTTAGCAGCGGTAGCACCCTTATTTTACTCAGGGGATAAACACTACAATACAGACAATATTTTTTTACATATTAAATATTACTATCCCTTTAAAGAAACTTTGTATTATGCATATTACGGTTTTGCAGTGGTCTGTATGATTTTAATGTATATATTATCACGGCAATGGGTATTTACGCATATATCATACCATTTACTCTCTTGGGTGCTGGAGATTTCTACAAAACATTACAAAGCAATGAAGTAAAGATGCCTCTAGCAGTCAAGAGATTAAAGTATCAAAACGATGATGAATTAAAGACTTTATTTTGAAATATAAATTCTTAAAAATAATGAGTTTGCAATTGTTTCATGCTCTGGATAAGGACACCGCATGTCCCTTTAAATCAGGGACACATAAAACTCACACTGCAGGGTTCCGCTCATTCCTGTGCATTCCTGCAGAACAGCATTCTCATAGGCGTCCCTGGTTTAACCTTTCAAGTGTCAGAGGTATGTAACACATTGCGTTGCACCCCCCGGCACTCAAAGGGTCAATGGGATATGTGGTCATTCGTTAACTCTTGTGATTATTCCCTTGGATGCTAGAAGCAAGGGATTAAAGTACAATTTTGTGTATCTATAATGTATTACTGGCCTCTGTTAAGGAATTTACATTTTTGATTGTGTATTGATATTAATATATATATTTTTGGATTTAACCTTTGTACACTTTTTATTTGAAGATGATTTCTTATTTTTCCAGTCTTTTCATTTTCTTTAACAGCATAGGATTAAATATAGTAGGGGTTGACAAGGACATGTCCTCTTTTTGGATTGTTATGAGTCCGCCCTCTTATAAATCTAATGCAGTGTCCTGAGTTACCTTGTATGACAGAGCAGACTAACTTTATTTAAAGGGATAGTAATGTTTCACAATAAAAGCAGCTCTAATTAATCTTCATAGTATATGGGCCATGGAGACTGTTATTTCAATAATGTCAGAGTTGTAGTTCAAAAGTAATTGAATGATAAAGTATCCCCCTCCTGCCCCTTTTACCTAGAGGAACACTGCTCAACTCAGTTGTGGAATCTGGTCACTTGACCCGATAGGTCACAGCAAGATAATCTTCTTACTGTGATGATAAGGAAAACTCTGACCCCCATGACAGGTTTTTCCTTATGATGACTGAAGTTTATCCATCTCTGTGATCCATCCGGACAGTCTTGCTGCTCTGAGGTGAGCAGTGTTACATCAGTAAAAGGGGCGGGAGGAGGATACTTTATCATTCAATTACTCTTGTACTACAACTCTGACAGTATTGAAATAACACTCTCCATGGTCCAAATACTATGAAGATTAATTGGAGCTGTTTTTATTTTGAAACATTACTGTCTCTTTAATTAAAATAAAACGAACACCACAACATTATGAGCAGTTAGAATGGTACGTTTCATTCTAATAATAAAAAAAACAACAAAAAAACGATATTAAGAATAAAGCTTGCTGTAATATTTAAACATTACTATCTATTTAACCCTGAGTGCCAGTGGAGTACGCAACACATTGCAAAGCAATGTGTTGCATATCTCATCTCTCTATTACATGCTCTGTGAGGAGTGCGGGAAACTTCCCCACACCCAGCACAACTTGTAACTATTGGTTCTGCAGGTGCACGTGGGTCATAAAGGGCTGAGTACAATTGTGGCTCTATGTAAACATATTAAT
Organism: Rhinophrynus dorsalis; assembly: GCA_037306005.1. NCBI lineage: Eukaryota > Metazoa > Chordata > Amphibia > Anura > Rhinophrynidae > Rhinophrynus > Rhinophrynus dorsalis. The sequence continues at coordinate 10,232,706 of CM074728.1, forward strand.
TCATTCATGTGACTGTGCGAGGGTGACTTGTCAGATTCATGCTCATACAGCACTATAGAGCTGCCTGCCTGAAGTTGGGGCCAGTGCTGCTCCCTATTCAGAACACATAAAAAAAAAGCTCACACTGCTGGGTTAAACATATTCCATTGCAGTCCTGCAGAATGAAAATTGCATAAGTGTTCCGCTGTTGGCCTCAGTCAATGTTAAATAGTTGATAAGATCCAATGCAGAAACTTCCAGTGTCTTAATTTAGCAGTTTATTTATAAGCAATTGTTTTGCTCACCCCTGCATCATCCAAAGGATTCGTTCATGCTGATATGCCATTATGTAGTCTATTTTACAAGTTCAAATATGGCAACCCTAAAATATAATAAAGAAATATTTTTTACAAGATGTGTAAATACAATTAAACTTATTTTATTTATGAGGAAATTAAATAAAATGACTTGCCAGGGCATTCGCACAAATTATGGACTATAATATCCCTTTAAATGCAGAACACTTATGAAAACTGTATTTACTAAGTACAGCCCTGCAGTGTGATGATTATAAGCATTCTGAGTTTAAAGGGACACCTGGTCACCTTATGCTATACAAATTAAAAACACATTCTTAAACGTAAGTATCTAAATATTAATGGATAGAAGGGTTTTTACAATTGACGTCATGATTAAGTATATGTTGAAAACTAGTACAAACAAATTAGTTTTTTCATACATAATAATATATTTTTGTAAACACATACTTTTTACATGCAATAAACAATCTTGATAACATTGTTACCTTCACAATTACAACTGGCAATATCCACATAATAAATAGAAACATATGCCTTTATTCATCAAGCTAAAGAAATACAGTTCTGGTGCAAACCAATTACGCCATAGGGGAAATTAAACCACCCATAATTCCCACTTATTTTAATGGGTTTTATAAACCCTGGAATGCTAGCGAGGTCTCCATCACAATGCTCCGCAATGCACTGGAGATCTCTTGAATTCAAAGGGTTAAAAGCTCAATTTGTCTCAAGATGGATATGTATTTGTTTCCTACAATGCAGTTGGTTTGCTCCTAATTCCAGTTATTGTTTGTACATCACTAGGGCATATTAGTGAATCAATGAAGTGGAGGTCATTCTTGTATTAAAGGGTTTAATTGCTCATTTAAATCAATAGGAATGGGGGGGGGGGGGGTATTTGTCCCCTATCATGCACTTGTTTATTTGCCAAAATCTTAAAAACATTACCAGGGATACTTTTCCCTAGGTCAGTCACATTACAGAGAGTCCCTATTAGTCAGCGGTGTATTTAATCTTTGGAAGGCCCTGGTGCAAACATTTGTGACCCGCCAAAACACAAATATATTCACCTCCAGGATCCTATTGGAACTTGAATTAGATAGGGGATCCCCTTGAATGCTGGGCCCTTGCACAAGAGCAACTTCTGTAGTTACACCCCTGCTAGATCAGTGGTTTTCAACCCGTGCCCTCAGTGGCTACTAACAGGCCAGGATTCTAGAATTTCCTTGTAAGAGCACAGGTGAGTTAATCAAAACGACTGAGCCACTGATCAACACACTTGTGTTCTAGCAGGGAAATTCCTAAGTCCTGGCCTGTTAGTGGCCACTGAGGGCACGGGTTGATAGCCTCTGTGCTAGAGGTCCATGGTCATACCTGGGAACTTTCAAATTGAGCTGACCCTGAGATTGTGTAAAAATTAACCCTTAAATTTCCCATAATATAAATTATCCACGGTATATTCCTGATCACTGTAATCGAGAGTCGCTCCAATCAGCATTCAAGCAGCTATTAATACACAACAACTTACAGATATCACTGCATGAACACACACAAATCAAGCAGGACTTCTCCCTCTGCCTTTCTGGTACAAGTGGCACCAATTTACAGGCTAAAGAAGCAGTTAACTGAAGCAGAATATATAACACGTAGCATTGAACTCTCTCACCCTGAGATTTGGGCCAAAACCCTGAGTCTCGGGGTCAAACCCTGAGAGTTCCCAGGTATGTCCATGGTACAGTGCAGTCCAGCACCATCAGAATACCTGGGAACTCTCAGGGTTTAGTTCTTTAGTCTCTAAATGGGCGCCACTTGTACCAAAAAGACAGAAGGAGAAGTCCTGCTTCATTTGTGCATGTTCATGCAGTGATATCTGTAAATTGTTGTTTAATGGGTCCTTGAATGCCGATTGGAGCGACTCTCAATTACAGCGATCTGGAATATATGGCGGATAATCTCTATCAGAGGTTCTCAACCCATGCCCTCAGTGACCACTAACAGGCCAGGATTTAGGAATTTCCCTGCTAGAGCACAAGTGTGTTGATCAGAGGATCAGTCATATTGATTAATTCACCTGTGTTCTTAAAAGGAAATTCTAAAATCCTGGCCTGTTAGTAGCCACTGAGAGCACGGGTTGAGAACCACTGATCTATATTATGGCAAATGTAAATTACACAATCTCAGGGTCAGCTCATTTTGAAACTCCCCAGGTATGCGCATCAGACTTAATTATTTGAATTCCATAGGGGTATGCAATTCATTGTAATTTACACCCTCTGGCACGCAAAGGGTTAAAAGTGCACTTTACCATCATCCTCATTACACCCAGTACCACGTGAGGAAGCAAATCCCTTGGTCCTCAAAGGGTTAACATATGACTCATCAACATACACACTAAGTAGTGGAGCAAACCGACTCCGCACTATAGGAAGACATTTTTAACTGTGTTATTTAGTAACCCGTTTTAAGGCAAGGGAGGCCTTCGACTCATTTGGTCTTATGCATAAAAGGAAACCAGTGAAAGGGTGGAGGCCTATTGCTCTAAATGACATTGATGTGAATCCCCACCCCACAGAACGTTCGCTCCAGGACTGCACCTCTGACAACTAAGGGCCTCCACTGGATTCTTGTGCGCCTGCGCAGACGCGTCACGTGATAGTCGAACGACAACCCAGTGTGTTTGTTGCCGGATGTACGGACTACGCGCTCTGTTCGGCCTGGGCCTGCTGGTTGGCGGCGCACGCCTGGGCGCCAGAGCGACACGAGTGGGAGCACGTGCAGACTCGTGCCCGCGTGTTCCGGGGGTGGGAGACGGCGGGAGCGCGCTGTGCAGGCAGTACAGAGCGGGGGCAACAATGGAGGCTGGCCTCAGATACCTCAGGTTGTTAGACTGGATGGTGTCATGTAATGGAGCTGAGATACCTCAGGTGGTTAGATAGGATGGTGTGAGGATGTCATGTAATGGAGCTGACATACCTCAGGTGGTTAGATAAGAAGGTATGAGGGTGTCATGTAATTGGGCTGAGATACCTCAGGTGGTTGGATTGGAGGGTGTCATATAATTGGGCTGAGATACCCAGGTGGTTAGATAGGAAGGTATGAGGGTGCCATGTAATTGGGCTGAGATACCTCAGGTGGTTAGATTGGAGGGCATGAGGGTGTCGTGTAAGTGGACTGAGATACCTCAGGTGGTTGGATTGGAGGGTGTCATATAATTGGGCTGAGATACCCAGGTGGTTAGATAGGAAGGTATGAGGGTGCCATGTAATTGGGCTGAGATACCTCAGGTGGTTAGATTGGAGGGCAGGAGGGTGTCGTGTAAGTGGACTGAGATACCTCAGGTGGTTGGATTGGAGGGTGTCATATAATTGGGCTGAGATACCCAGGTGGTTAGATAGGAAGGTATGAGGGTGCCATGTAATTGGGCTGAGATACCTCAGGTGGTTAGATTGGAGGGCATGAGGGTGTCGTGTAAGTGGACTGAGATACCTCAGGTGGTTGGATTGGAGAGTTTGAGGGTGTCATGTAATTGGGCTGAGATACCTCATGTGGTTGGATTGGAGGGCAGGAGGGTATAATGTAATTGGGCTGAGTTACCTCAGGCGGTTGGATAGGAGGGTGTCATGTAATTGGGCTGAGATACCTCAGGTGGTTGGATAGGAGGGTGTCATGTAATTGGGCTGAGATACCTCAGGTGGTTGGATTGGAGGGCAGGAGGGTGTCATGTAATTGGGCTGAGATACCTCAGGTGGTTGGATTGGAGGGCAGGAGGGTGTCAGGTAATTTGGCTGACATACCTCAGGTGGATTGGAGGGTGTCATGTAATTTGCTGAGATACATCAGGTGGTTGGATTGGAGGGTGTCATGTAATTGGGCTGATATACCTTAGGTGGTTGGAGGGTATGAGGGTGTCATGTAATTGGTCTGAGATACATCAGGCGGTTAGATAGGATGGTATGAGGGTGCCATGTAATTGGGCTGAGATACCTCAGGTGATTAGATTGGAGGGCAGGAGGGTGTCATGTAATTGGGCTGAGATACCTCAGGTGGTTGGGTTTGAGGGTGTCATGTAATGGAACCAAGATACCGGAGGTGGTTAGATTGGAGGAAAGGAGCAGGGGAAGGCAGGCATGGGGGGCCACTGACTCACTCAGTCTTCCATTTATTGCTGTAAATGGAGCTACACTAGTGGTGCCACAGAGCATACAATTGAAATGTATTTACACAAGTGATACTACAGAGCTACAATACAAATGGATCTATCCTAGTATCATAACTCATTTCCATTGTAATCTCTATAGTAGCATTGGTGTAGCTTTACTTATATTGTAAGCTCTGTGGTTTCACGAGTGTAGCTCCATCAAAGATGTATGCTCTATAGTATGAATGTAGCCCAATTTCGTTTGTAAGATACATGGCATCTCTCGCCTTACTTTGCAACATTTAATTCCAGTTTTAAGATTAACAAAGGTGTGGGTTGGGAACGTGGGCTGGAAAGAGAGTAGAAATGAGTCACTTGATTGAATTTGGACACCAGTTACCAGCCCTCTCCCCTGGGTATGAGGGTGTCATGTAATGGGGTGAGATTCTTACCTCAGTTACTTAGGTAGGAGGGCTGGGGTGTCATGTAATGGGGGACTGTGATGCCCTCAGTCATACCTGTGAACTTTCAAGATGACCTGAGATTTTTTTTTTTTTAAATATTAATCCTTAAAGCTTCACATAATGTAGGTTTAATGCAAAATGTCCCTACTTGCTCTAATCCAGAGGTGCTCCAGTTGATCCTCAAGGAACTGTTAACATACTACAATTCGGAAATCTCACTACCTATACACAAGAAAGACAAGATGGACATCTCCCATGCCTTTATGGTACAAACTGCATCAATTTAGTGGCTATGGAAACATTTAATAAGGGGAAATCATGCAGTAGGTAACACAGAACTCTCTCATCCTGTGAAACTGGCCGTTCACCCCAAGTCTCAGGGTCTGATCCTGAGAGTTCCCAGGTATGCCATGAAGTGATTGGGTAGGAGGACTGAGGTATCATGTAATGTGGGACAAGGATATCTCAGGTGATTAGACTGGAGGGTTGAGAGCATGTAAGGGGGGGGGGTACTGACACACCTCTTGATTGGGTAGGGGGGCTGGGGGGTATCATGCATTACCAAGACTGACACACTGTAGTCGATAATATAGGAGAGCTGGGGATGTCCAATAACAAGGGGCTGAGATAGCATAAGCCCTACTGCCCAATCCTCTGATGTATTTCAGCCACATTACATGAAACCTCAAGTGACAGAACATGTAACTGGAGGCTGTGATACCTTAGGTGATTTGGAGAGTTGAGGATGTCATGTAATGTGGGGTCTGAAATACCGCAGATGATTAGGAAGGATGGTGTTTGTGTGTCAAGTATGAGTAATAGTGGGCTGAAATACCTTGTATAATGGGGGATAAAATACTATAAGTGGTGAGAAAGGGGAGCCAGGCTTTGCTGTATAAATTTAGATACTTTGGGGGATTAGAAGGTGGGGCTAAAATAACTTAGGAGGCGAATGGTTTGGTAAGGGAAGACAGTTCTGCATTAGTAATGGAGTTAGATATACCCATGTCAGTGATTTATGGTGACTGCTATGGAAATGAGAGCCTTTGGGGAAGATACCATCTCAGCGACATCCAACCTTTGGCACACCAGCTGATTGGGGATGATGGAATTTGTACATCTAAACAGCTGGAGGGCCAAAGGTTAGGTACCCCTACCAAATCTAGTTCTTGTAATAATATAAAGATGAAGTCTGGTAATTAAGAAGGCTGATTTATCCAGTTCTATCATGTTACTTGAAAGGGTGACACAGTAACTTCTGAATAAAATCTATATAATAAGCATTAATGTGTTGACCTTTATGTGCATTCTGACACGTGTGTGTGCTCCTGTTTCTTCGTCAGTCAGGAGGAAGCTCAAGCAGTGGACGAGGAGCTCTTTAATGAATATAAGTTCAGTGTGGACCAGCTAATGGAACTGGCTGGTCTGAGCTGCGCTACTGCCATCGCTCAGGTACATGAGAAAATTCAAATGACAATACAATTAATATGATGTGGAGTATTAGAAAGGACAATTTGTGCACATTTCCTGTATAGGACCTGTTTTGGACATTTTCCACTTTTATACCTTGAACAGAGCTGTGATATAGCTCCATGTAAACTGCCTTTTCTTAGTTTCTAGAATGCCTGCAACTTCTTTGCAATTTGCAGCTGGCGAGTGATTGGAGGAGGCTGAAGTGTGGCCTACGTCATCATTAGGCATTAACCACATGCAGTGCAATATACAATAAAAGTGCAACTGAATGTCTATCTTGGTATTATCACTTATCTTCAATTTTGCCCATAGGATGCCTTTCAGATCACGATCACAAGAAGCAACATTCTGCTTTCACGTGTGGTGATAGCACCAGTTTGAACTGCGGAATAGGCCACAATGTTTGCTAAGTACTTGCACTTGGTGTAGCATTCACAAGTCAGTATTAACAGAGCAAGTGTGAATTATCTCTTAATTGGGTATTTGGCAGCAGTCACTAACGAGGATCAGTTCTTACTATGGGCTTTATGCAGAAAGTAAAATATGTGCATTTCTGAAACAAATCATGAGGATAAAAATGACCAAAGTGATTTATAGAAGCTTAAGGGATAGTAATACTAAAAAAGAAAAAATATATGTTATACGGTTTATCCCGCTGAGTAAAACAAGGGTACTCCCAGTGCTGAGAGATATTTTATTAAAATATTATAACAGCTCAAACTTGAATTTTTTAGGTGCAATATCACAGTGGCCTGAAAATTTACAGTGGTGCTGTTGCTACAGCATCCTATGGACTGCTCTGGTCCATAGACCATAAATTGCCATAGGATGGTGTAGCAGCAGCATCACTGTGATATTGCACCTAAAAAATTAAAGTTTGAGCTGTTATAATCCTATATAATAACTTGTGTTATTACGTGTTTAACAACGCAGTCATGCTCAGTAGAGACTGCTGCGCGTGCTGCAGTCATGCGCAGTAGAGACTGCCCATGACGCTCTATCAGCTGCTGCACGGGCAGTCTCTACTGCGCATGACTGCCCCGCGACTGTCTGGCACTGTATCTGCCGCGGCGTGGCCAGTCTTTACTGCACATGACTGCCCCGCAACCAGCTGGCAGTGGCACTGTGGCCTGTGTAAAGGGCTCTTCAACAAGTTGTTTAATAAAATATCTCTCAGCAGTGGGAGTACCCTTATTTCACTCAGGGGGATAAACCCTACAACATATATATATATATAATATATAATTTTTTTTTTTTTTTTTTTTTTACGTTTTAAGTATTGATATCCCTTGAGCGCAAGTGAGATGTGCAACACATTGCCAGTGGGGTATGAAACATATTGCTTTGCAATCGAAGAGTTAAAAAAAAAAAAAAAAAAAATCTGGAATGCGTTGAGACCACAATATATTCAGTTGTTTAAAACCTCATTTATTTCAGAGGGAAATGTAATCCATCCCTGTACAGTGCAGTTGTTTGCTCCAGTTTTCTGAATGCAGACATGTATGCTATTACCCCCTAACCTCTATTAATCTGTGCTGTTTATTAGGCCTATCCAGTCAGCTCATTCACATCCAACTTGCCCTCAGTACTGGTGATTTGCGGTCCAGGGAACAACGGAGGAGATGGTCTTGTTTGTGCCAGGCACCTGAAGATGTATGTAAGTTAGTTTATTTTCTTTGCACACAACAGATGCATGGTAATGTACAACGCAGCTTATGTGATGTTTTAGAAATAACTGGCAAATTATAAGAATGAAAAGGAAAAATTAAAATTTTGTCTATTAATAAGACTGCCTCTTTGGATGCTAGCCTAACACTGTCTAAACTCATCCATTATGTCAGCAATACTCCCTTTCCTCTTCTACATAATTGACTCCTTTTGCCCCCTCCCAGTGTTCACTGTCCACACACACACACAGACACAGACACAGACACAGACACACACACACACACACACACACACACACACACACAATATGTTAGAGACCTCTAAGTCAGTTGGTTAAATACGCCATTTAAAGTGAAACTAACACTATACAGTGAGTTGATTGATTTTGAAAGGGGTTTCAAATTTCTCTCAATTTATATCAGCCATTGTTTATTTAAAACTATAGATGACAAGATACATAACTGTATTTGTCAGTTTGTGGACGGACTGGCGTAGCCTGGTGTGTCAGGTACAAACATTTGTCTCTCTTCCTTCACTGCCACTTCCTACGAAGAAGTACTGGCTAATTTATGTGAACTGACAAAACTAAACGTCTATAGTTTGAATAAGGAATAGCTAACAAATATAGGTGGTTTTTGATAGCACATTTTGACTCATCTGTTTTCTTAAAGTGTTAGTTCCACTTTAAAGCGGAACATTCAGATAATACTAAGTCGTGATGCATTCATTAAGTGCATGGTAACTAGCTTGGAAATCAAAGTCTTACCTTTAAAAAATAACACATTCTAAAGAATTCCTTGCCGTGTGGAGACCAGAACCCACGCTACAGCGCAGACATCTTGTGTGCGCGCCTGCGCCATCAGTCCCGGTCTCCTTTGAGTAGCACTGCAGTGAGCACACTGTAACCGAAAGGGACTGACGGCGCAGGCGTGCAGACCGCACTAACTCGTCAGTCTCCAAATGGCAAGGATTCCTTTAGAATATGCTATTTTTTTAAAGGTAAGAAAGGATTTTCCAAGCTAGTCGCTGTGTGCTTAAAGGGATAGTAATTCTTGAATTAAAGGGATAGTAATACTTAAAATGTATAAAAAAAATGTTGTAGGGTTTATCCCCCTGAGTAAAACAAGACTACTCCCACTGCTGAAAGGTGTTTCATTCAAAAGTTATTACTTTTCAAAGTTGAATTTTTTAGGTGCAATATCACAGTGGCCTGAAACGTTACAGTGGTGCTGTTGCTACACCATCCTATGGAGATTTATGGTCCCGGGACCAGAGCTGTCTATAGGATCTTGTAGCAACAGCACCATTGTACAATTTCAGGCCATTGTGATATTGCACCTAAAAAATTCAACTTTGAAAATTAATAACTTTTGAATGAAACACCTTTCAGCAGTGGGAGTAGTCTTGTTTTACTCAGGGGGATAAACCCTACAATTTTTTTATACATTTTAAGTATTACTATCCCTTTAATGAATGCATGGCAACTTTGTATTATCTGAAATTTCCACTTTAAATCAATGGGGGATTTCTGCTTTTACCTCAGAATTTCTCCTTTTTGTGTGCATATAACCTCTTTTTTCAAATGTTTTATATCCTTGGAATCCTTGCAGTGAATTGGAGACATCTCAAGCATTCAGAGCATTGTAAACCACCAACATATTATACAGATTGACTAACAAAGGGATTATGATACAGTCACAGAATTCATTGTTTACTTGCAAGATAAAGGGCCTGCCACTGCTTTCTGGCATTTTCTTGTTTGATTATAGGTATTATTATACGAAATCGTGTAAGAGCCCTAATTAAAATAACTCATTCTTCCTCCTAAGGGATATGAACCAGCCATATTTTACCCTAAACGGCCGAACAAGACCCTGTTTGAGAACTTAACCACACAATGCAAAAAAATGGACATCCCATTTCTCGCAGAGTTTCCACAAGAGGTAGGTTTCTACTTCACATATGGGCCTGCAAGTACAGGGGATAAGATCAATCTTCATGCAAATCAAATTACACCATAGTGCAGAAAAGAAAGTTCCCATTGATTATAAAATTGGGACTTTTACACCTTGAATTCTAGAATGATTTCCAGTGCATTGCTCCTTAGCATTCAAAGGTCTAAAAGGCCAGTTTGAATCAATGGACATTTTGTGAAATTTTATTTATCTCTTACTGGTTTGCTGTTAAGGGGTAATAGCACAACTTTAGTATTCCTGTGCTTAAAGGGACAATAATGTCCCATAAACATCATAAATTTATAGTTTTGTAGAGGAGAAAAAAAAATAAACTCAGTGACACAAATCCTCTCTCACAAACCGCTATGGTTTGAGAGATAATGGCATTCAAAGTTCTCCCTTCACTCCCCTTCTCCTGATGTCAGCTGTAAAGCTGACAGCAAGAGATTCAAGTCGGGCGACTGGAGGAGGAGGCTCTGCAGCAGAGCTGAAATCACGTTATTTAAAAATAATTACTTCTTTGGAACGGTCTAGAAAGTGTGCTTGCAAACCAGGAACACTTTGTAGACATTTTGAATGAAGTAATTCTTTTGCAATAATGCGATTTTGGCTCTGCTGCAGAGCCGCAGGCTGGTCCCCAGACCAGGATCTCCTGCTGTCAGCTAGACCCTGACATCAGGAGAAGGGGAGGGAGGGGGGAAACTTTCAATGCCTATAACAGTTTGAGAGAGAGGATTTGTGCCATTGAGTTTAATTTTACTTCTGAATATCTCCCAAACCATAAAGGTTTGTGAGATAAGACTTATATCATTTTTCATGTTTTTTTAAGGGCTACAATACAAAATAAACTTATTTTCAGGTATTACTATCCCTTTAATTTAACAGTAGGCTAAAAGACTAAAACCAATGCTGGAGTTTATTCTAAAGTTAATACAGCTCGAAATGTATAATTTATTTTACTCTTTAGGGGGTGCACAACACATTGCAAGCCAATATGCTGAACACCTGTTTGGCTTTTCCAAGAGGTTAAATCATTTTCTTTTTCTTATTTGTTCTGTAAATAGAGTAACGTGACTCTCTTTTTAAACACGTATCAAGCATGTTTTGGCGCCATTAACATATGTCATTAGGAGAAACATTTGCAAAACTTTCAATAAACAAAACAAACTTCTCATTTTAACCCCTTAAGGACCAGCGGTCCAGGGAAGTTACCTTCCCTTAAGGACCGCTTTGATCCTTGCCGACGCTCTGGTACACGTGACCTGTTATGCGTACCGGTGCGCCGCTTTGAGGCCTAAGAGAGATTGCTCCGGTCTTGGAGCAATCAATTTTAGACCACGTTTTTACTTAGAGTGCTCCTGGTAGAGCGCTGTAAGTAAAAAGTACGTGACATGCTATGACAGTCACTGGTCCTTAAGGGTATAAGGACCGTGACTGTCATAGGACGTCACGTAGTCCTTAAGGGGTTAAGGACCTGGAAAATCTGAGGTGGATTTCACTTAAATTCCGGAGCTATTCTGACCTTTTTGACTATGTCTTTGTTCAACAGTGTTTTCCAAGTATTTTATCTTTTGATACCACACTTATATGGATAGCCCACCATTTATTTTAATAAAATTAAAGAAAACTGTAAAAAAAAATTTGTAAAAACACACACTTTTTTTTTTCTCTTGGGATCATTTCGGCACAATGGGCTCAATTTTTATGGAGACTGCATGAAAGGTAGGACCGGTCAGCCACACCTACAAAATGGGCAGTTTGAAGTGGGCACTGTCCCCATGTCCCTTTTTTACACCCTATTTTCCCACTTTTATTATTGATTACATTTGACGGTTTGTATAAATGTATTACACGACTCCACAACAATCTCCCTTCCAATATTGGTAACTGACTTTTTTTTTTTTTTTTTAATAAATTTTTTTTTACTTTTAGCAGGTCAAAAATTGACTTTAATCCAGCCAGCCTCCAGCACAGCAGTGAGGGGGTTAATACCCCCAGCTGCTGCATTTTCTTTTAACACTAGGTGTCTCCTCTCTGCTCCTCTGTCCCTTACTTTGCTGGTAAGGGACAGACAGGCTGAGGAGACACACAGAGACAGTGTGAATCACACCATCTGGTGTGATATATAAATATAATAAAAAAAAAAATTTGAGCTACTGTAACTTTTGAAAATCTCTCAAGGTATTACGTGTTACTATCCCTTTCACCCTAACTTCTGACTTTTTTTGTTTTTCAGCCTGAGATAATTGATGGAGCTTATAACTTGGTAATTGATGCCATTTTTGGATTCAGCTTTAAAGGTGCTGTGCGAGAGCCTTTTGCAAACATTCTTAGCACCTTGAAACGTATCACCATCCCTATTGCAAGTGTCGATATCCCTTCAGGTACAAGAGTTTCCATTAAATACGCTCTCCTCCCCAAATTAATAATGCTTTCTTTTAAAGGGAAACTAACGGACTTTAATGCATTCTGAAAACCTTTTATGGTCAAAATACTGACTAATTGTTGTAGGCATCCCAAAGACCCTAAAGAAAGGAGGAAAAACTCCCATGCATTGTGATCTAAAAAAAAGATCTGTAAGAGATAGTTGCCCTACTCGCTTCAAACTTTTACTTAAAATGTCCAGGGATGATATTTGAGACTGCCTCCTACCCAAACACCACAAATACATAGTTTGGGGCAAGTATAATTTACATACGGTGGCAATTACCTAATTTGAAGTGACTGTGCAACTTGTCATGTACTGACACAGATCCATTGTGCAGTAAAACACCACAAGATCTCAAGTCTTCACATGACAGGGAAAGAGAAAGGGGTAAAGGAATCTGGTAGTAGTTCCTGGATGCTACTTTACCATAACTCATGAGATACATACTTACAGTTAACCACTTTAGTGCCAAAGCAATACACTGGACACCTTTAGTACTCAAAGGGTTAATAAAAGGAAAAGTCACAATGCTGTCATCTTAAACATTTAAGGATGAATGTCTTGCACACCCCTGTGGTCCTTAAATGTTTAATTGGTGACAGTGTTGATATCATGGGCTGGCAGGCAATATAGGAAACTGGTATGATAATAAGTGGAGAGTGCACTCTCAGTATTTCCGATTAACAACCATTTTACAGTTCCCCAATTATTCAGAACCCAGAGTCGATGTTTGGCCCCAAATGAGGCTATTAGGAGCCAGATATTGACTGCACAATACAGTCTTGCTAAATTCCGTATACATGAGCAAAGCGAAGATTTTCCGATTCAAAACAACTGCACAACAGGAGACAAACACCACCACTCATTTTAAATAGGGTTTTTCACAGTTCAGTGCCAGATATTTCCAACACATTGTGAACAAATGCACTGGAGACCTCTCAAGCATTATAGAGTTTGTATTTGTCCCCTATAGAGCCTGAATTTATATTTTTGTTTTCTCCAAAGGCTGGGATGTGGAGAAGGGAAATCCAGATGGAATTCAGCCAGACATGCTCATCTCTCTTACTGCTCCCAAAAAATCTGCTGTGCACTTCTCAGGCCGTTACCACTTCCTGGGTGGGAGGTTTGTCCCAGAGGCTCTACAGAAGAAGTACAACCTCAGTCTACCAGAGTACCCAGGGACAGAATGCGTGCGGAAGCTGCCCTGAGAACCGGGATCTTTTGTGAATGACAGCACTTAATCATGGATAAAGTAACTAGTATACTTTGGAAAGTGGAGCAATCCATCTTGCCCATTGAGTTTAACTGAAAATTCTCATTGATTTTAATGGGGCTTTTAACACCTAGAATGAAAGGTCTGGGAGACCTAGCATTCAAGTGGACTAAAGACCCACTTAATTCAATATCAATTTTCATTTGCCATGGTGCAGCTTGATTTCTTCCGTTATTTTGTTCTATATCAGCCTTTATTTCTGGAAGCAGTTGGAGGTCTGCATCACAACAGGCTGGTATATTAATGCTCTGAGTATCAGACAGCTTAAGACAAAGCAGATATGATACTGGTACTACAATATACTTTCTTGTGACTTCTTTGATTACTGCTTCTAATACCAGGCACTTATTAAAACATAGGGCTGTTTGCTAAGAAAATTAAGAATACTTGATTTCAACTTCTATACCCCACCTTACGCTAGCATTGTTTCTGTGGGTTTGTTTGCAGTACTCAAAAAATACATTTAATTAAAAACAAATATTTTGCAAAACATATGTTGTTAACAAGATGTGAAAAGTTTGTTTCTGAACAAAATAAGTGTTTCATATCTGCAGCACAGAACAGAGTGCTGAGATTTTTCAAGAGTAAATTGGAAAAAAAGAAAAAAAAACCACAGCTGATAAGTGTCTGGGTGCCAGACGGTTGTCCTGTGTACTGGTCAGCCTCTGGCACTTAACCCTTTGAGTGCCAAAGAGGTATGCAACGCATTGCAATGTGTTGTGTACCCCTCTAGCATTCAAAGGGTGAAAAAGCTTACAGGTACAAATTAGTAATAAACAGAAATAAAGGTTTAGAAATCTTAGTACTCTATTTAATTAGTGGATAACATTTTTATAAACATCTATCCATCCTTTTCGGAGCAGTGTACAATAAATTCCCACCCCGCAGAAGTCCTGCCAGGGGCAGAGTCTATTGGATCATGTAAAAATAAGCAGCAGTTTTGACATGGAGGGCTGTATGCAGAAATAATGGCACCATTCTGACACAAACCCACAGCAGACAAAGATTTCTCATATTGCCCTTAATTTAAAGTGATAGTAATGTTTCACAAAAACAGCAGCTCCAATTAATTTTTATAATATTTGAGCCATAGAGTGTGTTATTTCATTACAAGCATTGTAGTTCAAGAGCAATTGAATGATAAAGTTTGCCCCTCCGCCCCTTTTACCTAGTGTAACACTGCTCACCTCAGATGTGGAATTCAGTCCATAGACCAGACAGCTCACATCAAGGGACAATCTTCTTCCTATGAGAACAATGAAAGCCCTGCCACCCACGACAGGTTTTTCCCTTATCTTAATTGAAGATTGTCCCGCTCTGCAATCTACCTGGACAATCCCAGCTGCTCTGGCTGAACAGTGTTACATCAGTGAAAGGGACGGGAGGGGGATACTTTATCATTCAATTACTCTTGAACTAATCTGACAGTATTGAAATAATACTCCTCAAGGCCCAAATACTACGATGATTAATTAGAGCTGCTTTTATTATGAAACATTACTATCCCTTCAAGTGGAACTTCCAACCCACTGAATTAGACGGTTCTCCAATATACTGATTCCCCACTTACATCGATGGGCATTTTTATTTATCCTCTATGGTGTGGCTGGGTTACTCCTACTATATTGCTTCACACAAGGCCTAAAGTGTTGAGGTCCGTGGTGTACTGCAAGTATAAAAAAACACTGAAATTGCAGATGTCTGCCGTGAACGACAGCTGCACGCTTCCATTACAAAAGCAATTCTGCAGCAAACCAATTCAACCATAGGAGAGAACTAAAAATTCCCAGTGATTCTAATGATTCATACTGGGCTTTTTATGTACTGAATAGAAGAGGTCTCCAGCATATTATGATACAATTCGATGGAGATCTCTCTAGCATTCAAGGCTTTAAAAGCCCAATTAAATCAAATGGAAAATACCTGTTCCCTATGATACAACTTGTTTGTTCTAGAATTGCCTCCCTCTCAGAAAAGAGGCCAACAGGATTTGTGAAGCTGGAGAGAAAAGGGCCACTGGGAATTTATTCTGCTTCTCGTTTCCTTTTTTTCTTTTTCTTGGCCTTCACACATAGGTCTGTGCTCTCCACAGATTGTTCTGTCTGTCCATCTGGGTCTATAGAATGTTCCTTGTGCCGTTTATGACTTTTCTTTTTTTTCTTTGCAACTATAGCTTCTTCCTGGTCTGTGGACAGTACCTGTTCTTCCTCACTGGGGTCCAGCACCGGCTCCTCTTCTTTCACCTTCTTTTGCTTCTTCTTTTTCTTCTTCTTGGGTATCGGGGCTTCCTGAGAACTATCGTCGTTTTCCACATTCTCAAAATCATCTTGTTCTCTCTTTTTCTTCTTCTTCTTGTGCTTTCTTCCAGCTGGTGAGTCTTCTGCTGCAGACAAATGCTCTCCATCCTGCTTGCGCTTCTCATTTTTCTGTTCTTTCTTTCCGTATTTCTCCAGGAAAGCCCTCTCCTGTTCTTCAAGTCGGGAGAGCTTAGCACTCATAGTTAAACCATGTCGGGCCCCTCTGTAAGATAAGTACAGTATACATATATATATATGTTTCTAGGAATAGAAGTTTCAACTCTTAAAGGACCAGATAAACAATGGACATAAAAGGTGCGGTACAGTTTTAAATCAAACCATTAAACAACAGTACCAGTTGCCGTCCCATAGACAATTTATTTTCTAACATGCACTCTGTGGGAGAACGTGAATTAGACTATAGCTCTCCAAAGTAAGCGATAACACAAAACTGCAGTTTCATTAAATAAGAAAAAGGTTAGTAATGCCAGTATTTAAGTGGATACAATATTGTAGATTAAAAAAAAAAAAAAAAAAAAGGATCTAGAGAAAGTCCAATCTCTCGAACCTTTATGGTTTGAGAGATAACGTTTTAATGTCACTTGCACTGACGTCAGACAGAAGGAGATCCCGGTCCTGGGACCAGCCGGCGGCGAAATAGCGATATTTAAAAATAAAAACTTCATTGGAATGGTCTACAAAGTGTGCCTGGTTTGCAAGCACACTTTGTAGACCGTTCCAATGAAGTAGTTCTTTTTAAATATCGCTATTTCAGCTCTGCTGAAGAGCCTCCTTGAGTCGGCCAACACTGATCTCCTTCTGTCAGCTTTACAGCTGACATCAGGAGAGGAGGAGGGATGTGGGAACTTTAAATCCTTTTATCTCTCAAACCATAAAGGTTTGAGAGATGGGACTTTCTCCAGATACTGTATATATTTTTTTTTAAATCTACAATATTGCATCAACTTAAAGGGGAACTACCACCCCGCAAAAACTTTATATTAATTAAGTCTTCATCTGGCGACTAGCTGCTTCGTAGCGCTAGTCGCCAGAAATATTACCTGATTTAACAGATTTTAAACTTGTTCGGAGGCTGACAGTAGAAGGACGGAGCGCAGACATCTTGCCATAGTGACGTCTGTGCACCTGCGCTGTCAGTCCCTTTTGGAGCCGGCCGGCTTCTAGCAACACCTCCTGGACCCGGCTGGGACTGACAGCGCAGGCGCACGGACGTCACTATGGCAAGATGTCCGTGCTTCCTGCTACTGTCCGCCTCCGAACAAGTGTAAAATCTGTTAAATCAGGTAATAATTCTGGCGACTAGCGCTACTAAGCAGCTAGTCGCCAGATGAAGACTTAATTAATATAACGTTTTTGCGGGGTGGTAGTTCCCCTTTAAATATGGGCATTACTAACCCTTTAATAAATTCTGAAAATAAACAGGACCAGAACTTTGCAGAAGAAATACAATATATTTTCTCTTAGTAAAGGGGAACTCCCCTCTATTAAAGTTGTTCTTAACTGGCCAACTTACTTGTGTGCGGTACGACCGCCACAAACCTTCTTCAGGTCTTCATCCGTCAGTCTGCAAGATAACAGGAAAAAGAATTAAAGTCTACTATAAAAAAAAACACTTATTTCCAAAGACATTCCTAAAACGTTTACTTAACAATCAGCGGTTAATAAAGTCTGGAGCTTGTCAAGGGTTATGAGAACAGAATGACTGTTTACTCAGGACAGTTTTAACCAAATACTGATTTTTAACTCTTTTAGGGCCAGAGCAGTAACACATCGCACACCCATTTGGTCCTTAAAGGGATAGTAATACTTCATTTTATCTTTGTTTTATTTTGTAGGCATTAAAAAAACATGAAGAATGATATAAGTCTTATCTCCCAAACCTTTATGGTTTATGAGATATTCACAAGCAAAGTTCCCCTCCCCGCCCCTTTTACCTAGTGTAAGACATCTCTTCTCAGATGTGAGTCAGGTTGTATGACAGTACAGATAACAGAAGGGGACAATTTTCTTTGTATGAAAACAATGAAAACCCTTCCCCCTTGACAAGTTTTTCAGCTTTTTCCCTTATCTTAATTGAAGATTGTCCCTCTCTGCAGTCTACCTGGGCACCTCCCTTCTGATCTGGTTGAACAGGAGGGGGATACTTTGCTTGTGAATATCTCTTAAACCATAAAGGTTTGAGAGATAAGACTTATATCGTTCTTCATGTTTTTTTAATGCCTACAAAATAAAATAAAGTTAAAATGAAGTATTACTATCCCTTTAAAGGTTTAAGTACTTGGATGTCAATAACCCCAGTGAATTGGAGATGTTACCAGCAAATGAGGGGTTAATTCCTACATGATCATCTTTAACATGTTTTGGGAAGTAATCCAGTAACGATTCACTGGGTTCTGATCAATCAAGTGCACTTTTTGATCTGTTTTATCATAGAAAAAATGAATATTGGGCAATAGGCTGTATCCATTCATTTACAGATGTGCAAACGTGGTGCAGATATCAGAGGGGTAAAAGACCCAAGAAATACTTTAAGAACTTTGTAACTTGTCACCTATGGGGCAGTCAAGTTGCTAAAATTCACTTCTAATTTTTATAATCATACAGCCCTTAGCTTACAGTGATTTTCTACAGATCGGATACTGAAAGAACATACTTTGTAGCAGAAGATAAATCCAATTTCTCGTCCTCATCCTCACTACTGTCACTGCTTTCTGCAGGCGAAGGCTCTTGAGCAGGCTGCTCCCCACCAGACAGCAGCGTTGCAGACTGTGAATGGTACAACAAAACACGTTTCTATGTATTAGAAGACATGCCAGCATTCACTAGGTACCTATCCTTGGCAAATCGGTATATAAACTGGCAAATAAACTCATACAAACCGGTGTAAATAAAGTTGATATTACATCAATACAATGGCCAGTTTGGCATACAAACTGAACATTACAGCAGTAGATAAAGTTGACATTACAGCAATATATAAACCGGTAACTAAAATGGCCAAACCTGCTGATGCTTGGTTGGGGATAAGGGGAATTGTATTCTCAAACTTTGCCTACACCAGGACTAGAACTAATGCGTCTCTGTGTGTCTTTCACCTTGACACCACCCCACTTCACAGGGTGGACAAAAAGCCTTCAGTTTACCAAATTCATGGTATTATAAGACAGGTCTGGAAGATATTTAAATCATTGTAAGGGTAAGGGGTATCCAATGTACCTTAACAAAGCGGCCGTATAACATGTCGCGGTTGGAAAGTGCTTTCCGAGGCTTCTTGTTGGTTACTGATCCACCATCCTCCTCTTCCTTAATCCGTTTCACTTGAACTCCATCCTGGCAAACAGAAAAACGAAGGCCTAGATCTTGTTACCTGCTTCGGGTATGCGATGGTGCTAATCTCCTTACTAGTAATTGTGCAATTAGACTACACGGTGCACTGATAATGCATTAATAGGTCTTTAACAATTTTTATGGTTTTTACATTATTCACAAAGGGACGCAGTGGTGCAGATCTGTACAAAAGACCTGTATGGCTGCTGGCATAATTTTCCCAACAATTGCTGGTGATGGCTACAATGTTCATCTCCGCTTCCCGTGAATAGCCAACTCACTTGACTGTCATTGTGCAAGAATGTCTATAAATGGGCTGAGATAATTACCTAAGTAGAAGGGCAGTGGGTACTAATCACAACCAGTTGACTGACAATAGCTCTCATAAACGCAAACAGCACAGACAACTTAGAAATTAAATGTTACCTGAACACAACAATTTACACATGCATTAAAATCAAGTTTGGTTCTATAGTTTAGGGATGTAACGAACAATTCATTTTTACAAATGCTACCTGTAAGTGTGAACCTAGTTCGTTTTGTGGTGTTTGTGTTTCTTTAATCAAAAACAGTACTGAAATAAATTAGCAATAACTGAAATGAGGGCGGAGCTGCAGCTGTTAAAGGCGGGTATAGAAGGAGTTAGTGTTCTTTTAAATTAAAGACTTTAACACCTAATTATAATGATGATAATAAGCCCAATTTGCCTTACTAAAGTTGGCAGACATTGTTAATAGTCACTGTGAACCAATCCAAGTGGATTTGTTCCCAAAATGACATCCAATGTGGAACACAAGGACCTTGGGGCTCATCTCACTGTGAGGCAGGGCACTTAAAGGAGCAGTACATTTTTTATGAAAACATATTTTATAGAGCATTTCCTGCTCAGTAAATTAAGGTCACTCCCATCGCTGTCAGATGTTTTATTCAAAAATTATAACAGGTTAAATAATCAAGAAGTGAATTTACTGTGTTTACTTCCTGATAGTTCTAACTGACAGGAAGTGAATTTACTGTGTTTACTTCCTGATAGTTCTAACTGACAGGAAGTGACTCAGCAGTTTCTATCACATTCTATGGAGAACTGTATGTCTCTGACTTTTCTCTCTGTTAGAATCTTATGGAAATCTAATTAGAATTTGACCAACAGAGGGCACTGCTAATGTAAAAAAAAAAACAAAAAAAAAAAACATGGGTTTAAACTGTAATAACTCTGAAATATAAATCTCTCAGCATTGGGAGTACCCTTATTTTACTCAATAGGAAAATCCCTACAATATATATTTTTTCATAAAAAAAGTTTACTGCTCCTTTAAGGTTTCAAGGACCAGAGGAGTGCGCAATGCAAGGCAAAACGCCTCCCACTGGCGGTAAATATTGTTTACTTTACAAAAGGTTTCAGTACCACTCCAGAAAAAAACCTATGTTCCTAACAAAACGCATTCACCAAATCATATCACTCCTAATTCCTCTACATCCTTTATCTGGCCATATCCCCGCAGGGAGACGGACATGCGTCTACCTTATCGGTTTCAATGGCGATGCTGGAAGCGGTTTTGTTGAACACGTGATCCCACCAGTGAAAGGTGAACTGCTCAGCTGAGTTGTGTCCGATCTGCAAATAACATAACATAATTAACCCCTTGGATGCTAGAGAGGTCTCCAACACATTGCTTTGCAATGAGTTTGATAAAG
The DNA here is from genome assembly GCA_037306005.1 of Rhinophrynus dorsalis. NCBI lineage: Eukaryota > Metazoa > Chordata > Amphibia > Anura > Rhinophrynidae > Rhinophrynus > Rhinophrynus dorsalis. The sequence goes on from CM074728.1 coordinate 10,253,744, forward strand.
GGTTAAAGTGACAGTCATCCTCCTTTTTGATGTCACATATTTTGTAATTACATAATATGTAAAGTCAAAAAGGAGCTTCTCTCCCACTTTAACCCCTTAAGGACTACGTGATATGCTATGACTGTCACGGTCCTTATACCCTTAAGGACCAGTGACGGTCATAGCACATCACGTACTTTTTACTTACAGCGCGCTTCCGGGATTGCTGTAAGTAAAAACGGTGTCTAAAAGTGATCGCTCCAAGACCGGAGCGATCTCTCTTAGACCTCAAAGCGGGGCGCCGGTAAGCGTAACAGGTCATGTGTTCCGGTGCGTCGGCAAGGATCAAAGTGGTCCTTAAGGGAAGGTAACTTCCCTGGACCGCTGGTCCTTAAGGGGTTAATGAAGAAGTAGGCAAATGGCTCTCTGGCTGTTGTTGACAACAAATGCCGTGATCCCCACTTAGCTGTTAGCTGGGTCTGGACGATCGGATTTGTAGTCTCCAACAGCTGGACAGCTAAAAGTCACCTACAGTTGGGTTAAATGATACAAGATCGGTAGATGTGGAAAATATATGGCTTTAAAGTGGATGTGTCACTTCAGTATAAAGTAGCATAAATAGTTAGGCTATATAGCGAATATTACTACAATTGTCTTAATTATTTTTTTTAGGTTTATTTGTTGTAAATTTAAGTTAAAAAGTCGGTCCTGTGGCTACTTCGACATAGAGTGCTGGGGTCCTGGGTTCAAATCCCACCAAGGACAACATCTGCAATGAGTTTGTATGTTCTCACTGTGTTTGTGTGGGTTTCCTCCGGGTACTCCGGTTTCCTCCCACACTCCAAAAAACATACTGATAGGTGAATTTAGATTGTGAGCCCCAATGGGGACAGGAACCAATATGAGTGTAAAGCGCTGCGGAATCTGTGTGCGCTATATAAATAAAGGATTATTATTATTATTATTATTACCTGCTCTGTAAATTTAGCCCGACTCTCTGGATAGAGGGAGGGGAGCAGAGGGAGAGTGATGGACTGCAGTCTATGAGGAAGTGGCTGCCAGGCAGACTTTACAGCTTAAATTTACAACAAATAAAGCTTAAAAAAAAAAATTAAGACAGTTTTAGTAATATTCTCTATATAGCCTAACTATTTATGCTATGTTATAATGAGGTGACATATCCACTTTAAGCAGGAACACGTATGAAGCAAACCAACTAAACCCCAGGGGAGAAATAGCCCTTCCCAAAATTCCAGCTGATTTAAATGAGACTCTTAATCCTGCTGGATGCTAGAGGTCTCCCCCTATGATGCAGCTGGTTTGCCCCAGAATTGCGCCTCTTTAAGTGACTGTGAGAAGACAGATCCTTACCCCAGCGTGGTCACATTTCACTTTCACTTTAATAGCTTCAGAAATCCCGTTTTCTCTCTTCCCCAGGCCCTTCCCTAAAAGAAAAATAGTTCAGGTGAGATCTTACACGGGTAAAGGTAAACTCAGAGGGATATTAGTTACCAAAAATTACTTACAAAAGGGAATGGGAGAAATCAGAAGAGTTTTATTAATTTTTGTGCCAGGGAGGCATTCAACGCACTGCAACACAATGCTTTGGATCATATCTGTAGCCCAAAGGGTTAAACGGGATCACCCCTATACACGTTTACCTAATTGCCATCCTCTATTACTATAAGGTTTAATTGTTGTTTGTTTTTTTTGTTATAAAAAGCATGCTCATGTGAAATTTACATTATTAAAAATGAGCCTGGGCCTTACTTTGGGACCGGCTTCTGTTAAAAAGAAACAAACGATGTGACTAGCACTCATCGAGAACGAACAAGATAAAGTGTCTTGTTCTTGGGCATAGTGACCCCTCAACGGTGCTACAAGTCACATTTTTCACTCCCATGTGCCACTGCAGAGAGGAAATTTCCATATTCACATCAGACTGGTCCCGCCTTCAGACAGTCCAGCTCCGAAATGTCAGGCAAATCCTCCCCGCATGAGACAATCATCAAAACCACAGACGTACGTTTCTTTGTCTCCCTAAGTGGAAGGGGATCCCAGGCATGGGCCCTTGCTTCCATGTGCCTAGAGGGAATCAGCTGCACCACACCGACAAGGCCCACATAGGCCGAAACGCAAGTCTGTGGTTTTGCTGATTCTCTCGTGCGGAGAGGATTTGCCTGACATTTCGGAGCTGGACTGTCTGAAGGCGGGACCAGTCTGATATGAATATGGAAATTTCCTCTCTGCAATGGCACATGGGAGTGAAAAACGTGACTTGTAGCATCATTGAGGGGTCACTATGCCCAAGAACAAGACACTTTATCTTGTTCGTTCTCGATGGGTGCTCGTCACATCGTTTGTTTCTTAGGCTGCTGTTACAGTCTGTCAATCTTCTATTCCTCCCCAGGTATTGTCGCGTTACAACCTCTGCCGATGATTCCTCCATGTAAGCTGGTTGTAATGTGACAATACCTTGGGATGAAAAGATGAAGATTGACAGGCTGCGGTACAGAGGTGTAACCGCGGTCTGTCCTGAAGTAAGACCCAGACTCATTTTTAATAATGTAAATTTGGCAAGAGCATGCATTTTATAAAAAGAAAAACGAGAAAAGCTTATCGCTATATGAGGATGCCAATGACATATACTTGTATAGGGGTCATAGTTCCCCTTTAAGTGTTGTGCCTCCTAGTGGTAAAAGCTTTAAAACCTGCCCCAGTCCCTGTGTCCCCAAACAAGTAATAATACTACCCACTCAAATAACAGCATTAAAAAGCATTTACTAATTCGTATTTTTTTTCAAATCGCCTGCCCTTTTTCTGAATGGCATTACCCTGGTGCGCTCTTGGCCCAGTACAAACTAAGAATGCAGATCCTAAGAAGGACATGACAGCACCTTGACCTGCAAAAGCCCACTGTAGGGAGCTGGGACCTCACTGCTTGACAGACAAGAAGACATGCATCCTGCAAATTAAAGATTCAGCAATATTTTATAATAGGAAACACACATCCTATATAATAAAAGGCCAGAAAATTTGTCACAATACAGTAATGCACAGTAGAGACTGCCCGCATTCGGCCAGTCTCTACTGCGCATGATTGCATCAAGTGAGTGAGGCAGCGCAATCTCGTGGAGTAGTGAGGTTACGGCAGTACGCAGAGCAGGTCTGGGTAATGTTAAGTGGCCAGTCCTACTCTGCGTACTGCTGTTACCTCACTGCTCCACGGCCCGTGCACACGGGCTTCTACACTAGTACATACATAAACAGTATGAATTCTCATAACTTTGTAATAAAGCATCTCCCAGCACTGGTAGGAGCAAATGGTTTAAGAGAAGGCCTACAAAGTATGGTTTTCATAAGGAATTGTAATACTCCTTTAACATGTATAAGACCAGATGGATGTGCAGCACTGGTCCTGAAGGGATTAAGAAAATACATTGTGTTCTCCAACAGAGGATAATCATCGCCCTATACCAAATCGGGTTCCAATGAGAGCTGACATGATGACGATGATAATAAACTAGGAACTGCAGCTCCAGTGATTCAAGCAGTTGCTTTGGGGTTTAGGACATTAATCTAAGCTGCTAGCACATCATCTCAGGTGGAGCAAGTCTGCTCTCCAACCAGCAGTCAGGAGATTGCACTGTCAAGTCTAGGGAAGGCTGTGGGCAGGTGAAACCAGGGACTGCACATCTCTTGCTCACTTGTTTTTGGAGACTCTGCTGAAAATAAAAGCAGAACAAGTCTGGGGAATACCAACAGCACAAAAGAAAAACGCCATTAATATTTAATAAAATAAATAAATATATATATATATATTTTTTTTAAATGGGGCCTTTAACCCACTGAATGCTAGATATGTCTCAAACAGACTAAAATAACATTCAAGCATTCAAGGAGTTAAATCAGTGCAAATTGGCATTATTTATGCCCATTCCAGTGAGATGCAATGCAGTGGGAGAGCTCTAGCAATGACGAGATTAGCCCCTTAACGCCCGAGGATGTACATGTACGTCCCGAGCGGATGTCCCAGGTGGACAGAGGACGTACATGTACGTCCCGGAAGTCATTCAGTAGAATGAAAAAGAAAAAAAAAAAAAAATGTTCAATGGGCGTTAAGTGTAGGCCGCGTGCGCACGCGCCCGGTCACTAAGGGGATAAAGCGGACCAATCAACCTAAATATAGTCCCCCCTTTCAATAATTAGTCATACAGCGATAACCTTAGAAATAATGCCATTATCTAGAACAAAGGGGGGGGGACACTTTATTTAGGGTGTTAGTTTCGCTTTAAAAAGGCCCATTTTAAATCAATAGGTGTTGGTTTCATCCCAGAATCCCTCTACATTTGACTTTATGGAAGCCCCAATGAACCCCTTGTTGCCCTCTAGCTTGGCAGCCCTGCAGTTTATAAGGTACGGTTTGTAATCACCTTCGGTCCAGCCATGTTTCTGCAACTGTTCCTCAGCAAACCTCATGCCCTGGCTCTTGGTGTCAGATGGATCGCTCATTGTAGATCACAGTGTGAAGTCCCTGACTTCTACTATACAGCTAAACAATCCAATAATCCAACTGCAAGTAAAACACATTAGAGTTTAGTCACAAACTTAATCAGGTAAGCAGTTCTGTAAAATAGGTGTTCAGTTTTATTGTGAATTAAAAAGGATAATTGTTCAGCTGTGAGATGCTTCATTTAAACATTATTACTCAACTTGCCAGAGACTACTACAGACTGCTACAGCAACCACATAAACTGTAAAGGTGATCATAAATATTAAACACAAAATACACATTTCCATGGTAATACATTTTAATGAGATTTCTTCCAGCAGTATCTATGTAATTACATAGATATACCTGACTGCTGTATGATGGACTCCTACCTAGGTAAGTGCTTCTGTTACACACAGTAATTATACAGATACACCTGACTGCTGTATGATGGACTCCTACCTAGGTAAGTGCTTCTGTTACACACAGTAATTATACAGATACACCTGACTGCTGTATGATGGACTCCTACCTAGGTAAGTGCTTCTGTTACACACAGTAATTATATAGATACACCTGACTGCTGTACAATGGACTCCTACCTAGGTAAGTACTTCTGTTACACACAGTAATTATATAGATACACCTGACTGCTATATGATGTGTGTGGGACGGTGTGAGTCACTGTCGTAGTCTCTCCCCTAAGTCTCAACCTCAGATGGCCATGGGATCAGTGAGAGTGAGTGATGAACCTGAATGAGACACACACAGTGCACCCAGTAGATACGGTTTTTAATTAATCATGTCAGATTGCTGGATAACGCATTGCAGTAAATATGTAAGTGTATGTGTAGGGAGAAAAGTGAAGCAAAGCAAAATAATTGAAGAATACTTATATTAAGAAAATAAATAAATAATAACCACTTGGATAATGGGGAGGTCCCCAATGCATTAGAAAGCATCCAAGGGGTTAAAAGTCACATTTGAATCCATTGTATTTTGCTTGTGTCCCATGTAGTATAGCAATGGTCCTTACAACAGGATTGTTATTCATTTGTCTTGTAATTTATATTGACCTTCAGTTCAAAGGAAAATTGCTTACTTGTGTTAACTCCTTGAAGATCAAAAGGGAGTGCAAGTCATTGCTTAGCAGTGTGTTGTGTACCCCTCTGGTGCTCAAGCAATTAAAACACAGAACAAGAACGGTAGCATTCTGATATCTCAAACGTGTGTTAGATAAGAAAATGCAGAGTTGTGTTGTTTTCACTCCTTGGCTGTCACAAAGGTACCCAATCTACTGTGAGGTCTCTAGCATCCAAGGGGTTAATTTTATACTAGAGAAGCTTTGAGGGAATTGTATAAATCCCATTAGAATTGATGGTTGTACTTTAATGGTACCTAACTTTAAAGGCAAAAGTTGGTGGTGTTCATGGTGAAATCTACAGTCCCATTCGTCCCAGTGAAATGAAAACTGTCATTGTTATCAATATAAATGCGGAGGATGACTGTCCGATTGCTCACTGGGTTTCCAGCTGAGTCTGTCAGGAATACCTGTGTGTCAGGGGGATACTGTCAGTAATGTCACAGGTCCTGGCAGATAATGATAATGTATCAGAAGGGTCATTTAATTTAAAGTGTTAGTAATGTCTAAAAAAAACCTTATCTCTCAAACCGCTATGGTTTAAGAGATACGGGCGTTTAAAGTTTGATTTCTCCTACTGACAACTGTAAAGCTGTCAGGAGGAGATCCGTGTCGGCCGACATGGAGGCGCTTGAGAAGTGCCGAGATCTCGTTACTTACACGGAATCCCTTCATTGGAATGGTCTAAAATGTGTGCCTAGTGTTCAGGTGTGCCTAGTGTTCAGGCACACATTTTAGACCATTCCAATGAAGGGATTCCGTGTAAGTAACGAGATCTCGGCACTTCTCAAGCTCCACCGTGTCGACCGACACTGATCTCCTCCTGACAGCTTTACAGCTGTCAGTAGGAGAAATCAAACTTTAAATGCTCGTATCTCTTAAACCATAGCGGTTTGAGAGATACAGTTTTTGCATTTAGATCAGCTTTTTAAGCTCTTCTAAATACAAAAAAAAACCTTTTTTTAGACATTACTAACACTTTAAATAGGTGTTTTCTACCTGGTCAAACAGTTGAAAATATAATTTCCAGGGGGGCACCCAGGTGTAAGCCCTCTGGCTTTCAGAAGGTTAAAAATGCATGTTTTATACTGGTTTACAATGGAACTGTCACTTTGTAATAAATAGGTGTTTTTAACCATTTGAGTGCCAGAAAGGTATCCAACATATTGCATTGGATAACTGGCACCAAAAGGGTTAAAAACTTTCATATTAATATATATGTTTGTTAACCATGTTTTATTTAAAGCAATAGTGTGAGAATGTAACTTTATGTGGTACTTTTTAATACTATATGATTATTTTCTGGAATGTTTAAATTTAAATATGATGTCAATTTATTGTTGTTGCACTTATGTTTTAACATCCTTACATCACTTCTGCATGTAATGTCATAGTGTGGCCACCACATGACATGGCTGTGGCCGCAACACCAGAAAAAATACCTTGAGAACCACTGGGTATGAGCAATCTGACATACATTTAGAAGCTTTTGTTTTGTTATCAGACAGCAATCATAGTTCAAAGAGCGACAAGGGAAATATGCATTGTAACATTAGAAGCAGGCACACTGAGGCTAATAATGGATCATAACTCATGAATCATAGAGGAACAGATGTAAAATTCTGGACCAATCCAAATGCACCACCAGGAAAAAAATCCTCAACATTCCCATTGATTTAAATGGGACTTTAAAGACCCTGAATGCTAGCATTTAAATAAATAGCATTTTGTCCCCTATTATGCATTTGGTTTGCTCTAAGATTGCTCATTTTAGTTGATTGTTTAATTAACCATTTTAGGACCACAGGTATCTCTGGTCCTTAAATGGTTAAATAAACTTTGAAGAATATTTATATTGAAAAATTGTTCTCAAAGGGGATTTTATTCTCAAATGCTATTTTTTTTTTTTGGACAGTAGGAAATGAATAACCCTAATGAAAATACTTTTTCAAAAAAACGAGTTAAATTAAGTTCAACAACGTTAAGCAAAATTAAAAAAATGCTTTATTTCAACTAAGTAGATTTAGACCCGTCAATTGACACATACAAATATATAATACAGGTGCAGTCAGAGTTCTGTTGGTTTGTGATGATGACAGTCTGTAGTCCTCAACTGCTGGATGTGTAACAATACAATTGTTCTAATATAACATTACAAGTATATAAATACCTTTTAAATATCCATGGTAAATATTGCTGCAATTCAACTATATATTAATCCCCTGCGGTGTATCAGTAAATCTACTTAACTATTAAAAAATAACCACACGAACCGGTACCATCGTCAGCTGATCTGCCAAAGCATGCCTAGCTCCGTGTGAAGCGCCATCTTACCGGAAGTAGGTATCATAGAGTTAACAAGTGGAGCCGGGAGAGGCGCTCTAAACATTCCACAGCCATCTCAGTGGTAACTGGAAGAATGACATAATCTTCTGTTTAAAAGATGCTCTTTGTATTGTGCGTTTGTATGCTTTTAAAATACCCAATTTAATAGCTACATATGAATAATATCGGCATCAATCAAATGTAACTGTTAAACATGTTAAGAGAATTTTATTGCATAAAAAAAGTTATAAAAAAATACACAAAACAAAACCATCATTTTTAAAATCCATTGAAAATAGATATTTTTTTCTGCAGAACAAAAGCATATAAATAGGAATAACTAACCTTTTAAGGCCCAGATGCCACTTTAAATCAGGGATGCTTGTAAAACTTTAATTCTATAGGATTATATAGGAAGGCGCACAACCCTGCGGTGTGTGATTTTCATATGTGTCCCTGATCAAAACGAGGACACTGCCATTGTTGGTAGATGCTTCTTTCCAGAGTTATTTTACTTTTTTTTTTTTTTTTTTTTTTTTTTTTACAGTGACCTCTAGTGGTCAGATTTCACTGTTAATCTGTTACATTACAGGGGAGAGGTAATGATAGAAAATCATGATCAAAAGGAATAATTTCTGCCTGCATTACTAGAACGTTGGAGAGTCGGCACAGACAGACTTGCTGCAGGTGCCGGGTGAGGGGGTCACAGGGGGAGGCTGGGCCCGTGGAGTGACGGTCTGGTCTTGACACGCTCATACCTCCCAAGTGTCCCTCTTTAGGAGGGACAGTCCCTCTTTTAGAACCAAATCCCCCTGTCCCTCTTTTCCACCCTGATGTCCCTCTTTTCCACCCTGATGTCCCTCTTTTTAGGAGATCAGACTGTGTGTTGTGTATATAAGTGTATCACCCTGATGTCCCTGTGTTTAGGAGATCAGACTGTGTGGTGTGTGTATATAAGTGTATCATACTGCTCCACAGCAATAAAACTCACATTATTGTTTATATAAACATAAGTGTGTGTGTTTATAAATTATTCTGTATAAATAAAATACTTTGGTCTTGTTATAAGTCATTTATTAGATTACACAAAGAGGCGTCAGTAGGTCATAAAATAGACTAAAAATGATCGGCAATGCTCCGCCCACCAGCCACACCCACAACAACAACCCTAAAATACAAGTGTCCCTCTTTAGTAATTTGAAATGTTGGGAGGTATGCACGCTGCCTCTGCTCGCTTTCTGCTGCTGTTTTTGTGAAACATTACTATCACTTTAACCCTGTTGTGTACTTTTTTAGTGTACTATTACAACTGTAAAGCGCGATGTATATGTATGGCGCTATATAAATAAAGATACATACATGCATACACTCTAACTGATTGCCTTTTATGCCTAATGGGAAATACAGCACAGGAGCCCTTACCCACCATCTTTCAGCTGACTACATGGGGTCACGTTGAGTGGAGGGGGCACTGGGGAGAGACAATCAGGGCCCCTTTCAGTTGACAAGAATAATGAGGGCAGGAGGACACGTGTCACATCAAGGGTAAGCAACCAGCTTCCATCCAGCTATTACTGATCGTAGCGCCCATCGTCCTCAGTGGCAGAGGATGATTATAATTGTACTTCAAGAGCAGCCAGTCATCTACAGGCTGCCAATCCCTGGATTAAATTACCTGGTCCCCCCTAAAATGCTGGATCCCATGTGGTCATTATTTCCCTTGGCAGAGATACTTAGTATATTATACACTGAGGCTGAATTACTATGAAGATGTACAACAGTTCTGGCACATACCAGATGTACCATAGGGGACAGACATACCTCCCAACATTTCAAATGGCCAAAGAGGGAGACTTGTGTTTCAGGAGGTGTTGCTGGGGGAGTGGCTGCTGGGCGGGACATTACCAGTAAGTTTTAGGTTATTTCATCACCTATTCACACCTCTTTGTGTAACTGAATAAATCATTTATAAAAAGACCAAGGTATTTTATTTACACAAACTCATTTATATACACATGTATTGAAGTTTATATACACAGTAATGTGAGTTTTATTGCTGTGGAGCAATGTGATACACTTATATACACACCATACAGTCTGATCTCCTAAACACAGTGACACCGGGTGATACACTTCTATACACATCACACAGTCTGATCTCCTAAACACAGTGACACCAGGGTGATACACTTATATACACACCACACAGTCTGATCTCCAAAACACAGGGACACCAGGGTGATACACTTATATACACACCACACAGTCTGATCTCCTAAACACAGGGACACCAGGGTGATACACTTCTATACACACCACACAGTCTGATCTCCTAAACACAGGGACACCAGGGTGATACACTTCTATATACACACCACACAGTGTGATCTCCTAAACACAGGGACACCAGGGTGTGAAAGAGGGACAGGGGGATTTGGTTCTCAATGAGGGACTGTTCCTCCTAAATATGGACACTTTGGAGATATGGACCCCTAATATCTCCTAAAGAGGGACACTTGGGAGGTATGGACCCTTAATATCTCCTAAAGAGGTACACTTGGGAGGTACGGACCCCTAATATCTCCTAAAGAGGGACACTTGGGAGGTACGGACCCCTAATATCTCCTAAAGAGGGGCACTTGGGAGGTGCAGACCCCTAATATATCCTAAATAGGGACACTTGGGAGGTATGGACCCCTAATATCTCCTAAAGAGGGACATGTGGGAGGTATGTACCCCTAATATATAATAAAGATTGACACTTGGGAGGTTTGCGATTTACAGGTTATTATTTAACCCAGTGGATGCTAGAGAGATCTCTCTAGGAATCAAGGGGTTAAAGCCTTTTTTGGCTATGCTTGTTATAGGGCAAGGGTCAGGCACGTGCACACATAGACACCAAGGGGGGCTTGAGCACCTGCACTTTTTGTCCAAAGTGCCCTCGTGCCCTTTTAACAAGAAAAAAAAAAAGTTGCCTCACCACCTGCACTAACCCCCCCCCCCCCCCCCCCCCGCCCAGTCAGGTCTGTGCCTCCTTCAGGACAGACCTGTAGATGCTGCGCCCCCTCGTCGGCTCTTTAGTATTACAGAGTGCTGGGAGATGACATCATCATGACATCATCTCCCAGCGCTCTGCATGAAGAGAAGGCCGCGCAGGAGCTCCAGCAGCTACAGGTCTGTACCAAAGGAGGAACATACAGACCTCTCCTGCCGCTGGACCACCAGGGAAGAGGTAGGAAACGGACACTGGAGGGCAATGTGGAAATGATGGGGCAATATGGATCTGTTGGGGGGCAAGATGGAGATAATGGCAATGTAGAGATGATGGGGCAATGTATGTGAGGGTAAGTTGGTGCTGATGGCAATATGAAGCTGATGGGGGGCAATATGGAGATGAAGGGGCAATGTGAGGGTAAGTTGGAGCTGATAAGGCAATATGAAGCGGATGGGGGCAATGTGAGGGTAAGTTGGAGCTGATGAGGCAATATGAAGCTGATGGGGGCAATGTGAGGGTAAGTTGGAACTGATGGGGCAATATGGAGATTAGGAGTATTGTGAAGGTGTCCAGTGGAGATGGCCAATGGGGGGGGGGGCGCTTCATATTTCTGTGCCTACAGGCTCCTGAGATATAAATTCTTTTCTTTAAAATATATATTTTGAATAAATAATTATGAGAAGTGCCCTTTTTTCATTTGAGCCCCTGCCCCCCAAAATGTCTGTGCACGTTCCTGGCAAGGGTATTTTCTGTATCAGGAGACAGTGGATAGGTCTGGGGGTGTGGTCATGGGTGGAGCTAAGAGCACTTAGAATGCCTTGCTTAGGGAGGCCTGGCATGTAACCCCAGACCTGCCGGAATAGTTCCATTTTAACTCTCTGAATGGTATCCTTTTAAATGGTCACACATAAAAGATCATGTGACCAAATTACAAGGTTACCATGTCTCCAAAATAAAAATGTCGACATGAGAATCTCACACTGCATGAGTGCGTGAGATTGTCATGTCGGTTACTGAAATGTCGCATCAAATAGCACAGTGTTATAGAAGGAGAGTGAACTCCCCAGCAGTACCGTTTTAACCCTTTTGCGGAAAATGAGTATCCCATCATGCTGCCCCGGCTCTAACTGTGAACATGCCTCGTGTCCTCAGCAAAGCTGTCATATTCACCAAAGAGGAATATGAGAAACATTGCAGGAGCTGAAAGATGTACTCAATCCCATCATGCAGTGCAATTTTGGGCACCGGTTCTGAAAAAGGATATACAAGAACTAGAGAGGGTACAGCGGAGAGCAGCAAAATTAATTAAGAGAATGGAGGACTTGACATATGAGGAACGACTAGACAAACTTGGTTTATTTACTCCAGAAAAAAGACTACTAAGAGGAGACCTTATCACATTGTACAAGTATATGAGAGGTTAATACAAGGATCTCTGCGGTGAGCTATTTATTCCAAGGCCTGATCAGGTGACCAGGGGACACCCCTTGAGATTAGAGGAAAGGAGGTTTAAACTTCAGCAGAGGAAGGGGTTTTTTTACGGTAAGGTCTGTCAGATTGTGGAATTCATTGCCCAGGGAGGTAGTTATGGCAGATACAATGGATACATTTAAAGGGATAGTAATACTTTGTTTTAACTTTATTTTATTTTGTAGGCATTAAAAAAACATGAAGAATGATATAAGTCTTATCTCTCAAACCTTTATGGTTTAAGAGATATTCACAAACAAAGTATCCCCCCCCGTTCAACCAGATCAGAAGGGAGATGCCCAGGTAGACTGCAGAGAGGGACAATCTTCAATTAAGATAAGGGAAAAAGCTGAAAAACTTGTCAAGGGGGGAAGGGCTTTCATTGTTCTCATAGGAAGAAGATTGTCCCCTTCTGTTATCTGTCTGGTCTATGGACTGGATTCCACATCTGAGAAGAGATGGCTTACACTTGGTAAAAGGGGCGGGAGGGGAAACTTTGCTTGTGAATATCTCATAAACCATAAAGGATTGAGAGATAAGACCTACATCATTCTTCATGTTTTTTTAATGCGTACAAAATAAAATAAAGTTAAAACGAAGTATTACTATCCCTTTAAGAGAAGATTAGATACATTTCTTTCAAAAGGGAACATACAGAGTTATACTGTTTATTAGTAGGCTGATCAGGAAGGTCTAATAAAGACTAATTTAATTGGTAGCAGGAAAGCTATAAAATTCTCACTTACTGGGGTATGAGGCGAAGGTTGAACTTGATGGACTTCTGTCTTTTTTCAACCTAAGTTACTATGTTACTATGCTGCCACGTCGCTTTAACAAGAACAATTGATGGGATAGAGTACATCTTTCATGCAATGTTTCTCATTTTCCTGTTTGGTGAATATGACAGACGTTGCCCCCAAAGGGATAAAACGGTACTGCCGGGGAATCCGCTCTCCTTCTGTAACGCTGTGCTATTTGATGCGACATTTCAGTAACCAACATGAGAATCTTGCGCTGTCATGCAGTGCGAGATTCTCATGTCGACATTTCTATCGTGGCGACATGGTAACCTTGTCATTTGGTTGCAAGCTCTTTCAAGTGCGACCTTTTAAAAGTAAACCCTCCGAATAAGGCCCAACATCTTCAGTCAGACCTAGATCTTATGCCCACGGTCTTGCTGTTGGACTCCTGGACACAAACTCCACCCACCAGAACATTTTTTGATTACTTCCATAAATCTTAACCCATGTAGAACCAGTGACATGTCAGGACCGTCATGCTGGTAAGGAGAAGCGACGATCCTGGCACGTCATGGAATTCTGGGATCGCAGTGCTGCTGCATGCTGCGCTATGAACCCAGAATGCATTGTGTTAAAAAAAAAAAAAAAAATAGTGCCGTGGTCCACTAGCGCTGCACAACCCCAGGCCGCGCAGTCCTTAAGATGTTAAACAGGCAGTGATTAAGCCTGCAAATGATGTCATTATTGCAGAGGGGCGGAGTTTGGGGTCCCAAAGTCTGTACCAGTACACAGTGAGGATGATGTACCAAAGAGAAGGGAAGGAATTCTGGTCTCAACCAACTGCACCATCAGACACAACTGGAAAAAAAAAATCCTATATAATAATTCGCTAATGTATGTTTGTCAGAAGATGTCATGCGCAGTATAGATGGCTTCCCGCTTAACAGTCATGCGCAGTACAGACTGCCCGCTCCGCGGCTGATAACGTAGTGGGACGCTCTGAATTCAGACCATAATCCTCTCTGCGCACATGCGCAGAGAGGACTACAGATTGAAATCGAAGCGCCCCACTCCATTATCAGCCGCGGGGCGGGCAGTCTGTACTGCGCATGACTGCACCGCGGCCGTTGCCGCCTGGCACTGTGGCCCGTGTACACGGGCTCTAAACCTAGTATATATATATATATATAATTGCTTTATATGGGGTGTTTTAACCCCTCTGGCACTGAAAGGGTTAAGACATTGAAACACAGAGAGATGTACAACGCATTGCGTTTGAGACCTCTGTAGCATTCAAGGGGTTAAAAGCCCAATTTAAATCTACGAAGATCTTTCATTCTCCCCCCTTTGAATCTTATTTACTCCAGAATTGCCGCAGTTCATTTTAATACATCAGCTTGAGGGTAGAATTACTCCCCCCTCCCCCCGCCGAATACATAAAGTTCTGTTGTTAATATAAACGTGTTAAGAAAAGAATGCATCCCATCAATTAATACAAAGGTAAAAAAAAACAAAAAAAAAAACATTCTTTTATATCCTATTTGTACGCTCTAATTATCAAACAGGGAAAAAAAAAGGGACGGTGCTGTTTTATGTATATGATTATACTAAGTACGTCTCCCAGTGAGGGGAGCGAAAGCTTTCTGTTTCCATGGAAATGGCTGCCCCGCTTCATGCCGATCCCATTTGCTTCTTGTAGTGCCAGTATCGAGATATTTATACGCGTTAACCACTTGGTTGCCAGAGGATCCAACAAACCATTGTAGAAAAATGATATTGTAAGCCTCTGTGGTTTGACTGGGTTGGCAGCCTGTGGCCCTAAAGTTGTCTCTGAACTACAATTCCCATCTTCCTCAGCGAGTGATGGTAAGCAGGAAAGTAGACTGTAGATAAAAAAAAAAAACGTCTTAAAGAGATATGCACAAAGCAAATAAGAGCCATTCTGAATCAAACCAAATGCACCAGAGGGACAGATAACAATTCCCAAATTCCAGTTGATTTAAATGGAGCAATTAAACCATTGGTTGCTAGTGAGGGCCCCAGTGCAAGAAGCATTGTATGTATACACATATCTATGTTATTGTAGGGCCGTATGCATAAATGAAAAGTGGATCAATTTTTTAC
Organism: Rhinophrynus dorsalis; assembly: GCA_037306005.1. Taxonomy (NCBI): domain Eukaryota; kingdom Metazoa; phylum Chordata; class Amphibia; order Anura; family Rhinophrynidae; genus Rhinophrynus; species Rhinophrynus dorsalis. The sequence continues at coordinate 10,269,010 of CM074728.1, forward strand.
GCAAATCAGCTGCACTGCAGGGGAAAAATAAACCCATCCTATTGATTTAAAGGGATAGTAATACTTTATTATTACTATCTCTCATATTGTAGATATTTGCAAAATAAGTTAATAGCCCCCAGGCTGAGATAACCGAAGGCAAAGTTTCCCCCTCCCTCCCCCTTCCCTGAAGTCAGTGTTGTGCTGACTGCAGGGATATCCGGTCTGTCTTTCATCAGGCGGCTCTGCAGCAGAGCCATGATTGCGTTAGTGACAAAGAATTATTTCACCGAAATGGTCTTCTGCGTGTGCTTGCAAACCAAGCACAAACCAATCACACGTAGAAGACGGTTTCAGTGAAATAATTCTTCTTCACTAATGGAATCTTGGCTCAGCTGCAGAGCCGCAAGCCTGTCGTACGACAGACTTCCCCTGTGGTCAGTACAACGCTGACTTCAGGGAAGGGGGAGGGAGGGGGGGGGACTTTGCCTTCAGTTATCTCTCAAACCATGAAGGTTTGAGAGATGAACCTGGAGGCTATTACATTATTTTACAAATCTCTACAATATGGGGGATAGTAATAATAAAGTATTACTATCCCTTTAAAGCTGAAAAATTAATCTTCTATCAAGTCCCCCTGCAATAATTAAGCAGTGGCGACTAGCTTTATATTATATCTATTACCTCTCAAACGTAGCCGACTGTACAGTAATCCTTTATCTTAGGAGACCGGAAGACAGGCGTCAGAGCAGACATCTTGTCTGCGCAGCTGCGCTGTCATTACTGGTCTCTGTAAGAAGCACTGCAGTGCGCCACAAGGTAACCGGAAGGACTGACGGCACAGGCGCGCAGACTGGCCGTCAGTCACCGAAGATAAAGGATTTCTTTACAATCGGCTACTTTTGAGAGGTAATATATATAATATAAAGCTGTGGACTAATGTGATACACTTCTATACACACCACACAGTCTGATCTCCTAAACACAGGGACACCAGAGTGATACACTTATATACACACCACACAGTGTGATCTCCTAAACACAGGGACACCAGGGTGATACACTTCCATACACACCACACAGTCTGATCTCCTAAACACAGGGACACCAGGGTGATACACTTCTATACACACCACACAGTCTGATCTCCTAAACACAGGGACACCAGGGTGATACACTTCTATACACACCACACAGTCTGATCTCCTAAACACAGGGACACCAGGGTGATACACTTCTATACACACCACACAGTCTGATCTCCTAAACACAGGGACACCAGGGTGATATACTTCTATACACACCATACAGTCTGATCTCCTAAACACAGGAACACCAGGGTGATACACTTCTATACACACCACACAGTCTGATCTCCTAAATACAAGGACACCAGGGTGATACACTTCTATACACACCACACAGTCTGATCTCCTAAACACAGGGACACCAGAGTGATATACTTATGCCTAATAACTCAATAACACCACCACTTACTTTAATCTGGGAAGAAAAATCTAATGGCCCTTATATATTAATTCTAAATTAATTGGCTCTCCAAAATAAATCTTTATTTAGTACAGGAAATCATATCCACACAGGCAAATGTAGCGCTTTGTTTAATTCCAAACATAACCCAGTGAAGCACGAGATGCACTAAGGTGTGATAAAGAGGTGATAAAGTGGTGATATCACTTCTCCAGTTCCTATGTTATTCTATGGAGACTAAGATATCAAAAGGGTATCCTTTTAAAAGAGCGTACCACCACATGACAGTAACCATGTCACCATAATAAAAATGGCGACATCAGAATCTCCAACTGCATGACAGCGTGAGATTCTCATGTCACGTTCTGAAAGGTCGCATCCCAGTTGCGTACTGAAAGATCCGTGCTGTGGAGTTTATGATCCGTCTCAAGCTGTGGTCTAGCATTGGTAAATCATGAAATATCCCACAGTGAAATGCGGTATTCAAAGGACAGTAATGTCCCATAAAGATGCTTATAGTTTTGTAGAGGTTAAAAAAATAAACTATATGCCACAAAGCCTCTCTCTCAAACCACTATGGTTTGAGAGATATTCACATTCAAAGTTCCCCTCCCTCCCCTTTACAGCTGACAGCAGGAAATTCAAGATGGCCGACTCGTGGAGGCTCTTCAGCAGACCCGAAATCTCGTTATTTAAATAGAATTACTTCATTGCAACAGTCTACAAAGTTTGCTTGCAAACCAGGCACACTTTGTAGCCCTTTCCAATTAAGTAATTATTTTCCAATAATGTGATTTTGGCTCTGCTGCAGAACCACTGGCTGGTCCGTGGACCAGGATCTCCTGCTGTCAGCGCAGTGCTGACGTCAGGTTAAGGGCAGGGATGGGGGAATTTTGAAAGTGAATATCTTTCAAACCACAGCGGTCTGAGAGATAGGATTTATGGCATATAGTTTCATTTTTTAACCTCTACAAAACTATAAGCATTTGTTATGGGATATTACTGTCCCTTTAAAGTATTCACAGCTAACACTCAATATGCCCAGTAGATGATATTTTATACAAAATAGAGCACAAATCTCAATGAAAAAACACAGAAGCCAGACAGGCTACTGCTGGGCAGATAGGGTTTTAGCTGTGAAGATTTTAATACCGCATTTCACTGTGGGATATTTCATGATATTCCAACGCCAGACCACAGCTTGAAATGGATCAGAAGAAGCTCCACAGCATGGACCTTTCATTATGCAACTGGGATGCAACCTTTCAGAACGCGACATGAGAATCTCACGCTGTCATGCAGTGCGAGATTCTGTGTCGTGAGGCTGCACGCTCTTTTGCGTGCAACCTTTTAAAAGTAAAAGTTGCAGAAATCTTAGTGTACTGGCTCTATGGTATTATGTAGGAAATGGAGAAGTGATATCACAGGAAAGGTTATCTCTAATTTATCACCTTATTTAGCATGACTTTGTGCATAACCCCCAAAGTGTTCTTAAGAAGGAAGGAAGACTAGTGGGAGGAGTTTGGGGTCCTGAAAGCTACCAACAAAGAATTATGGCCACCTCTGTAGATATGATATCTAGTGCTAACTAAAGAATAATCTGGACAACCAATAAAAACAGAATTGATTCTTAGTTATTATTAGGATTTTTGTTGCTGGAATTGAGATAAGTAGGGGGTTCTTATTAATTGCGGTTAGTTTTCCTTTAAAGGGATAGTAATACTTCGTTTTATCTTTATTTTATTTTGTAGGCATTAAAAAAACATGAAGAATGACATAAGTCTTATCTCTCAAACCTTTATGGTTTGAGAGATATTCACAAGCAAAGTTTCTCCTCCCGCCCCTTTTACCTAGTGTAAGCCATCTCTTCTCAGATGTGGAATCCAGTCCATAGACCAGACAGATAACAGCAGGGGACAATCTTCTTCCTATGAGAACAATGAAAGCCCTGCCCCCCTTGACAAGTTTTTCAGGTTTTCCCCTTATCTTAATTGAAGATTGTCCCTCTCTGCAATCTACCTGGGCACCTCCCTTCTGCTCTGGCTGAACAGTGTTACATCAGTAAAAGGGGTTATTCCTTATGATCACTGAAGATTGTCCCTCTCTGTGATCCATCCGGACAGTCTTGCTTCTCTGAGGTGAGCAGTGTTACATCAGTAAAAGGGGCAGGAGAGGATACTTTGTCACTGAATTACTCTTGAACTACAACTCTGGCAGAATTGAAATAACACCCTCCAAAGTCTGAATACTATGATGATTAATTAGAGTTGCTTTTATTATGAAATATTACTATCCCTTTAAGGCTGGAACAAGTACTGAGAGTGTCACGCCTCTGAGTCATGTTGTGTCTGCAGCTCTCAAAATCCACTTGTTTTGTTCACGGCTGCTAAATATCTCAAGGGTATTTGAGCTCAGTTGCAAAATCTACAAACAGCTTGGATTTAAAAAAAAGAAAGGAAAGAAAAAAGGGAAAAAAAGAGATGAATTAGAATTACTAGCCTTGTGATCTTCATGGTAGAATTGAAATTAAGGCTAGGTTCACATGGGGGACGCGAATGCTCCGAGATCCAACTTCTGTTCAAACTAGTGGACCTGTCATCCTATCTTAAAGGGATAGTAAACTCAAAAAAAAATATAGGCAAATTGATAGGCACAATTAAAAAATACTTACTGCCCTCATTCCCATCTCTCAAACTGTTATGGTTTGAGAGATATAATAAAATAAATGTCTGCGCTCCCTCCTACTTTTCGTGCGTCCTCTGTATAGCGGACGTCATGAGTTCCTGCTTCCGGGACCAGAAGGCGGCTCTTCAGGAGCGCTGTCATCGAGATATATAACTGTAATTACTTCGTCAGAATGGTCTACACCGTCTGCCTGGCTTGCAAGCACAGATTGTAGACCATTCCAATAATTCCAAGTAATTATAGTTAGATATCCCAATGTCAGCACTCCTGAAGAGCCGCCTACAGTCGGGCGACTAGATTCTGCCTCTGACAGCTTTACAGCTCATCAGGCAGAAAGGGGAGGGAGCGGAGACTTTATTTTCTTATATCTCTCAAACCATAACGGTTTGAGAGATGGGAATGAGGGTAGTAAGTATGTTTTAATTGTACCAATAAATTCGCCTGTACTTTTTTCTCGAGTTTACTATCCCTTTAAGCTAGGTTAACACTTTAAGGACCAACGAGATTTGCTTGTTAAAGGGTTAATTTTAAAGACAAAATAAAATCGGTCGACCTGTGACCCTAGCCATTTGTAATACAAATCGTTTTTGAGAAGTTAACCTTGTTGCTACATTCTGGCACGTTATGCTGATTTGTTATGTGCTGAACCAAAATTACCACGCACTGTGCTATGAATTAAACTAGGCAGCGTCCATACACTAGGGGGAGTGTCTAATAGCACAGTGAGCAGGAAGTTTGGCCTGTGACATAACTAATTAGCATATCGTACAGGGAATTAGGATAAAGTGTCGCATTGTGCCACCAAAACATTAAAGGAGAAGTAAACATTTTTATGAAAAAATATATATTATAGGACGAACCCTTTTGAGTAACATATGGGTACTCTCACTGCTGATAGATGCATATTTCCAAAGTTATTAACATTTAAACCTGTTTGTTTTTTTTGTTTTTTTAATCAGCAGTGCCCTCTAGTGGTTAAATTCCAATTAGTTATTCTGTTGCAGTCTAATGGAGAGGAAAGTCAATGACTTACATTTCTCCACAGAATGTAATAGAAACTGCTGAGTCACTTCCTGTCAGAAATTCAGTAAGTAAACACACAGTAAATTCCTTCCTGATTATTTGAATTGTTGTAACTTTTGAATAAAACAACTGACAGTGCTGGGCGTGCCCTTGTTTTACTTAGCAGGAAAAGCTTTATAACATATAGGTTTTCATAAAAAACTTTACTGCATCTTTAAGGGTAATTTCTCAGAAAAAAATAGCTAGTACAATATATGGGCAGTTTTAAAGAGACAGTGATACTTAAAATGTAGTGTTTACCCCCCACACACTAAGTAAAACAAGGGTACTCCCACTGCTGAAAGGTGTTTTATTCAAAAGTTATTACATCTCAAACTTGAAACTTGTAAGATGGAAATATAAGAGGAAAGACCTTTTAAAGGGATAGTAATACTTCATTTTATCTTTATTTTATTTTGTAGGCATTAAAAAAACATGTAGAACGCTGGAAGTCTTATCTCTCAAACCTTTATGGTTTGAGAGATATTCACAAGCAAAGTTTCCCCTTCCGCCCCTTTTACCTAGTGTAAGACATCTCTTCTCAGATGTAGAATCCAGTCCATAGACCAGACAGATAACAGCAGGGGACAATCTTCTTCCTATGAGAACAATGAAAGCCCTGCCTCCCTTGACAAGTTTTTCAGGTTTTTCCCTTATCTTAATTGAAGATTGTCCCTTTCTGCAGTCTACCTGGGCACCTCCCTTCTGATCTGGCTGAGCAGTGTTATAGCAGTAAAAGGGGCGGGAGGGGGATACTTTGTCATTCAATTACTCTTGTACTACAACTCTGACAATATTGAAATAACACTCTCCAAAGTCCAAATACTACAATGATTAATTAGAGCTGCTTTTATTATGAAATATTACTATCACTTTAAGTTTCTATGTTATGTTTCAAAGCCCAAGTGGGTTTATTATAAAGAGGTGTCTATGTTCATTTAAATCTTCCCATCAAAAAAATCTCTTATCAGCACCATCAAGCTGTGGGCATTTGATCCCTAGAAGGAGGGACTGTGGAGTAGGGGGGCGGGGGGACATTTATGGGATAAAATAATTCATAAGAGAAGAAGAGACCCGGGATAATTCATATTCATTGATTCCCCCTACCGAGCGGGCTGAGTGATTAGTCTTTCTCGTTGTACCGAGCGGCTCAGCGCCTGGCTGTGTCTGACAAGCAGGATAATCACACATCTTCATTATATTTTCTAATACGTCTCGTGCCCTTGGTCATGCTAACAAACTCACAAAAATAAATACATTTAGGGCTATATAAACAAAGTACGGGGAGAAACCCAAATGCATCATAGGAGATTAATTAAAATGAACACTAAATTTGTGTTGATTTAAATGGGGCTTTTAATCCTTTGAAAACGAAAGATCTCCAATGCACTGCGTCGCAACGTGTTGGAGACCACCATAGTGTTGAAGGCAGAGGAGTAAATAGAAGCCACTGGGCCCTGGTACAAAAATTGCCATTGGCTCCCCGACCACATTGCCCCCCCCCATTGGCCATCTCCCAATTTCCACATTGCCCCCATTGGCCATCTCCACATTGCCCCCCATTGGCCATCTCCACATTGCCCCCTATCATTTGTCCACCTCCACAATGTCCCTATTGACCTTCCAGTGTCCATCTCCTACCTCCCTGGTGGTCCAGCGGTGTGGCAGGAGAGGTCTGTTCCTCCTTTTGCAAAGACCTCTATTAGCAGCTCGGAGCTCCTGTATGATCCTCTCTCCAGTAATGCAGAGCGCTGGGAGAGGATGTCATCTCCCAGCGCTCTGCATTACTAGAGTGCTGGGATATGATGTCATCTCCCAGCGCTCTGCATTACTAGAGTGCCGGGATATGATGTAATCTCCCAGCGCTCTGCATTACTAGAGTGCTGGGATATGATGTCATCTCCCAGCGCTCTGCATTACTAGAGTGCCGGGATATGATGTCATCTCCCAGCGCTCTGCATTACTAGAGTGCCGAAGACAGAGAGGGAGCTCAGCTGCTAATAGAGGTCTGTACCACAGAAGGCACAGACCTCAGCTTGTTGCAGGCGCCGGGGGAGGCTGGGCCCCTGGAGTGACAGGCCTGGTCACAGTTGCTACCCCTAGCTCCCCTATTGTTACGCCATTGATTCAATGGCTTAAAAAGTCCTGAGCCCCCTTAATGACCTCCCAACCTGGCAAGGGGGAGGCCTTTAAGGACCAAGGCGCACAAGACACCAAGGAGTTAATTTGTTCTGCTTTGTTCTTGGGTTTCCTGAGAATTGTACCAGGGTCCTTTGTGCATACGGTCCCTAGAATTTGAGGGTACATTAAAGCCTAAAGCACCCTATCTCTGGTTGTTAACTTGTAACACTCCAGCTGTTTTTGGACTACAGCTCCCAGTTGGACCAGACTCCAACTTCCTGTTGGACAACACTTGCAGCAGTTGGGTGGCTGAGCTTGATCGGAATTTTAATATAACAACAGCTGGAGAGCCAAATCTTGTCCAACCGTTTGTACACATTTTTTTGAAAACTGTGATTTAGTACAGAAGAAGGGCAGAGCCACTGGTAGGAGATGCTTCTTTCAAATGTCACTATCATTCTCAGAATTTTTTTTCTAATTAATAAAACTGTTAACAATGGGCCAAGTGGCGTCATTCGCACTATGGGACAGCCTGAGGCATAGACTACAGCTCTCCATAATAAGTGATAGGATACACTATAACATTCTACAGTTCTGATATCATTTCTTATACACTATAACATTCTACAGTTCTGATATATCACTTCTTATACACTATAACATTCTACAGTTCTGATATCATTTCTTATACACTATAACATTCTACAGTTCTGATATATCACTTCTTATACACTATAACATTCTACAATTCTGATATCATTTCTTATACACTATAACATTCTACAGTTCTGATATATCACTTCTTATACACTATAACATTCTACAATTCTGTGATATCACTTCTTATACACTATAACATTCTACAGTTCTGATATCATTTCTTATACACTATAACATTCTACAGTTCTGATACATCACTTCTTATACACTATAACATGATACAGTTCTGTGATATTACTTCTTATACACTATAACATTCTACAGTTCTGAGATATCACTTCTTATACACTATAACATTCTACATTTCTGATATCACTTCTTATACACTATAACATTGTACAGTTCTGTGATATCACTTCTTATACACTATAACATTCTACAGTTCTGAGATATCACTTCTTATACACTATAACATTCTACAGTTCTGATATCACTTCTTATACACTATAACATGATACAGTTCTGAGATATCACTTCTTATACACTATAACATTCTACAGTTCTGATATCACTTCTTATACACTATAACATGATACAGTTCTGAGATATCACTTCTTATACACTATAACATTCTACATTTCTGATATCACTTCTTATACACTATAACATTCTACAGTTCTGATATATCACTTCTTATACACTATAACATGATACAGTTCTGTGATATCACTTCTTATACACTATAACATTCTACAGATCTGTGATATCACTTCTTATACACTATAACATTCTACAGTTCTGATATCACTTCTTATACACTATAACATTATACAGTTCTGATATCACTTCTTATACACTATAATATTCTACAGTTCTGATATATCACTTCTTATACACTATAACATTCTACAGTTCTGTGATATCACTTCTTATACACTGTAACATTCTACAGTTCTGATATCACTTCTTATACACTATAACATTCTACAGTTCTGTGATATCACTTCTTATACACTGTAACATTCTACAGTTCTGATATCACTTCTTATGCACTATAACATTCTACAGTTCTGATATCACTACTTATACACTCACAAAACAAGCAGGACTTCTCCTTATGCCTTTCTGGTATAAATGTCACTAAGTTGGACATAAAATCAGTAGTAAATTTGTGTAAATCATATAGTAGGAAACACTGGACCTCTCACTCTGAGAATTTAGCCCTTAACCTCGAGATTTGCTTAAAAAATCCCGAGCTTCCAGGTCAAACCTTGTGTGTTCCCAGATATGGCCATTAACTTCAATTAATTATGTGGTTGCTGAGAGTCCTAGCTGGGTATCTCCCTCCACATTAATAAGACCAGTGTCCTACTCCCCCACCTTCACTTGCTCTTCAGACCATTATCTCAATCCACATGAATCTGTCTCCTCATCATTACAAGCAGGAAATGAGATCTCTTAGTATTAATCACTGAATTTGCTTCAAGAGAAACCCAGCTCATTATTGTCAGTATTAACAGCATTTTCAGTCTTTCTTTTATTTTTTCAGTTACTCGGAAACCAAGCTTTGTAATCTTACATTGTGCCACTGAAACCAATGTTCAAGCCGTTTAAAAAGAACAGTAACTCCTCCTATTAACCATGAATCCACTTACCGTAATGGATAGAAAATCCTCACGGCCCCTGAAGACGGTGTGTCCATGGAGGTGTACATGGTTGTTGCTGGCTGGATTCATGGACCCCTAACTGATTAAACTAGTACATAAACTGTATATTACTTTCATGTCCATTTTATATATTAATTGAGCCAGAGAAATATATAAACTGGTAAATAAACTGGCCAACTTAGTATATAACCTGGACATTACCATCCTATATAATAATTCGCTAAAATCGTGTGTAACGCCGCAACATACGCAGTAGACACTGCTGTGTGTGCTGCAGTCATGCGCAGTAGATACGCAGCCTGCGCTGCGGCTGATACAGAGCTGGGCGCTCCGAAGGAGTGTCCAGCTCTGTATCAGCCATGGCGCGAGCAGTCTCTACTGCGCGTGACTGCCCCGCGACCGGGTGGCAGTGGCCCGTGTAACGGGCTGTTCAACTAGTAATATATAAACTGATAAATGAACTTGCCAGATTATATATTGTTGTAATATCCAGTTTATGTATTACGCTGTTAAATAAACTGTCCAGATTAATATGTAAACTGGACATTACAAGAGTATATCAACTGGTAAATAAACTGGTCAAATTAGAATATAAACTGGACATTACATCAATATATAAACTGGACATTGCTCCAATATATAAATTAACAAGTAAATTGGGCAAAATAGTCTATAAACTGGACATTACAGCAATATCTCTATAAAATGATAAATAAACTGGCCAAATCCTATATAATAATTCGCTAAGTTGTGTGTAACGCCCGACATGCGCAGTAGACACTGCTGCGCGTGCGGCAGTACAGACTGCCCGCATCGGGGCTGATACAGAGCTGGGCGCTCCGAAGGAGCTTCCAGCTCTGTATCAGCAGTGACGCGGGCAGTCTCTGCTGCGCGTGACTGCCCCGCGACCGGTTGCCAGAGGCACTGTGGCCCGTGTAACGGGCTGTTCAACTAGTATGATATAAACTGGTTGTTACAGCAACGTATAAACTGAGATAAAAACTGGTCAAATAGGATGAGAAAAGTATAAGCTGTAGACATTACATATTGGCATATATTATATATATATATATATATATATATATATATATATATAAAACAAATGGAAAACAAGCGAGAGCACTAGATACAACCCCCTTTATAAATCCATAGATATATACTGAAAGCCGTATAAGAAAAAACAATATTTATTATCACAACTAATACAAATAATCTTAAAAAATATATAAAAACAATAATAAAATAACCCCCAAGTGGACTAGAATGTATAGATATATATAAAGCACAGTGACATCACTGAAAAAAATGAGCTCTTGTCGTTCAAAAATGTTCATAGCCGCTTTTAAAATACACGGTACCTGATGTATTCAATGCTGTGATACGGGCAGGTGTGTAGATCAGTCCAACACGGCTCTTTGCTTTTATATAATGCCTTGAAGCATGTATAATGAACATGCATCAATAACAATCGCAGGCAGAGGTCTTGCACTATAGCGATATCGGCTGATGAATGATATTCACTGTGTTACAGCCCCTCTCCCATCCTTGATATTTATAGAAAGTTCTTGAACTGTTCTCGCTGGTTCAGCTAGATACAGTTTTTTTTTTGTAGTCCAACAACTACACCTCCTGTCTTTAAAGGGATAGTAATACTTTATTATTACTATCTCTCATATTGTAGATATTTGCAAAATAAGTTAATAGCCCCCCGGTTCATCTCTCAAACCTTTATGGTTTGAGAGATAACCGAAAGCAAAGTTCCCCCTCCCTCCCCCTTCCCTAAAGTCAGCGTTGTGCTGACTGCAGGGATATCCGGTCCGTCTTTCATCATGCGGCTCTGCAGCAGGGCCGCAATTGCGTTAGTGACAAAGAATTATTTCACTGAAACGGTCTTTTACATGTGCTTACAAACCAAGCACAAACCAAGCACACGTAGAAGATTGTTTCAGCGAAATAATTCTTCTTCACTAATGGGATCTCGGCTCTGGGGATTTATGGTCCTGGGACCAGAGGTGTCCATAGGATCGTGTAGGAACAGCACCACTGTACAATTTCAGGCCACTGTGATATTGCACCTAAAAAATTCAACTTTGAAAATTAATAACTTTTGAATGAAACACCTTTCAGCAGTGGGAGCACACTTGTTTTACTCAGGGGGATAAACCCTATGACATATTTTTTTTTTTACATTTTAAGTATTACTATCCCTTTAACTTATTTTGCAAATACCTAAAATATGAGTGATAGTAATATTAAAGTATTACTATCCTTTAATGTATAGTCAGAATAATCACAGTTGCTAAAGTGGTGCCCACTCCTGGGGTCTCCCCAATCCTACGCATTTCGTATCCTTTGTGGATACTTCTTCAGGGATATGTTCTAGAGTTTTGATAATCATAGTCCATTTGTTCCATATTTCACCCAGTTCACTACAGGGTTAGCGATTGAGCGACAGATCGCCCCCTATTTCTTAAAGGTATATTATAACATTTGCATCGGATAAATGCATTTTTGTGCGCAGATAGATATTGCGCATGTTCTAATCCAGGAAGCTAAATACCGAACGCTTCTTGAATTGCGGATAAAAAATTCAGTTTTACGACAACAGTAAACAGACGTTTAAATTCATTCGCAATAACATTTCTTGCATTAGACGCATTCGCTATTCCGCTCACAAAAATTCGTTCACCTTAGCCACGCCCACAAAAAAAAATATACGGTGTTCACTAATCTTTAATTTTCATGCGCAATTCAACAAAATAATGCGCAAACCTATTCCCTAGTGGTTTTCACACGGGAAATAGCGATTGCGCATGTTTCCTGCATCGCGCCACACGTTCTATAAAGACTTGCTGTAAAGCACCACCACACTGCTGTTTAGTGACCAGGAAGACTCTGATAACAGTCACATGATTGCATAATGGGGTTCCATACCTCCCAACATTTCAAATTGCCAAAGAGGGACACTTGTGTTTTAGGGGGTGTTGCTGGGGGCATGTCTGATGGGCGTGGCATTACCAAGAATTTTTAGGCTGTTTCATGACCTATTGACACCTACTTGTGAAACCTAATAAATTATTTAGAACAAGACCAAAGTATTTTATTTACACAGACTAATTTATTAACACATATACTAACATTTATACAAACATTAATGTGAGTTTTATTGCTGTAGAGCAATGTGATACACTTATATACACACCACACAGTCTGATCTCCTAAACACAGGGACACCAGGGTGATACACTTATATACACACCACACAGTCTGATCTCCTAAACACAGGGACACCAGGGTGATACACTTATATACACACCACACAGTCTGATGTCCTAAAAAGAGGGACATCAGGGTGGAAAAGAGGGACAGAGGGATTTGGGTCTAAAAGAGGGACTGTCCCTCCTAAAGAGGGACACTTGGGAGGTATGGGGTTCTCTTCTCCAACAGAAAAAAGGGACTCTAAATTAAAACAAAGAAAGGATTTAAAATGCTGCTTACTACACTGCACTATTTTACTCCTTGCTACGCACGATTTACCAAAACAAATAAAACATTTTTGTTCATTTGACTGTCCCTTCACAATGCATCTGAGCTCTAGCTAGCATCCACGAGATTAACAATTAAGATTCCATGCATGGCCGGTGTCTATAGGGTTAAACATTATCCTTTTTTCTGTGGATCCACCTCCTCCACCCCATATGGAGACGGGAAACCATGCAGGCCTGTATTGTGGAATCACTGTGCGTCTGAAAAGATGACATCAGTAATACACACACACATACACGTGTGACAGGAGACTGTGTTGGCTGATTAAGACCTCTCTCCTACATAGCTGCCAATCATATCCCCCAAGGCCGGTCTTCTATCTCTGCAGCCTTGGATAACATTTCTCTGTGTGTGTGTGTGGTTCGCACACACACACACTCAGATAGGCATACCTCTCTCACACACAGGCAGTCTCACATAGACACACACTCATACCCCTCTGTCTTGAGAGCACATACACACACAGATAGACTGAGTGACTATCTCTATGCACACACATACACACACACACACAGTCACTCAATCTCTCTCTTATACACACACATGAGCATGCATACACACACACAGAGACAGTCACTCAATCTCTCTCTTATACACACACACACACAAGTGTATGTGTAAGCTTTAAAAGGGTGTAACCATATGGGAGAAGCATAGAAGCAGCGTTTCGCACACTCTCATATCTTAGTTCTACCCACACTGATGCCACTAGCTCTGCTGCCTCCTCCCCAGACAAGGTAAGTCTCCCAAATATTTATATTTTCTTCTGTTTGTTAATATCTTTGCATTTTCACTTAATACCACCATCAACCAGCAATCCATAATAAGCCCCCAAAATACCACTGATTGGAAATATTATTACTGTTACTTTTAATCTTGGTACTAACATTACATCTGGTCTGCACCATGTAAAAGAAACAGAGTGATAAATCAGTTTAACTTTTAACCCTTTGAGTGCCAGAGGGGTACAGAACGCATTGCTTTGCAATGCGTTCCGTACCCCTCTGGCACTCAAAGGGTTAAATAACAGGGTGTATATATTATATTATATAATATGTGCGTGTCTGTATATAGTATATGTTCTCACACACACTTCATTGTAACAATATTATTTTGGAAATTGTTGTTGCTATTTTATGGGGGGATGGTGGTTAAAAGTAATTGTGGGACATAGACGATCACTGCTAATTAACTCCTTTGTTGCCCGGATGTGCTAAGGGACCCTTGTGCAGAGAAAGGGTTAAAACAACTGCCTAGATCGTCATTGTAAGTTAAGTATCCAGAGAGGTCTCGAGATGTCTTAAGCATGCTAAGGGGTTAATACACTGGCACAGACGGGCATTATAAAAAGCAGGGATTGGTAGTACAAGGTAAAATGGGGGGAGGAAGATGGGTCGGTGCCAGGAGCTGACAGTCTAATATGAATGGGACCGAGATCCAAAGAAATTGCAGCAATTCTGGATTAACCCTTCAAGGGCCTTAGGGATGAGCAATGTATTGTAAAGCAAGGCGTCGTCATACACCCCCTTCCTCCCTTAAAAGTTTAAACTCGGCTTTTTACCATTTCAGTGCCAGAGGGGGCACGGAACGCATTGCAAAGCACTGAAAGGGATAACCTCTTGAATGCTTAGCAATGTGAGTGAGACCTCTCTGGCGGTCATGGGGTTAAAAAGCATTGTTTAATGAAGCAGGGAGGTGTGGGGCACATTGCTGTGCTATCAATCGCATGCCCACCTGGTTCTTAAAGGGTTAAATGAATGGATCCTTTATTTGTCCAGCTTTGTTCAGTTGGCTTGCCCAAAATTGTTCCACTATTCATTTGTGAATATGGCCCCATGTGAGGTGTTATTTGTCAGTGGTGTTAGTAACCCTGTCATACTGCTGCTCTCAGCGCTTCCTTCACAGCCTAGTATCCTGCCAGCTCTACACGCTGCGTCACTGCATTACTTGCCTACCTCAATCCCAAAAGTATCCCTGACGTGCCAGGACCTTCATGGGTAAACTTGTGTTAACCCCTTAACGATGGGGGGATCTGAGGCACGGCGCGACTGAACATCCGTCGAGCATTTTTTTTTCGTTTCCCAGTTACGAACTCCCCTAACAGCGTGCAGCCGCAGAGGGAGCCCGGAACTCCATGACGGTCATAGTACGTCATGGGTCGTTCACTCAGATTGACCCTTGACGTACTATGACCGTCAAGGGTCGTTAAGGGGTAAAGGACCCATGACGGTCCTGGCACATCATGTAATTCAGGGGTCCCCGCACGGCTGCACTCTGTTCGGGGATCCCAGAATCTATTGCACGAATAAATAAAAAAAAAAAAGGTCTGTGGTTCTTAACTGCCGGCAGCACCGCGAGTCATTAAGGGGTTAAAAGGATCAGCAAAGCCTTAATATTAAAATAAAATAAAAAAAAAAAAATAATTAAAAAAAAATGTAGGGGTTTGTTTCTTGTCTGGTTAAAACAAGGGTACTCCCACAGTCAAGTGTTTCATTCAGATGTTATTATAGTTCAAACTGTCAAAGTAGCAGAGCAGTTACTAGATTCTATGGAGAACTGTAGTCAGTGACTCGCCTCTCCCATAGAATGCAACAGAACAACGGTCATGTGCTACATCTGTTACTGTCAGATTCTATATAGAATTGTAGTCGGTGACTCACCTCTCCCATAGAATTTAACAGAATGATTGTCATGTGCTAGAGCTGTTACTATCACATTCTATCGAGACCTGTAGTCAGTGACTCACCTGTCCCATAGAATGTAACATAATAACTATCAAGTGCTACAGCTGTTTCTATCACATTCTATTGAGAACTACAGTCAATGACTCTCCTTTCCCATAGAATGCAACATAAAAACAGTCATATGCTAGAATACATCCTATATAATAATTCGCTAGAATGTTTCTCCACGTTCGGGCAGTCTCTACTGCGCATGATTGCATCGCACGAGTGAGGAAATGCAAGGATGCATCAAGTGGAGCAGGACCCATGTACATGGGCTTTTAAACTAGGATATATAAAAAAACAACAGTTTAAACTGAAATGACTTTTGAATGAAGCAGCTCTCGGCTGCAGGTGTGCCCTTATTTTAATGAACAGTAAAACAATATATATTAAATATATATTCAAAATAAAGGATTACTGCTCCATTAAAGTGGACCAATCACCTCATGACAAATTTAACTTGATTTAAAGGGATAATAATACTTAAAAATTACTATCCCCCATGGTGTAGCCGGTAAAAAACGGAGTTAAATGAGACCAGCGGCATCTCTCAAACCTTTATGGTTTGAGAGATATCCGCTTTCAAAGTTCCCTCTCCCCTGACGTCAGAATTCTAATTGACAGCAGGGGAATCCGGTCCCGGGACCAGCTGAGGCTCTGCAGCAGAGCCGAGATCGTGTTAATCAAAAAAAAATCCTTAACTTAAAAGGTCTTCTACATGTGCTTGCAAACCAATCACACGTATTAGACCTTTTCATTAAAGGATTTCTTTTTTATTAACGCGATCTCGGCTCTGCTGCAGAGCTGCCGGGTGATCTCAGGAGAAGATTCCCCTGCTGTCAGATAGAACACTGACGTCAGGGGAAAAGCCAAACAGAGGGAACTTTAAAAGTGGATATCTCTCAAACCATAAAGTTTTGAGAGATGCCATTGGTCTCATTTAACTCTGTTTTTTACCGACGACACCATGGGGGATAGTAATTTTTAAGTATTACTATCCCTTTAAAAGGGAATTAAAATCTACCTTTAATCATACAAGCTATATTTATGTACAATAAATAGTTTTTGTGAAATTAAATTTTAAGTGGTGCCTGCACAGTGTGGCACTTTATGCTAATTACACAGAAAGTATGCTAATTAGTTCAGTGTTATTAGAAATGCCCAAAGTGTGCAGGCTCTGTCTAGATTCATTCATAACACAGGTTGTGGTATCATTAGCCCAACACATAAACTAATTAGTGTAAAATGCCAGACTGTGCCAATACCAAATCAAAGTTAATTTCTCAAAAAATATCCCTATTACAAATAAATTGTTAGCACAACATATAGTCAGTTTATAATTCTTGGGATGGAAGATATTCCAGAGGTGTTGCTAGGTTTCAAGTAGACCGCGGGCTACAGCCCATGGCAAAATTCCTGAGGACCGGAGGGGGCGGAGTGCAATGCATTGCAAATGAGTTGTATACCCCTATGGTCCACAACAAGTTAAAATGTGGGTGTGGGTGTGTTTATAATTGTGTGTAATTATATATACATATTTATCACACACACACACACACACACACACACACACACACACACACACACACACATATGGAATAGTTGAGCACTCTTTGACATTTATATGAAATAAACCTTTTAAAAAAAAAAAAAAAAAAAAAAAAAAAAAAAAAAAGTTTTAGTAGTATTCACTATGTAGCCTAAATATTGATGCTATGTTATACATGTCACATCCACTTTAAATATTTTTTATGACTAATTACCGACAGTTTCTATTTCCATGACTTTTTGAAAATTGCTCTCTAAATTTTCATTCCTCCAGTTTTCCTAATTCATTTGGTCTCCACTAACAAGGCTCTGTAGTTGACAATAACCATGACCCATAACCACACCCCCAGCTCCTTGCATGACCATTAACCACACCCCCAACTTCTTGTGTGACCCATAACCACACCCCCAACTCATTGCATGACCCATAACCACACCCCCAACTCCTTGCATGACCAATAACCACACCCCCAACTCCTTGTGTGACCCATAACCACACCCCCAACTCATTGCATGACCCATAACCACACCCCCAACTCCTTGCATGACCAATAACCACACCCCCAACTCCTTGTGTGACCCATAACCACACCCCCAACTCATTGCATGACCCATAACCACACCCCTAACTCAACACATGTCCCACCCCTCCAGCCCCACCCACTGCCATCTCACAAAATAATACCATTAGGGCAATATACATAAAGTAATTATTGAGAAAACCAAATGCACCATAGGGAACAAATACAAAACTCTCAAAATTCCCATAGATTGATTTCAATCCAAGGGAATTTTCACCTCTCCCCTAGGATGCAGTTGGTTTGCTCCATCATTTTTCCAGTTTCCCATAGACCTTAGTGTGCACCAAGGTAGGCAACCTTTGGCTCTCCAGCTAACCGGGACAGAGACTCTCAACACAGTGTTTGTAACATACAGACACAAAATCACATTCAAGTAGAACAGTCACATTGTAACAGATAAATGACTGGGAAATAACTTTCAGATTCACCTATATTTATGCTACTCATTTTGTACTTGAAAAAAAATGTATGAGATATTAAGCTGTATTTGTTTGTCAGTTTCTGGACATTGCAGTACGGTCTGGCATGTCACCCAGATACAACTATTCCACAGTGCTCTCTCTCACACCTGCTACTCCTGGGGGTCCATACCTCCCATGTGTCCCTCCTTAGGAGACATTAAGGATCCATACCTCCAAAGTGTCCCTCTTCAGGAGATATTAGAGGTCCGTACCGCCCAAGTGTCCCTCTTCAGGAGATATTAGAGGTCCGTATCGCCCAAGTGTCCCTCTTCAGGAGATATTAGAGGTCCGTACCGCCCAAGTGTCCCTCTTTAGGAGATATTAGGAGTCCGTACCTCCCAAGTGTCACTCTTTAGGAGATATTAAGGGTCTGTACCTCCCAAGTGTCCCTGTTTAGGAGATATTAGGGGTAATACCTCCCAAGTGTCCCTCTTTAGGAAATATTAGGGGTTCATACCTCCCAAGTGTCCCCTCTTTAGGAGGTATTAGGGGTCCATGCCTCTCAAGTGTCCCTCTTTAGGAGATATTAGGGCTCCATACCTCCCAAGTGTCCCTCTTTAGGAGATATTAGGGTTACATACCTCCCAAGTGTCCCTCTTTAGGAGATATTAAGGGTCCATACCTCCCAAGTGTCCCTCTTTAGGAGATATTAAGGGTCCATACCTCCCAAGTGTCCCTCTTTAGGAGATATTAGGGGTCCATATCTCCAAAGTGTCCATATTTAGGAGGAACAGTCCCTCATTGAGAACCAAATCCCCCTGTCCCTCTTTCACACCCTGGTGTCCCTGTGTTTAGGAGATCAGACTGTGCGGTGTATATAGAAGTGTATCACCCTGGTGTCCCTGTGTTTAGGAGATCAGACTGTGCGGTGTGTATAGAAGTGTATCACCCTGGTGTACCTGTGTTTAGGAGATCAGACTGTGTGGTGTGTATAGAAGTGTATCACCCTGGTGTCCCTGTGTTTAGGAGATCAGACTGCGTGGTGTGTATATAAGTGTATCACCCTGGTGTCCCTGTGTTTAGGAGATCAGACTGTGTGGTGTGTATAGAAGTGTATCACCCTGGAGTCCCTGTGTTTAGGAGATCAGACTGTGTGGTGTGTATGTAAGTGTATCACATTGCTCCACAGCAATACAACTCACGTTAAAATTTGTATAAACATCAGTATCTGTGTTTATAAATTAGTCTGTGTAAATAAAATACTTTGGTCTTGCTCTAAATCATTTACTCAATTACACAGTGAGGTGTCAGTAGGTCATGAAATAACCTAAATATTCTCAGTAATGCTCCGTCTACAGCCACAGCCCCCTAGTAACATCACCTAAAACACCAGTGTCCCTCTTTGGCTATCTGAAATGTTGGTAGGTATGCACCTGCCATTCCCTTGAAGGCAATACTACTAGCTTGCTTGCATAATCTGACAAGTAAATCAAGTCAAATAGGTTTGAAATAAAAATGACTAACAAATATATGTAATTTTGAAATACATTTGAAAATCACGTATTTGTGATGAACGGACAGTGCCACTTTAAAAAGGGAAGCAATGTTTTAAAAATAAGTGTTCTTGTGTGCAGGAGCTTGTCCTAACATAGACAGACATAGATTTAACCCTTTGAGTGCCAAAGGGGTACAGAATGCATTGCAAGGCAATACGTTGCGTACCCCTCTGGCACTCAAAGGGTCAAAAGTTTCCATACCTTCAATAAACATAGGAGAAAAGGAATGGTATGTGCTGATTTTTTTGCAGGTTGTTTAAACCATTGTCTCTGAGATCATTTCATTCCTTTTGGTCAGGGACCAGAGAATGTTACAGTGAATGATTGTTGTAACAGGTTGTAATTATTTAGCCGGTATCAGGCATAGCGTGATGAATCTGAAAGGTTATGAAGAAAAACAGCCCTTTTTAGAAACAGGTTATGTTGTTGTTAACACTTTGAGCGTCAAAGAGGTATCGATACCTTTCTGGCACTCAAAGAGTTAAAAGTGCCATGGGCCGATTTCTAAAACAAAAGTGGGGCAGTTCTCAGGCAAAACAGTGTTATCAGATTTCTAAACTGAAACCCTTTGAATGACAGAGAGGCCTCCACCACAATAATTTGATTTGATTGTGTTTATTTTACTGCATTCCATTCGTCATGTAGAATTTATGGAACACACAAAGGGCAATTAACATGAACACAATTGAATAAAAAAAAAAAAAGATGTTAAAGCTCAATATTTCTTTAGTTAAATCGCTGCCAGTTCCTTATTTGACAATAACATAAACTAAAGTAGAAGATTGGGTAATATTTAAAGGGGAACTACCACCCCGCAAAAACTTTACATTAATTAAGTCTTCATCTGGCGACTAGCTGCTTAGTAGCGCTAGTCGCCAGAAGTATTACCTGGTTTAAAAGATTTTCGAGTTTTTCGGAGGCAGACAGTAGCAGGAAGCACGGACATCTTGCCATAGTGACGCCCGCCCACCTGCGCTGTCAGTCCCTTTTGGAGCCGGAGAAATCCTTCGTCATTGGAGGAGGCTAGATCGAGACGTTACGTGGGGACGACAACAGGACAGGAGTGCGTACACGGACCCGCTCAGCATGCAACAGCCCAGTGTAGTCTTTGGCTCAGTAGTAAAAAAAGCTCTTTATTCAGCAAATTTTAAAAACATCATGATACTCCATAACAAAGAGTTATCATCAAATGACACAGACTACCATTATAGAACGGAACACTTTGATCACCTAACGCGTTTCGTACACAAAGGTACTTAATCATAGGAATGGTCATAGCAACGCTACGTGCTCCTTTTTGTATTGAAAACAAGGGGTGTGTGATCAAACTCCCCAATGATGATCCAATCAATGTAGCCTACTAAGATTTAAATTAGCCAATTACATGGATATTTTAGCGACTTGCTGTCTTTGCAGGGATTAACTCACTCGTTCTCAACAATAAACCATCACAAAAAAATATAAAAACATTTACGATAAGAATTCCATATTGATCAAATACGTGGGGATGGGAGCACAGGGAGATGGGCAGACTGAGGTGCAGAGCTGTACCAGCTGTCTGTCTGGAAGTAAGGCACCACATAATTTCTAAACCTTTAATTTTAGCCAAACCACAAATTTTATGAAAGTAAATAAATAAAAATAAAACAAGTTTTCTAGCTAATTGCTATATTTAGTTCATTATTACCCACACTTCTATAGGGGTGATCTTCCCCTTTAAATTTGCAGGTCTTTTCCTAGTTGCCTGCCCCGCCTCCTGCATGAGCTGTAACTGCCAGTGGCATCCTTATTCTAAGTGGTAGTTCAGGAGGGTGTAGCATCACAGCTGTGTCTCAGGAGCTCACAGCAACAGGGGGATTTACCCTTTGGAATGATAGGAAAAGTGGATATAACTTCTCCAGTGATATCACTTCTCCAGTTCCTATGGTATTCTATGGAAGCTAGGCACTACAGTCCCCATTGTTGAAGAAATCTTAGTACATAGGCTCCATAAAATACCATAGGAACTGTAGAAGTATTATCTCTGGAGTAGTTATCTCTATTTTATCACCTTCCTTTCACACCTTAGTGTATCTCTGCCCAGTGCTGCAGAAGACAAACCCAGGAGAGGATTTGTGCACTGAAGGCTGTGTACGTTTATAATCCTGCTACTGACTGAGGTGGGGATAGCAGTAATTAACTGGTAAAAGGCTTTAGAGTATAGATGTGTCATTGTTTTCATGCTAGTTGCGCTTTAAAGGGATAGTAATAGTTAATTTTAAGTTGATTTAATATTGTAGACATTAAAAAAGGTTAACATCAATGTAAGTCTTATCTCTCAAACTTTTATGGTTTGAGAGATATAACTTGCTAAAGTTACCTTTTCCTGGCTGTTTTACTCAAGTCTGCCATCTAGCGGACAGCTGCAGATTCCAGTCATTTGACCAGACGGGGTCTCTTCTGGAGAGCTGAAATCACGCTATTTAGAAATAAATACTTCATTGGAACAGTCTACAACGTGTGCTTGCAAACAAGGCACACTTTGTAGACCATTCTAAATGAAGTATTTGTCTTTAGATATTGTTATATCGGTGCTGCTGAAGAGCCGCATCTGGTCAAGTGACCAGAATCTGCTTCTGACAGCTTTACAGCTCATCAAGCAGAAAGGAGAGGGACCAGACAACTTTATTTTCCTATATCTCTCAAACCATAACTGTTTGAGAGATACGAATAAGTGCAAATACTCTCATTTAATAGTATCAACCATATAGTTAATACTTTTTTTCTGACATTACTATCCCTTTAATTCCCAGTACCAACGCAGGCATGGAAAAGAATGTTATTGGGTTACTTATTTAAAGGAACACTGCCATCTCCTATTAATATCCAGCACTTATCTCAATCAGGGTAGGACACCCTAATGCCCACTATGAATCAATTATTCAAATGCTTCTCCTGCAGAACATAAAATGCTTCTGTAAGCACAGAGGAACAGAACTGGTTAAAAAAAACTGGTCTTATATAGAAAAACTTGTTGCAACTATAATATTATATATATATATATATATATATATATATATATAATTCAGGGCTCAAAATTTCTACTCGCCACTAGCCAATGGCGAGTGAAAATGTAGTCATGGCGAGTAGAAATTCAGCCCTGGTGGGTATGTTATGTATTGCAGTGGCGAGTAACTTTTTAGGTCTGGCTAGTAGCAAAGGACTTAAAATTATAAGCCCTGTATATATATATATATATATATATATATATATATATATATATATACACACACACACATACATGAGGTAATGTGCAAAAGATTTAGGCAGGTGTGAAAAAATGCTGTAAAGTAAGACTGCATTCAAAAATAGACACGTTAATTGTTTATTTTTATCAGTTAACAAAATGCATAGTGAGAGAACAGAAGAAATTTCTAAATCTAAAATCACATCACCCTTTGCCTTCAAAACTGCTTCATTTCTTCGAGGCCCACTTGCACACAGTTTAAGGAACTCGGCAGGTAGGTTGTTCCCAACATCTTGAAGAACTAGCCAGGGGAGGGCTGACCTGGGAGGCAGG
The DNA here is from genome assembly GCA_037306005.1 of Rhinophrynus dorsalis. Taxonomy (NCBI): domain Eukaryota; kingdom Metazoa; phylum Chordata; class Amphibia; order Anura; family Rhinophrynidae; genus Rhinophrynus; species Rhinophrynus dorsalis. Next base: position 10,292,589 of record CM074728.1, read on the forward strand.
GGGCAACTGCCCCCTGTGCTGGTCATATGTATGGGCTGGTAGGCCACTGCACCTCACTAAATCTCCCGATTGCTCCTTTAAATGGAGCTAAACTAGTGATACCACAGAGCTTACAATTGAAATGGAGTTACATAAATGATACCACAGAGGTACAATCCAAATGGAGATAAACTAGTAGCATAAACCATTTTCCTTGTAAGCTCTCTAGTATCACTAGGTAAGCTTTACTTAAATTGTAAGCTGTGTAGTAGCGCACGAGTGCAGCCCCATTTCAACTGTAAGCTATGTGGTATCACGTGACTTACGTCACAACATTAATGCCAATTTTAACCCCTTAAGGACCAACGGCCCCAGGGTGTGTGGTCCTTTAAGGACCAGATAGGAAAGCTTGACGTGCCTTCCCACGTGACTGATTGCGTGTGCCGGCACGCTGAACGGGGGACTGAGAGAGACCGCTCCGGTCTTAGAGCGATCAATTTCAGTCTCTGCTATTACTCACAGCGCTCCTGCAGGAACACTGTGAGTAAAAATTACGTGACGTGCCAGGACCGTCACTGGTCCTTGAGTGCCGGACAGCCGTGACGGTCTTGGCATGTCACTGGACGCGAAGGGGTTAAAATTAACAAAAGGCGGTGGGCTGCAACAGTGGGCTCAGACGATAATAGAAATGGGCCACTTGAATGTATTTGCCCTCTGGGCCACAAGTTGCCAGCCCTCCCCTGGAACTAACCACAATTCTTCTGTGGAGTTGCTTCTCTCTCTTCATGTAATCCCAGACAGACTCGATGATGTTGAGATCAGGGCTCTGTGGGGGCCAAACCATCACTTCCAGGACTCCTTGTTCTTCTTTACCCTGAAGATAGTTCTTAATGACTTTGGTTGTATGTTTGGGGTCATTGTCATGCTGCAGAATAAATTTGGGGCCAATCACATGCCTCCCTGATGGTCTTGCATGATGGATAAGTATCTGCCTCTACTTCTCAGCAATGAGGAGACCATTAATTCTGACCAAATCCCCAAATCCATTTGCAGAAATGCAGTCTGTTTCTTTGTGCTTCTTCAAAAGAGCTTGGACAGCACATATGGAAACCCTGTCTGCCTTGAAATTTCTGCCTGGGAGAGACCTTTCTGATGCAGTGTAAATACCTTGTGTCTTGTTGCTGTGCTCAGTCTTGCCATGGTGTATGACTTTTGACTTCAAACTGTCTTCAGCAACCAACTTCTTAGCCGAGTTTGGCTGTCCTTCACCCAGTTGTATTACTCCTAGACAGCTGTTTCTGTTTCAGTTAATTATTGTGTTTCAACCCACATTTTAAATTGATGATCATTAGCACCTGTTTGGTATAATTGTTTAATCATACACCTGAATATATGCCTACAAAATCCCTGACTTTGTGCAAGTGTACCTAGAGGAACTGATGCTGGTTTTAAGGAAAAGGGTGGTCACACCAAACATTGATTTGATTTAAATTTTTCTTCTGTTCACTCACTATCATTTTGATAATTGATAAAAATAAACTATTATTAACATGTCTATTTTTGAAAGCATTCTTACTTTACAGCATTTTTTCACACCTGCCTAAGACGTTTGCACAGTTATATATATATATATATATATATATATATATATATATATATATATACACACACAGTGCTCAAAATTTCAAGTCCTAAGCTACTAGTCAGCAGGCCTGAAAAGTTACTCGCCACCAGCCCCACCCATGCCTAGCCACGCCTAGCCCCACCCATATTCCCGCCTCTAACCACACCAATCTCAAGTTCTCTTTGGTGAAATTACACTATTGCTCTATGTTTTATTCAGAATAAAATTAACAAAAATATTCATTAAAAACAAAAAGATCAGCAAGGCATTGCAAAGCAATGAATTGCATTAAGTACCTCTCTGGCATTCAGGGGGTTAAATATATAATTTTTTAAAAAATATCCTATATAATAATTCGCTAAATCGTGTGTAACGCCGCGACATGCGCAGTAGACACTGCTGCGCATGCTGCAGTCTTGTACAGTAGAGACTGCCCGCGCTGCGGCTGATGCAGAGCTGGGCGCTCCGAAGGAGCGTCCAGCTCTGTATCAACTGTGGCGCGGGCAGTCTCTACTGCGCGTGACTGCCCCGCGACCGGGTGGCAGTGGCACTGTGGCCCGTGTAACGTGCTGTTCAACTAGTATCTAATAAATTGACACTTTAATTTAAAGAAAAGACACTTATCAAATAAGTATTACAAATAAAATATCATAGAAATTACGCAATATTTATGGTACCATATAATATTAAAACATCTTAAAATATTAATATATTATTAAAGGGAAACAGCTCTTCTATACTGAATGAATAACAGACTTATTGTTGTATATTCCAAATACTGTTAGTGTCAGTATGTGATAGATGTAATAGATATAAATGGAAATATGGATGTATCCAGAGTCCAATCTTTGAATAGTATGTCTATTACACCGTGTCCTTATATTTGAGGTCTAACTGGATCTATCCCGTCCTCTCCCGTCTTTTTACCTTTAACTGCAGCCAGGGTATGGCTGATTAAAATGTCCACATATGAACAAGATCTCCCGATTTTCTGTTCCCAGACCTATTTCAGTATAGTAAGAGCTGAATGTCGGCGTGCAGACAACACTATTCCAACGAGTTTCATACTGCGTGGAGCACTTCCCTGTAAAGCTGACAGAAGGAGATTCGAGTCGAGTGACTCGAGGAGGCCCTTCAGCAGAGCCGAAATAGCGATATTTAAAAAGAAATACTTAAAGGGATAGTATTGCTTGAAAATATTTTAAATTTATATTGTAGCCCTTAAAAAACATTAAACGTGATATAAGTCTTATCTCCCAAACATTTATGGTTTGGGAGATACTAGCAAGTAAAGTTTCCCCTGCAGTGACGTCACTGCTCTAGCTCTCAGATTTGGAATCCGGTCCTCAGACCGCCCTCGGCTCTTTAGCAGTGCCGAGATCACGATCTTAAAAATAACTTCTTCAATGGAATGGTCTACAAAGTGTGGTTGCAAGCCAGGCACACCTTGTACGCAGTTCCAATGAAGTAGTTCTTTTTAAAGATCGTGAACTCGGCACTGCTAAAGAGCTGCCGGCTGATCTGTGGACCGGATTCCAAACCTGTCCACTAGATGGCAGACTTGGAAAAAACAGCCAGGAAAAGAGAACTTTATTTTACTTGCTAATATCTCCCAAACCATAAAGGTTTGGGAGATAAGACTTATATCATTTTTAATGTTTTTTAAGGGCTACAATATAAAATAAAATTATTTTCAAGCAATACTATCCCTTTAATTAGAACGGTCAACAAAGTGTGCTTGCAAACCAGGCACACTTTGTAGACTGTTCCAGTGAAGGATTTATTTCTAAATAGTACAGTTTCGGCGCTGTTGGAGAGCCGCTGCCTGGTCAAATGACCGGAATCTGCTGCTGTCCACTAGTGAGCTGAAACAGCTGAAGGGGGGACTTTAGCGAGTTATATCTCTCAAACCATACAGGTTTGAGAGATAAGACTTACATCGTTGTACGTATTTTTTTAATGCCTACAATATTAAATAAGCTTAAATTTAAACATTACTATCCCTTTAACTTGAACAATGGAGTTAAGAAGTTTGGAAAGGTTTATAGCATAGCATTTTTACCTATGAAGAATACAGGACTTATTCCGCTAAATGATGTCGGACCATATGCACAAAGACAAAGTGGAGCAATTGTGCTCCAAACGGACTGCATCAAGCAAACATTTCCATTTATTAAAATGGGAATTTTTAACCCCTTGAATGCCAGAGAGGTCTTATAGGTATAGCTTTGCAATTTGTTGGAGATCTCTCTAACAAGTTGCTATAGAAGCAGTAAATATGTGTTAAAAAAATAAAGATTTAAGACTTTTTTTTTTAAACACTCGCTTCTGTGAGATGCTTTGTTTAAATGTTATTACTGATTAAATGGTTGTCTATATATAACTTAGCAACAGTGCCACCTTTTGTCATTTTGTCATAGTAACATAGTTGGCCCATGCCAAATCACCCCTGTTAATCCAGAGGAATGAAAAAAACAAAAACAAAAACAAAAAAAAACACACAGAAGACATTGCCATTAGCCCCAAGTGGGAGGTAAAAAAATTTATTCCTGACTCCAAATGGCAGTCAAATAGTTCTCTGGATCAACATCCTATCTACATTGAAGCTATCTGTCATACTTTTCAGTATTGTTCTACGGTAGATAGGTATCCATTGCTTTTTTGAAAGCAGTTAGAGTGTCTGCAAGTACAGCTTCCCAAGGCAAAGACTTCCACAGCTTTACTGCCCTTGCTTTAAAAAAAAATCCCTGCTTTTGTTTTACTTGAATGTGCCTTTCCTCTTGTCTTAGTGGATGACCTCTTGTTCTTAGCTCAGCTCTTTACGTAAATAATTCATTGGATAGTTCTTTGAATTTACCTTGAATGTATTTGTAAATGGTAATCATATCACCCCTTAGACGTCTCTTCTCTAATGTAAACAACCCCAGTTTGGCTAGTCTCTCTTTATAACTCAGATCCTCCAGTCCCTTTATCAGTTTTGTTGCACATCTCAAGATAGTTATCCTGTTGAGTGCCATGGGAGGGATGAGCCACTGTTCCCTGTAGAATGTCATAATAACAGCTCTACCACTTGTGCCATTTTGAATTGTAATATCTTTTGCCTAAAGCATCTCCAACCAGTTAGAGTACCATCAGGAAAAGTCCTACAATATGTGTTCTTTTTACTGATTCTTTAAAAGCCTCATTTAGATAATGGAAAAAATAATGTTCCTGGATGATGCAGCTGGTTTATTCCAGAATTGTTGCACTTTTGCATTTGTGTTTTGGTGCTGAATTATTTTACTTGACGTTGCACAAATAATTTAATGCTGTTGTATTTGTGATAGTTTTCCTTTGTCCATGTTTCACAGCCATATGAATGAACTGGGACATAATATATATGATTTCATTTAATGGGGTGGGCTATCGCTGTGTCAATGTCTGTGTGTGGGCATGTCTGTTGCCTGTGTGTGTGTTGGTTTTTGAGTGTGTCTGTGTGTGTGCATATCTTTTGCATGTTTTTGCAGCTCACTGTGTATATGTGTCTGCCTGTGTCTTACATATGTCTGCGTTTATCAGTGCGTCTACATTTCAGAACCATACGCCCAACGGTCATAACATGACAGGCAACGCCGCCCAACATTGCTAGTATAATAAATATTTCTTTTAAACCTTTGTACGCCAGAAGCAGTGTATCGCCAACCCCTCTGGCACTTAAAGGGTGGAATCTAAAACTTTCCAAGCAGAAAACGTCTGTGGACGTCTCTCCCTAAAATAGCCTACAATCCTTGACTCTCTTCATATTCCCTCATCTATCAGCTACTCTCGAAAGGAAGCAAACAAAAAAGGACCTTCAATAAAACAGGATAAGCAAAATCAAAACTGAAGAGCCATTACTTGTTCAGGGTTTTTTTTTTTTTTTTTTTTTTTTAATGTCTGGCTGCATAGGACATTTTTGCCAGTTCTGGCCTGTGAGGGCAGATTGGAACAGCGGTATCGAGAGACATAAGAGGGGGGGAGATTGGCGTTCTATCCCTTTGTTCCGCGCCACACAAAGCTTCCCAAATGATACCCAGTCCTTTTGTACTCAATCCTTTTAATGTGCATCTCATTTTGTCCCTCACACAGAATATATGCATTTTATTTCTGCTTTATATATTTTTTTTGGGCCCCTGCTATTAAAGGCTGGAGGGGCAAGGCTGGAGCCAGGCCAATTATGAGAAAGAGAAAAAAAAGAAAAAAAAAAAGGGTCTTTGTCTGAAATTGAACATCAAGTGGATATGGGTAGGCCTGAACAGGGAAGGTTCCATTAGAAAGGCTGAATACTGTTCCGTTATCTTGGGTCTTATGTATAAAGGGGGGGCTGGGCAACAGTTTCCATAATCCCCAACCAGCAAGCAGGAGATGATGGGAATTGTAGTTCTGAACAGCTGGGAGGGTACTCATGTTGCCCACTAACAGTATAAAGACAAATATAGGAACATATTTAAATCCCTTTGTTTTTCATTATTGCACCCATATTGCGTACTTAAAGGGATAGTAATACTTAAAACGTAAAAAAAAAAAAAAAAATGTTGTAGGGTTTATCCCCCTGAGTAAAACAAGAGTACTCCCACTGCTGAAAGGTGTTTCATTCAAAAGTTATTAATTTTCAAAGTTGATTTTTTTAGGTGCAATATCACAGTGGCCTGAAATTGTACAGTGGCACTGTTGCTACACGATCCTATGGACAGCTCTGGTCCCGGGACCATAAATCTCCATAGGATGGTGTAGCAACAGCGCCACTGTACAATTTCAGGCCACTGTGATATTGCACCTAAAAAAATCAACTTTGAAAATTAATAACTTTTGAATGAAACACCTTTCAGCAGTGGGAGTACCCTTGTTTTACTCAGGGGGATAAACCCTACAACATATATTTTTTTACATTTTAAGTATTACTATCCCTTTAATGTACCAATAGTGCACCCATATTACATCCTTATTGCACCCCTATTGCACCCATATTGCGTCCTTATTGCACCCATATTGCGACACGTTAACGCACAAAATGGTGAATGCGCCATTCGGAGCAACGCGAAATGTAGAATGTGCATCAATTTATGACGCAAAACTTTTAATGCGACACTCCAAATGACGCGGCGAAACACATGCGTCATTTTATGACGCAAAACTTTACATGCAACACTTCAAATGGATGCCTTATCCCCTTAACCCTTTGGGTGCCAGAGTGGTGCAAGACGCTTTCGTTGCGCACTCCTCCGACACTCAAAGGGTTATGTTCTAGAGAGCTTTCAATGCTTTGGCGACCCCTCTAGCGCTCAAGGGGGGGGTTTAACATCTGCTAGTACATGCAATTTGTTTTGATTTCAGTGTTACACCATTAAATATCGTATGTTGATGCAATTACCGTGTAATGTTGAAGCAGAACAAAAAGCATTATGGGTGGAAAAGTAGAGACTCATGGGATTTAAAGGGGATCTATCACCTTATAACATTTTTTTACCATAGGTTTTGTTATTAAAGTATTATTAGGAAATCTGTTTGTTTGTGTTTTTAATGGAAGTACTTTAACCCTTTCAGTGCCACATAGGTATCCAACGCATTGTGTTGCAATGCGTTGAATACCTCTGTGGCACTCAAAGGGTTAACAGATATTGTATCTTCTGTGCTGCGCACTTCCTCATAATGTGAATAGCGCAGTTCATCTTCTCTACCCACCTACCTCCCAGCTGTCCCAGGGAGCGCGTTCACGCTTCCCTTCCATGTGCTGTGAATGGCTTCTATCCTTCTATCAAGCTCCGGAAAGCATTATACGGAGGCTGCAACCTCAGTATAATGTGAACCGGAGCTTGATATAATGATAGAAGCTATTCACAGCACACTGAATGGAAGCGTGAACGCGCTCCCTGGGACAGCCGTGAGGGAGGTGGGAGGAGACTAGGCAGTCATAATAGAGCTGTGCTGAAGAATCAGCGTGCTGCATTATGCTGACCGGCACAGCTTGAAGATACAATATCTGCAAAAGTACTTACATTTAGAACCCACCCCAGCTTTCCTAATACTTTAGTAACCAAACCTATGGTAAGTCTTTTTTATATGGTGATACATCCCCTTTAACACTGATTGAAACTCATGATAATTCTGTACAATTTTGCACTTATATATAGAAACATAGAATTTGACGGAAGATAAGAATCATTCAGCCCGTCTTGTCTGCCCATTTCTCCTAATGTAAAGCCTTTTTAGTTCCTTGGGCTTGTCTTATGTTCAGGACAGCCTTATGCCTATCCCAAACATGATTACATCCCCTTACTGTATTAACCTTTACCACTTCTCCTGCTAGACTATTCCACTTTCTACTACCCTCTCAGTGAAGTAAAACTTTCTTGCATTACTAAACCTGTGACCCTCTAGTTTTAGACTATGGCCTCTTGTCCTAACATTTTTACTCCTGTGAAATGTACTTTCCTCCTGCACTTTGTTGAATCCCTTCATGTATGTGAATGTGTCTATCATATCCCCTCTCTCTCTTCTCTCCTCCAAGCTATACATGTTCAGATCCGTTAGTCTATCCTGATATTTCTTTTCCTGTAAACCAGTCACCATTTTAGTAGCCCTTTTCTGAATTCTCTCTAGAGTATCTATATCCTTCTGGTCTCCAGTACTGTACACAATTCTCTAGAGTATCTATATCCTTCTGGAGATGGGGTCTCCAGTACTGTACACAATACTCTAGGTGAGGTCTCACTAGAGATCCGTAGAGTGGCATGACCACTTCCCTTTTTCTGCTACTAATGCCCCTAGCTATACAACCCAGCACACTGCTAGCATCCCCCACTGCCTTGTTACATTGCCTGCCTAGTTTTAAGTCATCAGAAATAGATGTATATGTGATTTCAGTGCATCAAACAAATCTCTGGTGTGCACAGAGCTGAAGGCTGATGCACTATGAAAAAACTGGAGTAATTCTGAAGCAATCCAATTGCACCATAGGGAACAAATACATATTCCCTAAATCCCACTGATTTAAAAAGGAACTTTTAACTCCTTGAAAGAAAGATAGGTCTCCAACCCATTGCAAAGAAAAGCAATGAAAACTGCAATAGCACTTCAGGAGTTAATTCTCCAGTCAAATGAATAGTAATCATCATTTGGCGCCTATGGTGATGGGGCACCCGCAGAGTTTTTGTTTTGTTTTGTTTTTTTTGGGGGGGAGAGGGCCGATGGCTCCCTCTTGTCCCCCCCTTCCCCCGTACGTCCTTGCTATGGTGATACCTGGTTGCTTTACAATTACTTCAGTTCATTTTAGCACATCTGCCTCAAACTGGAGAAATTATTGGGCCAACCCAGCTGTACCATAGGGGAGTAATAAAAAAAATAGCAATTATTTTAAATTTGGGTTTTTAACCCCATGAATGTTAGAGAAATACCTGTCAAGGGGGCAGTGTTTTCCTTATGATCACAGTAAGAAGATTGTCCCTTGCTGTGATCTGTCCGGTCATGTGACCGGACTCCACATCTGAGGGGAGGCGGCTTACACTAGGTAAAAGGGGTGGGAGTGGGATACTTTATCATTCAGTTACTCCTGAACTACAACTCTGACAGTATTGAAATAACACTCTCCATGCCCCAAATACTATGGAGATTAATTGGAGCTGCTGTTTTTGTGAAACATTACTATCCATTTAACCTTTTGAGCACTGCATGTGCATAGCTGTGAACTCTCTGTTTTTTTTGCCCGGGAGACTCCAGATTTTCCTCCGTATTACCGGGTCTCCGTTGCCAGTGGCTGATTCTCCTGATGTGGGGAGTTTCTTCTGAAACTCTACCCACATCTGCTCCTTCACCATCTGTTTCTCACATTTCTTCTCCTAACCCAGGCGATTGTGCAGGTCAGAGAAGCCCCGCCCCCACTCACGATTAAGCCCCACCCCTTTTTATTTTTTTTTTACAGGCAGCGCTTCATAGATTTTTCCCAGCGGCACCAAAGAAGTCCCTCTCTGGGGAGAGCTAAATGTAAACTTCCCAGGTATGTGCATGGGTATGCAATGCATTGCCCATCCCTCCGGCACAAAGGGCCATATTCACAAACGAGTCGACTAAATCCTGCGAAACCAAGTGCGCCCTGTGGACAACAAATACAAATTCCTATTAAATCAGCTGCATTTTTTTTTGTCTTCGTTAAACCAAGGGAGGTCCTCACCGCATTGCTCTCTGTCAATCTTACCATCTCTCACATACACTGGTCTGGAGACAGAGTGAAAGTGATACCTTTATTGCATAACTGAGTGATACAGGATGCATACTTTTACATATACATCTGTCTCTCTCTCCCACACCTTTCCCTCCCTCTCTTTCCCTCTTAAACCTTTCAGTGCTAGAGGGGTACACAATGCATTGCTTGATTCTTTGGACCACTTAGAGGAGTAGAGGGTGACCACATTTCCATTCTGCCATTCCGGGACATGTGATCACCCTAGTGAGTCCCGTGGCTGAGGCTCCTGCCAGCGATGACCATCTTTTTGAGGCTGACATAGTAAGTGTTCCCATTGGTAACTCTTACTCTGTGTCAGCCCCAGAAAGATGGTCAGCGCCGGCGGGAGCCTCAGCCACGGGTCTCATTTGCAGCTCCAGCCTACCTGCTCCACCCCAGCTGTCTCACATTCACCAGTCTAGCCAGCCAATGAAATGTATTTTCTATATGGTCTTCATTGGCTGGGTCAGCCAACCAATGAGGACCATGTAGCAAATACATTTTATTGGCTGGCTGGACTGGCGCTTGTTGCTCAATTCCGGGACTCTTTGTTGTCCCGGTGGGGGGTGACCCGGGACACGGGACCCAGACCCCCAATAAGGGACAGTCCCGGGCATTCCAGGACGTGTGGTCACCCTAGAGGAGTGTGAGTGAGTGAGAGAACATGTGTATGAGAAACAATGCAGGTTATGCACTAATGTGTGATAAAGAGGTGATAAAATGGAGACAACATCTCCACTGATAACACTTCTCCAATTCCTGTGTCATTCTGTGCAGCCTATGCACTAAGATTTCGCAGAAGTTGGAGAAATCTTAGTGCATAGACTGTAGAATAACATAGTGCAACAGAATCACATTATTTTCTGTGCTTCATGTAATTTAAAGCAACGCTCCATTTAAAATGTCTAGTAATAACATATAAGAATAATTTCACATCATATATATAGTCTATCCAGACATACAGAACAGGAGTCAAACGCAGCAGTTCTTAACACAGTTTGATGTATATGTTTTCCCGATTACTAGACAGCCATCACTGAGGATAAGCTGTTTAAATGGAATCTGCTGGGTTAATATGCACTTGTGTGTTTTTTTTTTTTAATAATAATTCTTCTAACGAAAAGCTCTTTTTATGATCAGCATGACAACAAAGGCCTCAATTTTCCTGTCCTTTTGATGGCTGCATCATTCTCTCAAAATGAAAAGACTTGCACGTAAGAAGAAGAGAAAAGAAAAGGACACATTAAGAAAGTAAACATGAGGTGGGATAATTTGAAAAACAACAAGATTATGATGCACTTTTTTTTTTTCTGGGAGAGACAAAAGAAGAGGCCTAATTAATGCCATTTTTTTTGTACTTTCGAGCAGGCGTCTTCTGTTAATGTGATTTTTATACATCATATTCTCCTAGCCGTTCTTTTGTGAGGTATAAGTGTCTTTGAGCCATTATCTCAACAAAACGAGCAGGGCATTTGACAGAGACAAGAGACCTGCCATTTTAAAAATGAAAGGAGTGATGCCATTTTGAAAGCAGTGGGTGCCTAGCAACAGGAAGGTTGCGCCCTTATGCAAAACAACAGTGGGGCGGATGTATTCGGAGGAGCTGGAGCAATTTGCCTGTACCATGGGAGACAAAAATAAAAAAGCCCAAAATTCCCATTGTTTTAAATTATGCTTTAACCCACTGAATTCTGGTCCTAACTATTGGCCTCGCAGGAGATGAACATTACCTGCATTGGCTCTTGCATTCCAGAGGAGCAAGTTTGGAACAGACCAAGAGTTCCGCAGGTGCCAAAATTCTGATTCATTTTAAACAGGGTCTTTAACCCCCTTGAGCGTTAGAGAGAGGTCTCCAATGCATTGCAAAGACACTTTCACTCATCCCCTCTTCTGTCTCATATCTCTTTTGAGAGTCTTAAAGGGACACTAACACCTCCTAATAAGAACACCCTCCCAACGCCACCTTTATTTGGACATAAAATTATATCAGCCACAAAGTACCAATTCTACATGGATCGGTCTCACAAAATTCTTCTTTAATAAAATGGATATCATGTTCACGGAGGGAGACAACTTTTTTATTTTTTATTTATTTATTTATTTTTTTACAGGGCCCGAAGCCCTCCCCCCAAACTCCTCCCATTGTCAAGCCTTTAGTGGGAGCAGCTTTCGGTCCTACAACACGCAAACACGTCTCTCTCCATAGACACGCTATCCGGTACAATTTAATAATTAAATCCGGAGAAGCAATCCATGCAGAATTGGTTCATAGGGGCAATTACGATTTTCTACCCAGATATTATGATGATGTCTTAAAGGGATAGTAATACTTTGTTTTATCTTTATTTTATTTTGTAGGCATTAAAAAAAACATGAAGAACGATATAAGTCTTATCTCTCAAACCCTTATGGTTTGAGAGATATTCACAAGCAAAGTTTCCCCTCCCGCCCCTTTTTCCTAGTGTAAGCCATCTCTTCTCAGATGTGGAATCCAGTCCATAGACCAGACAGATAACAGCAGGGGATAATCTTCTTCCTATGAGAACAATGAAAGCCCTGTCCCCCTTGACAAGTTTTTCAGTTTTTTCCCTTATCTTAACTGAAGATTGCCCCTCTCTGCAGTCTACCTGGGCACCTCCCTTCTGATCTGGCTGAGCAGTGTTACATCAGTAAAAGGGGCGGGAGGGGGATACTCTGTCATTGAATTACTCTTGTACTACAACTCTGACAGAATTGAAATAACACTCTCCAAAGTCCAAATACTATGATGATTAATTAGAGCTGCTTTTATTATGAAACATTACTATCTCTTTAAGAGTATTATGCTCTGAACAAGTGGAGGAATCCTGGGGCAAAGAAATTGCACCACTGGGGAAACGTATTTAAAAAATACCCATTTAAATCAATGAGAATATTTAGTTTTCTACTACAACGCAATTGGTTTAGTCTCCTGTTGTCCTCTTAAAAATACAGCCATTATTGTTCCTGTATTATAACCCTATGAAGCTAGGAGCCTCAAACACCTTTTGTTGTTACAATTGTTTTGTGACTAGTAAAATCCTCTTTATGCTGGAAATATCCCATTAGGCCGATACCTCCAGGAATCTCTCTCCTCTCTACATATATATTGTGCTGAAGCCGCGGGCTCGCTCTCTAATAACCTAAGGCAATAGAAGACTGATCAAGCGCAATTATTTTGACCCTTAAAGGACACGAGGAGTGTGCAACGCATTGTGAAGCTTTGGTTTTTAAAGGGTTAAGTACGAAAAGAATGTAGAATTAAAAAAACGCAAAATGTGTGGGGGGTTTTACATTAAATTGTCTTTTCATTACCATCAACTTGATTTATTTACACGTTTCTCTCTTTAACCAAAACTTATTTACAGGGATTTTTTCATACAAACATCTTCCTTAAAGGGAGAGTAATGTCCCATAAAAAACTCTTCTAGTTTTCTCAAGGTAAAAATAATAAACCCCACGTGCCACAAATCCTCTCTCTCAAACCGCTATGGTTTGAGAGATATTCGCATTCAAAGTTCCCCCACTCCCTTCCCTTCTCCTGATGTCAGCTGTAAAGCTAACAGCAGGAGATTCGAGTCGTGCGACTCGAGGAGGCTCTTCAGCAGAGCCGAAATTGCGTCATTTCAAAAGAATTACTTCATGGGAACGGTCTACAAAGTGTGCTTGCAAACCAGGTACACTTTGTACTTTGTAGACCGTTCCAGCGAGGTAATTCTTTTGAAATAACGCAATTTCGGCCCTGCTGCAGAGCCGCCGCTGGTCCCCGGACCGGGATCTCTTGCTGTCAGCACAGCGCTGACATCAGGAGAAGGGGAGGGAGGGGGGAACTTTCAATGCCAATATCTCTCAAACCATAGCGGTTTGAGAGATAGGATTTGTGGCATATAATTTATCATTTTCATCTTCTACAAAATTAGATTATTTATGGGACATTAGTGTCCCTTTAACCATTGATGGACCAGAGGGTTGTGCAACGCAATGCATTCCACACCCCTCTGCCACTCAAAGTGTTAAAGTAACAGTCCTAATGATAAATTATCCGCTTACTGTAAACTTATCAAAGAAACCCTTATAGCCTCTAATAATCTATTTTGTGTGGACTGGTTCCCCTAAATGAATATTTCATTAGTAATGGTTGTCGTGTCCATGAGGGCAGTGGACATGATTCTGTGACCAGATTCCAGAACCCCAAACCTGTCCCATTCAAGTGTCCCTTCCTAACAACACACCAGTGCAAGGAGTGTGGGGTAGTGATGCCGCCACAATGAATCATGTCTACCTCCATGCTACTTGAAGCTTAATTCTGAATGACCAGTCAGAGCAGAATTGATACATAATGGTTCATACGTGTTTCGGCCCAAACTTAGGTAAGGTGTGTGTGCGTGGGGTGTTAATATTTAGGAGGTTGTTTATCCTCCTTCCATGTTAGCCCTGCAGGCAACACAACAGGTAGTATTCTCAGGATAACCCAGCTTAATCACGGTTCATCAGTGGGTCATTGTGACTGAGCTACCTGTGCTTAATTGGGGATATATACGTAAGACATGACATGCTGGTATTCCCTGAGAACTGGATTTGGGAACCAATACCATAATCAATACCTGGGCACTTTTGAAATTAGCTCACTCTGAGATCTTTGACATGTTAACATTCACAAGAAAGTAGATTCTAGGTGCTGTGTCAGTGGTTACTGTAACCAAGAGATGATCCAATCAGTTCTCACGGAACCTTTAACATTCTACAGTTCTGATATCACTTCTTATACACTATAACATTCTACAGTTCTGATATCACTTCTTATACACTATAACAAGATACAGTTCTGAGATATCACTTCTTATACACTATAACATTCTACAGTTCTGAGATATCACTTCTTATACACTATAACATTCTACAGTTCTGTGATATCACTTCTTATACACTATAACATTCTACAGTTCTGTGATATCACTCCTTATACACTATAACATTCTACAGTTCTGATATATCACTTCTTATACACTATAACATTCTACAGTTCTGATATCACTTCTTATACACTATAACATTCTACAGTTCTGATATAATTTCTTATACACTATAACATGATACAGTTCTGTGATATCACTTCTTATACACTATAAAATTCTACAGTTCTGATATCACTTCTTATACAGTATAACATGATACAGTTCTGATATATCACTTCTTATACACTATAACATGATACAGTTCTGAGATATCACTTCTTATACACTATAACAGTCTACAGTTCTGATATCACTTCTTATACACTATAGCATTCTACAGTTCTGATATCACTTCTTATACACTATAACATTCTACAGATCTGATATCACTTCTTATACACTATAACATTCTACAGTTCTGTGATATCACTTCTTATACAGTATAACATGATACAGTTCTGATATATCACTTCTTATACACTATAACATGATACAGTTCTGAGATATCACTTCTTATACACTATAACAGTCTACAGTTCTGATATCACTTCTTATACACTATAGCATTCTACAGTTCTGATATCACTTCTTATACACTATAACATTCTACAGATCTGATATCACTTCTTATACACTATAACATTCTACAGTTCTGTGATATCACTTCTTATACACTATAACATTCTTCAGTTCTGTGATATCACTTCTTATACACTATAACATTCTACAGTTCTGTGCTATCACTTCTTATACACTATAACATTCTACAGTTCTGATATCACTTCTTACACACTATAACATTCTACAGATCTGATATCACTTCTTACACACTATAACATTCTACAGTTCTGATATATCACTTCTTATACACTATAACATTGTACAGTTCCGATATCACTTCTTATACACTATAACATTCTACAGTTCTGATATATCACGTCTTATACACTATAACATTCTACAGTTCTGTGATATCACGTCTTATACACTATAACATTCTACAGTTCTGATATCACTTCTTATACACTATAACATTCTACAGTACTGATATCACTTCTTATACACTATAACATTCTACAGTACTGATATTACTTCTTATACACTATAACATTCTACAGTTCTGATATATCACTTCTTATACACTATAACATGATACAGTCCTGATATATCACTTCTTATACACTATAACATTCTACAGTTCTGATATCACTTCTTATACACTATAACATTCTACAGTTCTGTGATATCACTTCTTATATACTATAACATGATACAGTTCTGTGATATCACTTCTTATACACTATAACATTCTACATTTCTGTGATATCACTTCTTATACACTATAACATTCTACAGATCTGTGATATCACTTCTTATACACTATATCATTCTACAGTTCTGATATCACTTCTTATACACTATAACATTCTACAGTACTGATATTACTTCTTATACACTATAACATTCTACAGTTCTGATATATCACTTCTTATACACTATAACATGATACAGTCCTGATATATCACTTCTTATACACTATAACATTCTACAGTTCTGATATCACTTCTTATACACTATAACATTCTACAGTACTGATATATCACTTCTTATACACTATAACATTCTACAGTTCTGTGATATCACTTCTTATACACTATAACATTCTACAGTTCTGTGATATCACTTCTTATACACTATAACATTCTACAGATCTGTGATATCACTTCTTATACACTATATCATTCTACAGTTCTGATATCACTTCTTATACACTATAACATTCTACAGATTGAATATCACTTACACACTCACAAGACCAGCAGGACTTCTCCCTCTGCCTTTCTGGTATAAATGTCACTAACTTAGACACTAAAGGAACTGTCGTTTTATTTGTCACTCTGAGATTTGAGTCAAAACCCCGAGCCTGAGGGTCAAACCCTCTGAGTTCCCAGGTATGAAAATGGGTATTGTTTTCATTAAAGCATTGTCCTATTATCAATTCTGTATGGAAATTTTATTGTGGAACATTGAATTTAACATTGATTTATATCCATCAGTAACAGGGAGAACTCCAGTATATATAATTTTTGTGATGAAATGAGAATATATATTTTGTGTATAATATATATTATATATACACACACACACACACACACACACACACACACACACACACACACACACACACTTATAACTTTTTTAAAACCAATTTATGTTTGTGTTTTCAGCACTGTCCATTGAAATACGGACCATTCCTCTCTCTCTCTGTTCAGTTACGGTGTACCCAGAATCAACAACATGATCGCTACCAGAGCAGTACACAACAGTGGGCAGAGCTGGATCAACCTCAACTGATACCCCAAAGCCTATTCAAGGAAAGGACCGAAGTAACAAATTAAGGGAAATTCAAAATTAGGAAGGAATCAGATGTGATGGGAAGGCGTGGTTGTGTGAAAAAAGGGATTGAAAGAAAGAAGGACCAATATAGGCATAAGCAACCGTTTCTCTTCAGATGTTGGAGACTGCAAATCCTATTCATCCTCAACCAGATTTTGGATTGTTGCAGATGATGGGAGATGTCGTCTACAACAGCTGTAGAGCCAACAGGACTAAGAGGAAGGGGGGAAAGGAACCCAGTGCCATCAATTTGGCCCCCACACCCAGACTTCTTTAGACATGCCCTACTCCCATCCTGCAAGTTCGTCCATTGTAACAGTGAACACATTGCTCTGGCTCGGTCTGGAAGACTAGTGATTTTGTTGTTTTCAATCAGATTCAAACAGCAAATCTTAGTCTCCACACTACACCAGGGGCTTCATCTTCTAGACACAACGAACAAGATGGCGAAAGCTACAAGGTCATTTAATTTTTGGAAGAGTGCTTTATGCTCCAGTTTGTTTACAACAATGCATTACTTTCCAAATTAGGATTATAATATGCACCAGGACAGTGACTCCCAAACCTGTTCTCATAGCCGGCAACAGGACATGTCTTTAGGATGTCCCTGCTTCAGCACAGGCTCAGTCAATTAAATTAGTTCACCTGTGTTCAAGCTGGGAAATCCTACCAATGACCTGTTAGTGGTTCCATGAGGTCAGGTTTGAGAGGCACTGTTCTCAGATATAAAACACCGCACTTGAAAGCAAACTCTGTGGCTCTGTATGCTATAAACAATTCATATTAAGGGCTTTGTTTCTTCAAGTATATATACAACATACAAAGGAGATCCTCAAAAAAAAGTGTGCAAATATAAAGGCTCGGATATAAAAAGCACAGGGGGAGGATATGATAGAGACATACCAACTGGAAAGGGCCACAAGAAATGAGGAGCAGGAGGCTGACTATTTAATATAATAAGAGAAGAGAGCAATGTTCAAGAGACCAGCAAAACAACTCAACATTACGTAAGAGCATCAGAACACCACACCATTACAGGAGAATATAAAAACAAAACCCAGTTATAGGAGAGCAGCAATAACCAATTACAGCAGGCAAGCAATGCATTACAGGAGACTAGCAGGAGAATACACCATTATAGGAGACCAGCAGTGTATGGCATGAGTCCAGCACAGCAATTCACCATTACATGCTGAGAAGACTATGATATGAGACTTGCACAGCAATCCACCATCAGAGGACACAAGCAGTGTAGGGCATGTAGAGGGGAAGAACAAAACAGGCGTGCCCCCTGTGTATATCAATCGAAATGGTAAATGGCCACCACCAAATACACATATTATTCATCTAAATGAGGCCTTTAACCCTAATGAGTGCCAGAGGGGTACAGAACACATTGCTCTGCGATGAGTTCTGCACCCCTCTGGCACTCAAAGGGTTAACACGATAATTGCTAGAGGTCTCCAATGCATTTCTGCATATGACCCATGGAGTTGTATTCTTCATAACTGCGCAGTAATGTTAAAGTGAACCAGTTACCTGCACAGATTTTAGTCTCATTAAATGTGTCTATCTAAACTGCCTCTACGTTTGTGCTTTTTTTGCATTGTTATGTTTTTTGCAATCATCGTAATAGTTTGAGAGATTTTTGGTATAATAGTTGGGGAATCTAATCTCAGAAGAGCTTTGTTCTCTGACTTGGTCAGAAAAAGCTGCATAATTCATTACTCACTCAGAAAATCCCCTCTCTCCACCATCTTGGGCTGCTTGATCCAGTTTCCTCCAGAGGGGTGGAATAAATGGTTAAGGAGGATCGATCATCCTGATCCTTTCAATGCGGAAGCTCCAGCTGAGGGGAGGGACCTGGAAAGGGGGACAGGTCCTCTTTAAATATCCACTTTACTACCAACATTTGTGTGAAATACTTTTACATTTCGGTGTAATTAACAGGATTAATTCATGTCTGCATGGACACTATTGAAGGACAAAAAAATGGAACCGGACACCGGCTATTAACTCTTTAACCCCTTAAGGACCGTCCACACACACCCAGCACTTAAAGGGATAGTAATGTTTCATAATAAAAGCAGCTCTAATTAATCATCATAGTATTTGGACTTTGGAGAGTGTTATTTCAATTCTGTCAGACTTGTAGTTCAAGAGTAATTCAGTGACAAAGTATTCCCCCCGCCCCTTTTACTGATGTAACACTGCTCAGCCAGAGCAGAAGAGAGGTGCCCAGGTAGACTGCAGAGTGGGACAATCTTCAATTAAGATAAGGGAAAAACCTGAAAAACTTGTCAAGGGGGGCAGGGCTTTCATTGTTCTCATAGGAAGAAGATTGTCCCCTGCTGTTATCTGTCTGGTCTATGGACTGCATTCCACATCTGAGAAGAGATGGCTTACACTAGGTAAAAGGGGCGGGAGGGGAACTTTGCTTGTGAATATCTCTCAAACCATAAAGGTTTGAGAGATAAGACTTATATCGTTCTAAATGTTTTTTTAATGCCTACAAAATAAAATAAAGATAAAACAAGGTATTACTATCCCTTTAAGGACCATGGACCTTTTTTTTTTTTTGCTATCCAGTTCAGAGCTCTCCAAAAGGTGTGCAGCCACAAGGTGAGCCCTGAAATCCATGACAGTTCTGGCACGTCTTGGGTCCTTATGGCATGCCAACCCATGATGTGCCAGGACCGTAATGCATCCTTAATGGTTTAAGGACCAGAGGTGTGTATAAGATATGCCTTCCGCATCCATCTGACCATTAATCCCTAGAGTGTAAAAGGAGATACACAATGTACGGTGTTGGCCAGCCGTTCCCACTGTGCCAAGCCTATACATTGTACAGCCGTAATGTGGTCTCTGCATAAGCCGGTATAACCAGTATGCAGCGGCCACATTTAAACAAAAAAATGCACAGAGCCGGTGGCGGGCATTAGGACGCCTTCTAATGTCTCTCTCCCACTGATTATTGATCTCCCAGCTTCCATCCTACCCGTACTTCCAGGTAGGAGTGAGAGAGATGAAGAAAGCCTTCCACGTCATGTCACTGGTGATGAGGGTGGCTTTCACCAATCCCGCCCACTTCTACCTTGTAGTTTGGGTAAGATTAAAGGAGGGGAGCCATTCTGGTCCCCTGCGTCACCTCTGTTGATTGCGCATTCTAATCAGCTGGGAGACCAATAACTGGTGGGACATTAGGAGGGGTCCTGGTGCCTCCCCACAAGGTCTGAATTTAACTCCTTGAGTGCCAGAGAGGTAGCCAATGTATTTCAATGCATTGGATACCCTCTGTGGCACTCACGGGGTTACAATAATAAATGATCAGTCTATAATTTTAATGGTAGGTTTATTTGAACAGTGAGAGACAGAATAACAACAAAAAAATCCTGAAAGACGCATTTCAAAAAAGTTATAAATGTATTTTCATTTTACTGAGTGAAATAAGTATTTGACCCCCTAGCAATCAGCAAGATTTCCGGCTCGCAGGTGTCTTTTATACAGGTAACAAGCTGAGATTAGGAGCACTCTCTTAAAGGGACCCAGACTGGCTCTAATGCATGGCTGGAGGCCCCTGGGAGATTCTCAGGGACATCAGAACATGCTGGGCATAAATGACCTGAGAATTCTCTAGGTAGCCCTGAATGACAGGAAGAGCAATGCGCAATAGGGGATACAGAGATCCCAGCATCTTTAGTCTTAGGTCTGTCTGGCCCCAAGCTCCAACGGTATAGACA
Organism: Rhinophrynus dorsalis; assembly: GCA_037306005.1. Lineage (NCBI taxonomy): Eukaryota > Metazoa > Chordata > Amphibia > Anura > Rhinophrynidae > Rhinophrynus > Rhinophrynus dorsalis. The sequence goes on from CM074728.1 coordinate 10,313,538, forward strand.
TTCTGAAAGTGTCAATCTTATTGTATAAGAAATCACCCAATTACAGTGTGTAAGATTATAGTTTCACCCCAGAAATCGCTAAAATAGACTTATGTGGCAGACGAGAGGAGAGTCCAAGCCCTGCGTAGGATACTTGTTCTGGAAAGAGCACAAAAAAGCTGCCGTGGCGGGAGCCAATCCGAATGGAACGCACGAAGCAAGCGCTCATGGGAAATGTAGTTTTCTCAGAAAAGTACCCCAAACAGTGCCCGAAGCCCCCTGAGCCCCCCAACACACTTGCAACATGAACCGGATGATAGCGCAAGGGCAGACAAGTAAAATGAGGCATCTCTCAAGTTGCTAGGTTAAACGGTGGCAGAGATATGTCCCAAACAGTACAGTCCCATAGGAGTGAATGGCGCAATGTCGTCTATGCGGTAAAGTGCGCCTTAAAGGTGCAGTACTCAAATATTACAAATTTTAAAGTAAAACATTAAAATGTGTAAAACATCAATAGAACATGTAAGGATACCCAAAAAACACTAACATAGTAGGAAAAGTGTTAGAAACCCTCCCAAAAAATGCCAAACCAGCAGTTAAAGGGTTAAGTTACCACACAAACCTGCTCCAAACACCCACCAGACATACAGATATACCCAATGAGTGCAGGAGTGTGCAATAGGAACTCCAGGAATACACGCCTGTGTGGAGGGGCACTGTGGGACAAGTGGACCTGCAGCACTCAAACGGTTGCTCACCTTTCCTGCAGATCGTCTGTCTTCAGATTACCATGTAGGAAGAAGTAACCTCAGTGGGTAACTCCTGGGGAAGCACTTGGAATAACGATTTCCCCCCTCAGGGCTTAAGGTCCACAAAAAGCTCCTGGATACTGAGTTAACCACATCTAAGGGCATTGTCAGTCATGGTAATCCGCCTAATGGTGGTATTCCATATCTAACATAAAAATAAAAAAAAATAGCTAAAACTATAGCAGAACTGTTCTCTTGCCTGGTGTTCTCTTCACTAAGGAACAAATCTTTCTAGAGCTGGTTGGCTAGCTGCAGCCAAGGAGGGAAGGGAAGCTCCACCCCCTGTATACACTTTTAGAATTGTTCCTGCCTACTAAAGGGCAGACCGCCTCCAAGAGTTACCAGTAACCTGTACTGGATGACAGAGAAATAACATTTTAAAGTTCCACCCTCCCTCGCCTTGCACGGTATCAGCTGTAAATCCGACAGCAGTAGACCCTCGTCCCGGGACCAGCAGTCAGCTCTTCAACAGAGCTGAAGTACCGCTATCTCAAAATAAATACTTCATTGGAACGGTCTACAAAGCGTGCTTGCAAACCAAGCACACTTTGTAGACCGTTCCAATGAAGTATTTATTTTTAAGATATCCCTTTTTCGGCTCTGCTTTAGAGCCACCGTCAGTTTGCCTGACTAGAATCTCCTGTCAGCAATACAGTTGACGTCAGTGAAAGGGGAGGGAGGGGGAACTTTAAAATGTTATATCTCTAAAAATAGAAATGTTTTACAGATGGGACCTGATCCAGATACTTTTTTTTTTTTTTTTTTTTTTAATATCTACAATATAACAAATTATAATGGTACATTACTAACCCTTTAAAGTGCAAATCACACCAGATTTTCTGCGGTCCTTAATGTATTAAGGACTGGTGACTGTCTTGGCACGTCCTGGCTTTTGGGATCACACTGGTTTTATCTTGTCATGTGATGGCCATATAGATGTGCCAATTTCATCCCATAATGTACGGGATGAACAAATGCTTACATATTTTCACTCGTGTATGGGTGGGAATAGTCTCCTGATTGGCTCTATTTACAAAATTTTCCCTGATTCGCTTACACTAAGAAGGGCGATATGACAACTTTTTAATGGATACCCTAAGGTTTCCATCAATGATCTCAGCGCAGTGTATTTGATAGTCTGCTTTTCCCGCAATTTGATGAACTTCGGCCTAAATGCCAACTATCTCTTTGCTAGATTCAACACACTAAAAATGCACGGAGTGCAAAGAACTACACGAAATTGGAAACATCCATTTGCCCCATCGGGACCAAATAAAAATCTCATAATTCCACACTTTTGTAAATGGGGTTTTAACTCACGGAATGCTAGACAATGCATTTGAGACTTTTCTAGCACTTAAAGGGTTTAAAAAATAACATTTATTATCAACGGAAAGTTTTATTTGTCCCCATTATTGTGCAGTTGGTTTGCTCCAGAATACACACACTCCCCGCTCCCTCAGTGTTTAAAACCAAAGGGATTTTAGGAATGATCTCTCCAAAACATTTAAGTGCAAATGGCCGTATAGGAACAGATCCAGCGCTGTATGGGCCTTGAAGTTAAAGGGATAGTAATGTTTCATAAAAACGGCAGCTCCAATTAATCATCATAGTATTTGGGCCATGGAGAGTGTTATTTCATTACTGTCAGAGTTGTAGTTCAAGAGTAATTGAATGATAAAGTATCCCCCTCCTGCCTCTTTTACCTAGTGTAACACTGCTTACCTCAGATGTGGAATCTGGTCTCTTGACCGGACAGGTTACAGCAAGGGACAATCTTCTTACTGTGATCATAAGGAAACCCTGTCCCCCTTGACATGTTTTTCAGGTTTTCCCTTATGCCCACTTAAGATTGTCCCTCTTTGTGATCCATGAGGACAGTCTTGCTGCTCTGAGGTGAGCAGTATTACATCAGTAAAAGGGGCGGGAGGGGGATACTTTATCATTCAATTACTCTTGTACTACAACTCTGACAGTATTGAATTAACACTCTCCATGGCCTTAATACTATGATGATTAATCAGAGCTGATTTGTTGTAAAACATAACTATCCCTTAAATTCCAGAGCACAACTACCAATATTTCCAAAACTGGGACACAAGGTCAGTAACAGAAGAAAAAAAAAAATACATACGATTCTTTTGTCTATGGCTGCTGAGATTTTCTTATTTTAACTGCTTGAGCCTCAGAGGGGTGTTCAATTCTTTGCTTTACAAATGTGTTACGTACTTGTCCTTCAGAGATTAAACTGTTCCAGCCCTCAGTCTGCGTTACAGCAGGTGGTCATAAGATTCCCCATCAATAAAAGGGAGACTATACGACCAGTGAGTGCTAGAACAAGTCCAACCACGATCTTTTGATGCTAAAGACATTCCCAATGTCAGAGATTCTCAGGTAAAGTTCTTGGGATACACCAATAGCGCTCACCAAGTACTAACATTGAGACACACTTCCCAACACGATGCTTTATGTTTCAAGCATCCAAAGAATTCAAGGAACACTAACACATCCTAATGATGACCCTCCATGTCCCTTAAAGCGCAGCTATCACACAAATGTCCCCCAAATCATTATGCACATAGAGATACTTATATCCATACTAGTATTACACTGAACAAGTCCAGCTTTTTTGAGAAATCCAACTTGTTCCGAGACACACAGGTAGGCATCTTGCTGTACGGTCATCTGCCCGTTTGCGCCGTCAGTCCCTTCATGTACCTTAAAGTAGCGGTAAACTTTTTTTTTTTTTTTTATGAAAACACATTTTACAGAGCATTTCCTGCTGAAAAAAACAAGGTCACTCCCATCGCTGTCAGATGTTTCATTAAAAATTTATAGCAGTTTAAATAATCAGGAAGTGAATTTACTGTGTTTACTTCCTGATAGTTCTGACAGGAAGTGACAGGCAGTTTCTATCACATTCTATGGAGAACTGTATGTCTCTGACTTTTCTCTCCATTAGAATCTAACAGGAAATCTAATTAGAATTTGACCACTAAAGGGCACTGCTAATGTAAAAAAACATGGGTTTAAAACTATAACAACTCTGGAAATATAAATCTCTCTGCAGTGGGAGTACCCTTATTTTAATCAGTAGGAAAATCCCTACAATATATTTTTTTCATCAAAAAAATTTACTGCTCCTTTAAGGTACAACGGAACTCGCCGTAGAGGAGACTAGAATGGATAGTGCAGACGCACAGATGTCTCTTTGGCAAGATGTCTGCACTGATGCCTGTTTGTTCATCTTGGAACCAGCTTGATTTCTCAATAACGCAGGAATTATTCAGGATCACTCGTATCGTTACATGCGTAATCATTTCGGGGTAACTTTAATTTGTGTGATAGTTCTGCTTTAAACTGGATAGAAAATCCTAATGCTCACTATGAATCAGTTCTGTGTGGATTGGTTCCCCAAAATGAAAACCTTTAATTACGAATGAAAAACTTGTCTACAGCGGCAAACGTGAGTCATTGTTGAACACTTCCTAAGAAGATATCAGTGGGAGGACCGACCTTGAGTGGTCTCAAGTCCTGCAAAAAAGAATGTCTTCCTCCATAGGCATGACACCTGGTACTAAGCAAAGATTACCAACACATATAGAATGGATTCACAGGGGCCATCACAATTTTCAACCCAGGCAAAAGGTAAATGTAGAGTGATTAGGAGGTGTTACAGTTGATTCAATACCTTCAGTGTACATAGATGCAAAGGTTGTTAAATGGAGGTATGTGTCTTTGTAGACGATATAGATCATGTGAAAGAGTGATATTAAGCCTTTCAAGGGATAGTAATGTTTCACAAAAACAGCAGCTCTAATTAATCATCATAGTGTTTGGGCCATGGAGAGTGTTATTTCACCACTGTCAGAATTGTAGTTCAAGAGTAATTGAATGATAAAGTATCCCCCTCCCCTCAGATGTGGAATCTGGTCACTTGACCGGAGAGGTTGCATCAAGGGACAATCTTCTTACTGTGATCATAAGAAAAACCCTGACCCCCTTCACAGGTTTGTCCTCATGATCACTGACGATTGTCCCTCTCTGCGATCCATCCGGACAGTCTTGCTGCTCTGAGGTGAGCAGTGTTACATCATTAAAAGGGGCGGGAGGGGGATACTTTATCATTCAATTACTCTTGTATTACAACTCTGAAAGTATTGAAATAACACTCTCCATGGACCAAATACTATGAAGATTAATCAGAGCTGTGTTTTTGTGAAACTAAAAGGGATAGAAATGACTTCATGTTTTTTATAACAGGTAGCGCTATGTTTAATAACTTACAGTTCTGTAGCTCAAAAGATATTCAACGTAATAAGGTCCTCCTCCTGCTCCTTCCTCTATATGTGGTCCGACTGGATTGCAGCGAGGGACAATCTTCAGTAAGCAAAAGGAAATCCTGCGCTCCTTTGTCAAGCGCTGCAGGATTTTCCTTATTCTTACTGTGTGAAGATTGTCGCTCACTGCATCCATCCGGTCCCACGACCAGATTCCAGATTGAAGGGGTGGGGGCTAGAAGGGGGATCCTTTCAGTTTTAATATATTTTCAACTAAAAAAGTGTAGGTAAAAATGCATAGTGCTGAATGTTATAAAAACCATATAGAAGACTCAGCGCTAAACTTTAATAGCGACATGACTATCCCTTTAAAGGAGCAGTAAACTTGCTTTTTTTCATCTGGAGGGAAAAACCATATTAGAGCTTTTCCTGCTGATTATAAGCAAGGGCAATCCCAATGTTGTGATCATATTCATTATAAAGTAATTGTAAAACAAATTAAACTGCGGTATTATATTGTGGTCTCAGGTGGTGCTGTTCCAATCACTTAACATGGAAAGTAGTAGTGTACAACTCAAGCTTTGTCATAAAGTGGATGAGGTTATTAACCCCTTAAGGACCAGCGGTCCTGGGGTGTGGTCCTTTAAGGACCAGATAGGGAATTTTGGCGTGCCGCCCCATGTGACTGATCACATGTGCCGGCACGCAGAACGAGGGACTGAAAGAGATTGCTCTGGTCTTGGAGCGATCAACTTCAGCCCTCGGTATTACTCGTAGAGCTCCTGCAGGTGCGCGGTGAGTAAAAGTACGTGACGTACCAGGACCGTCACAGGTCCTTAAGTGCCGGACCAGCGTGATGGTCTGGGTACGTCACCGGACACGAAGGGGTTAAAGAAAAACAGACATCCATAACCACTTTGCTAAAACTGAAGAGAATATAAATTTAGTCTGTAATAACTTTTGACATAGAAATCTTCCAGCACTGGGACTACCCTCGTTTTACTTCACAGGAAAATCCCTAAAAAGTTTACTAACCCCCTTTGATGCTTTAGAAAATCATCTAACATCCACATAGTGAAAAACCACTTACAAAGAGAGAGACACACAGACTAGATTTGCCACGATGTTAGCTTTAGTGACTGCGAGCTTACTCACGAAGAAAGCAATAATACGGAATGTAAATCATCCCCGTTACAGACCGACAAACCATAGTATTCACCCTACTTTCCAAACAGAATTTACAGTTCGGAGTCAGCAATTTACTATTCTAGAGCTCTATTGCACAGAAGGAAACATGTTGTCATTCTCTTTTTAGATTCCCAACCAGAAGTCTAGGTTTTATCGAGGGTCTGAATGTAATATGGGGTTAAAATAAAACTCTGTTTATTGCTAAAAATCAATCTATTGAAAAGATAACTGTTTAATTAGGGTGATGAAGGGTAAAATAAACAGGAAAATCTGGAGTCCAAAAGAAAAAGAAAAAAAAAAAAAATCTACACATTTGAACTTTTATAATTTCCTCTGATTAGAGTTGTTATGGGGAGACATGAGCAAACGTTGCACACGCACAGGTCTTGTGTTGTTCTGTTTATTATCTTCGAGGTTGCTGGCAGAAAAGATTAAGCATCGGTGAGAAGGGCAACGGAGTTGGGGAACAAAGGACATTACCGATAAAGGCAAAGTGGTACAATTATGGGACGAACCAACTGCAACGTAGGGGGACAAATGATTCCTGTTGGATTAAGTATTTGAGTGCTGGCAGGGTATCCAAAACATTGCAACACAATGCTTTGGATACCTCTCTGGAATTCGAAGGGTTAAATGCAATGTGCTGAAGACCTCGCTAGCATTTGGTTAAAGGGATAGTAATCTTTCAACAAAACAGCAGCTCCAATCAATCTTCATAGTATTTGGGCCATGGAGAGTGTTATATCAATACTGTCAGAGTTGTAGTACAAGAGTAATTGAATGATAAAGTATCACCCTCCCGTCCCTTTTACTGATGTAACACTGCTCACCTCAGAGCAGCAAGACTGTCCGGATGGATCGCAGAGAGGGACAGTCTTAAGTGATCATAAGGGAAAATCTGTCAAGTGGGGCAGTGTTTTCCTTATGATCACAGTAAGAAGATTGTCCCTTGCTGTGACCTGTCCGGTCAAGAGACCAGATTCCACATCTGAAGGGAGGCGGCTTACACTAGGTAAAAGGGGTGGGAGGGGGATACTTTATCATTCAATTACTCTTGTACTACAACTCTGACAGTAGTGAAATAACACTCTCCACGGTCCAAATACTATGACGATTAATTGGAGCTGCTGTTTTTGTGAAACATTACTATCCCTTTTAAAATACCAGTTAAATCAATGCAAAATTTTAGTTTACCCCTAGAGTGCAACCGGTTGGACGCAGAACTGCACCACTTTAACCAGATGAAGGACCTTGAATATTTAAGGAAAGTGGAGCAATTTTTGGGGCAAAGAAACAAAATAAATTCCAAATATGGCTTTTAAACCCTTGAATGCTAGAGACCTCTCTAGCGTTCAAGGGTTTAAAAAGCATACATTTACAAATAAAAAGGAACATTTTATTATTTTCCCCCCATTTTGCTCCGCTTTACCTTTTTATGTAAGGCCCAAAATATTGTTAGATAATACCCCCCTCAGAACAGGGGAGGAGATGAGAGAGTCCACACCGCAGAGCTCCATCGCTTAGTAGGAAAACGAAGGAGCAGTCCAGTGTGTGCGGTGCGCAGCCACCTGCCATTATGCTTGGCTGCTGGGTCATGTGCAGAGGCCTGGTCTGTCAGGGAGAGTGTGTGTTCCTCTGGATTTTCTTTGCTCTCTTTGTCCTTAGGAGGGCTGGGAGCCCAGCAGTCTCTCAATGGCTGCATTGATATCGCCGCCAGTGGCAATGAGGGCTTGAAGGTTGGCTTCGCGGTTGATAAAGCCCATAGCGCTTAACTGGTCCAGTTGCTGCTGGAATCGCACTTCCGGGGTCTGCCCCTGTAAGGAGGAAACGTCTGTGTTATTAAAGAGCTAGCAGTGCTGATAAACATACGTCTCTTGTATTTACCCTGAGGTGCAAGCAACATATCTAGCATTCAAGATACTTTTAACAGTCGTTTTGTTTTTTACATTAGCAGTGCCCTCTAGTGGTCAAATCCCAATTAGATTTCTGTTACATTCTAAGTTAGTGACATAAAGTTCTCCATAGAATGTGATAGAAACTGCTGAGTCACTTCCTGTCAGTTAAAAGAATCAGGAAGTAAACACAGCAATTTCACTTCCTCGTTATTTGAACGATTATAACTTTTGAATAAAACAAATTACAGTGTTGGGAGTGACCTTGTTTTGCTCAGCAGGAAAAGCTAAATAACATTTTTTTTTTTTTTTTTAATGAAAAACTAAAGTTTACTGCTCCTATAAGAAACTCTAGATTTTTAAACTTGTGAGTGTGGTCAGCAAGTTAACAAGTTCATTCACTTGCTGCTCTCATACATGCGCAAGGATGCAATTAAGACTCAGGGTGACCAGACCTCACCTTTAACCGGGGACGCATATGAAAAATGCATACTGCAGGGCTGCTTTGACTTTGGTGCACTCCTGAAATATGCCTATCGCCTATGTGTCCCCGGTTAAAGGTGAGGTCTGGTCAGCCTGAATTAAGTATAAGTAGAATGGGGGGGGGGGGGGTCTATTGACCCGACTGTCTCTTGCTTTACTACATTATTCTTGTATATTTATTGACTTGCCTGTAATTGTTTTCATTATTCAATAAAGAGGAGAAAAAAAATGGGGACTGAGAGTGGCATACAGCACCAGATTTTGAAGGGGATTCCTATTTACTGGGCTTTATTTAACACCTTGCATGTTAGAAAGGTCGTCGACATTAAAGAGCATTGTTTAGGCCTGTATGTTATAAATTGCAGGTATTCTCTGTGCCAGGCAACAATGAACAGGAGTGGGGGCATGGGAGGACATGGGTAGGGCTGAAATCAATTAGGACACTTTGCCTTGTAGAGCTGGAGATGTAAATCTGACAGATTACTACATTTTTTTGTGCAATTGCCCCTTAACCCTCTGAGTGACATAGGGGTATGCAAAGCGTTGCGTACCACTCTGGAACTCAGACGGTTATGAGCCAAAACAATCTGAAGTTGGAGAGCAGATACCACATCACATACCTGAGAATTCCCCCCGGCTAAGAGCTGGATCATTTGCTGCATTATCTGTTGCTGGGGATTGCTGCTGCCCCCTGTTGGCGGGGAGGCACTTGTTGGTGTGGAGGAGGTGGGGTTCTCAGGGGTTGTGCTTCCGCCAGATGGAGGAGGGATCCCAGGGACACCAAAAGAACCAAGACTGTGGATTAAGAAGGAAAGTGTCAGACAAAATGTTCCATTATGACAGTCTGGGGAGGTTCTGTGCAAAGAGGATCTGATCTCACCTGGATATGAGCCCCGGAGCCTCCGTCTGCAGCGTCTGGAGTCCCTGCTGGATTTGGAGAAGCGCTTGCATTGCTCTGGGATTGGTCATTATGGAAAGAGACTCTGGATTCTGCATCTGGGGGAACCAAATATTGTAAATCAAGCAGAAAAGCCGACTAGCCAAAAAAATAAAAATTAAGATGATGTTCCAAGAAAACAAACATTCTTCAAGAGGGATTTTACCCCTTTGAATGGTAGAGGTCTCTAAAAAATGAAGAAATGCATCAGCGACATCTGCAGCAGTCAAAGAGTTAAGAGTCCCATTTACATCCATGGGGATATGGGGAATGACTGAAGTAGAACAGAACTATATGCCCTTAATTTAGAGGGCGGAAGACTCCGAAGTAATGTGTGTAAGTACTTTAGGGAAAGGATGATAAATTCATGGAACAGCCCCGCATTGAAAAGTGGACCTGACACCATTCAGACAACTTTGTCTCAAGCAGTAGGAAAACTTAATATATTCTTTATCTGCAGCTTTATTTCCCCCGGATATTCACATATGAGAATTATTGCAAATATTGTAAATATTTAATGAACTTGTATTTTTAGCCCTTGAGAAAGTGTTATCAGAATACAAAACTCGTTGGGTGATTATATTTGGATAATATATCTGTACTATTTGTATTGGAACCTATTTTGTGTTTTAATAAATATTATTGGAACCTCCGGAGGACTTGGAATTTGAGGGTGTATGCTTACAGAAGGGAGATATACAAAGGCCTACACGTATTTGGATCTGGTAAGCAGCTCTATTTATTGGGGGTGATAAAATTAACAAGCAAACAGTTTGTGCTCTATGAGGGTCCTGCGCCATTCTCTTTGTATAGTTTTACAGTTCGATGAATTACACACAATCCACTAACGTGAAAGGGGAAGCGGATCGAGGGAGACTGCTGTGACAAACTGTGACCCCACGAGACACCCTACAATAGGATATTATGATTTGGAAGTCCACAAACAATCCGGAGAAGTGTTCCGATTGAGATGGTCATCTCTACTCTGGTTTGGTTTTATAAAATTCAAGAAATTATATCTTCTTAAAAGGACTGGAGAAAGTGTATTCTAACCTGAAGTTTTGTCCCTATTAAGGGTATTTTACTTTATTAATGTATTATTCTATGGTCTCTGAATGTTATCTTCATTTTTGAAGGATCATTAAAGCGGAACTACCCCCCCGACAAAATCTTAAGCTTCACTAAGTCCCCATCTGGCGACAAGCTGCTTAGTAGCGCTAGTCGCCAGAATTATTACCTTATTTAATAGATTTCTGCTCTCTTCCATGGGCGACAGGCAGGACAGAGCGCGGACATCTTCCCACTGTGACGTCCGCGCGCCTGCGCTGTCAGCCCCACCCAGGTCTAGGAGGCATTGCTAGGAGCCATTTGACTGCGGCTGGGACTAACAGCGCAGGTGCACAGACGTCACACTGGCAAGATGTCAGCTCTCCGTCCTGCCCGTCAGCCATAGAAGAGAGCATAAATCTATTAAATAAGGTAATTATTCTGGAGACTAGCGCTAAGCAGCTAGTCGCCAGATGGGGACAAAGTTAAGCTAAAGATTTTGTCGGGTGGTAGTTCAGCTTTAATCAATTTAGGACCCAAGTGCTGGAACACATAGGAGCTCTCTACTATTGAGTGGGAGCTATGTTTTTGTGTATACATATGAGAACCCTACATGGTGATGCAAGTGCAGATATAGCCTGTTGCCCCACATGCCAATGTTCTGTGCACTAAAATGAGCATACAGACCTTTAATTTGGGTGGTTTATGCAGTGATTCCTTGCAGAATTAAAGGGATAGTAATGATTCCATATGAACAACACTGCAGTCACTTCTTATAGTGCATACAACCGATCACTTATGTTCGTAATGCTGAATTCGCTATTTATCACGTTTATTAATATTATGAGTTATCCCCTCTCACACCCCTTATTCTTATTTCATCCTTGGCGCCTCAAAGCTGGAAGCGGACGGCGGCAAGGGACAATATTCTTTCAATAAATTTGCCCTCCTTCGTCAAGGGGGAGCAGGGTTTTCAGTATACTGAATGATTGCAGATTGTGCCTTGTAGCTCTCTGTCTGTTTAAATGACCGGACTTCAGATCTATGGGGAGGTGGCCTGGCAGTCTGAAAAGGGGTGTGAGTAGGATCATTTATAATATTATTTCACACAAGGTATAGAGAAACCAGCATTACTAACATAACCGATTGGTTGTATGCACTAGAAGAAAAGATTGCAGCGTTGCTGATATGGAAACATTACTATCCCTTTAAGATTCCATTAGCATCCCTGAGGAACCCTTTATTATTCATTCCATATTCTGCAAGTACACAATACATAGACAAATTGCCTATACTTTGATAATTTTTCCCATCTTCACTTAGCTTTTATACTTATGTTCCAGACACTGAGCTATCTGTATATGATAAAGAAAGCTTCCTGACAGGGAACATGATAGCATATCCAGTGATGCAATGTAAACAACTTTGATGTTCTATTGAAAAGAAAATGAGGATCCAAGCAGTTCACATTCAGGATCATAAAAGTGTAATTGTTTCTATTATATAAAAATATGTATAGGCAATCTGAATGCAAAAATATTATGTACTCGCAAAATATGTAAAAACTCTTTAAAGCAATAGTAATGCTTTAATTTGACATGTGTTCACCTTAAGTACCACAGGTTAATTAGTCTCGGTCTGCGATTACTCCTCCTATTTCCTGACTACAGCCCCTAGCTAGGTAGATTTATTATGTTTTGGAAACTTCCCGAAACTGGGGGACAAAGGCAGTGGTCCCATCCGTGTTTTAGACTTGCACCCCAGAAAAAGAAAGGAGAAGCCTCTGGTGGACGGTACTTCGTTCCTGTGCAAATGCCCACTCATTACCTGCTGTAGGAAGACTGGCAGCTGGTGTCTGAGTTGTTCCTGCAGCTGTGGGTTCCCAGAGAAGATTGGAATGTTCCCCATCATCTAGGAAAGAGACAGAGGGAGATCAGTTTGGGGCTCCCATTCACAACTACCCAGCACTTAAAGGGATAATATTGCCACGTATTTATAAACATTGCTTTTGTAGGCATTCAAAAATAAAACTTAATGCCCCTAGTCCCATCTCTCAAACCTTTATGGTTTTAGAGATATTGGCGACCAAACCTCCTCCTTCCCCTTTCCCAGACGTCAGCGCTCCAGCTGACTGCAGGGGAATCCAGACCCTGGACAAGCGAAGGCTCTTCAAGCAGAGCCAAGGTCATGTTAATTGAACAAGAAATCCTTCACTGGAACGGTCTACAAAGTGTGCTTGCAAACCAAGCAAACTTTGTAGACCGTTCCAGTGAAGGATTTCTTGCTCAATAACATGATATCGGTTCTGCTGAAGAGCCTTCGCTTGTCCAGGGTCCGGATTCCCCTGCAGTCAGCTGGAGCGCTGACGTCTGGGAAAGGGGAGGAAGGGGGGAGGTTTGGTCATTAAGTTTTAATTTTGAATGCCTACAACATTAATGTTTATAAATATATGGCAATATTATCCCTTTAACCCTTTGAGGACAAGAGGAGTAAACTTTTTTAAAAAAATTTAAACATATATTGTACAGCCTTTCCTGCTCAGTAAAATGAGGGTATTCCAACTGCTATGGGATATGCAAGTCCAGATTTATTACAGTTTAAACTGTGATTAATATAAATGAATAGTGCCCTCTGGTGCCCAAGAAGTTCACCTCCAGTTTTCCTATAACAATCTATGGTACAGCTGAGACGCTGACTACAGTTCTCCATAGAATGTGATAGTAACAGCTCATTCATTCTCCAATAGTCTGATCGATTGTAACGTGTGAATAAAGCAACTACCAGCAGTGGAGAGCGCCCTCGCTTTATTCAGCAGGCAAAGACCAAAAATTTTTTTTCCATTTTAAAAAAGTTACTGTTTAACCTCTCTGACAGTGAGGATGATGTACTAAGAAGAGTGGTGCAATTCTGGTGCAAAGCATCTGCACCATAGGGAATAAATTACATTTCCCCAAAGTTCCCCCACTTTTTCTCAGTACTCAGTGATTCTCAACATCAGACCTCAAAAACACAACAGCAGCTCAGGCTTTTAGGATATCTCAGTTTGATGACAGGTGGGTAATTCACAGTAAATGATCCACATGTGCTTAAGTAGGGGTAACTGGGAAACTCTATTAAGAAAAAAAAAACATTTTGGGGGAGGGGAGAAACAACAAGCTGTTGTGAGATTCATTTAAAAGTTACTACGGTTAATATGTTTTTCTTTTTAACTTAACATTTGCAGTAGCATTAACTCATGTCTGAAAGTCATTTTTTTAATGATATAATAGGAGAGTTTAAGCCAGGGGCGTCAAATGTGCAGCCTACGTGGTACCCCCGAGATGTTTAACAAAAACATTTTGTTATCCAATTAGCTGGCACTTATGAACTAGTAAGCCATTAAGACCTAACCACCCGTCAGCCTCTACTGTACAGTTCGAGAATAGTTCTGCCTGTTAAATATTAATATTTTCACTAGCTAGTACTAGGCCTATATCAACGCTATTTGGCATGACTAAAGTTGATTACATTTATTTTATATTCCTTTATATTATGGAAAAAAAATCCATGTTTTTGAATAGCTGACAGGCTTGAAATCATCAGTGCTATCAATACAAATATGAACGTGGCCCTTATGAGTATCGCTTTCTGATCATGTGTCGACTGAAAAAACTTTAAACTCATTAACTATGGCTCTTCCTTGAAACTGAAAACAGCACCACCTGGTAAACAATACAGAATAATCACAGTTTTAATTAAAAGAAAAACTTGAGTACTAATAACTTTTGAATAAACACTCTCAGCAGATGGAGTACTCGTTTTTCCTAAAACGAGAGCCATACATTGTTTGTTTAATTGAAAAATGTTATTACTCCATTAAAACCTGATCTGTTGGGGAGTTCAGAAAAACTAGGAGGTGAGAATTACTGCTGTAAGGTTAGCGAGGAAAGCTTAGAGTCTTGTGTTTAAAGGGATAGTAATTTTCACCATAAAAGCAGCTCCAATTAATCTTCATAGTATTTGGGCCATGGAGAGTGTTATTTCATTACTGTCAGAGTTGTAGTAAAAGAGTAATTGAATGATAAAGTATCCCACTCCCGCCCCTTTAACTGATGTAACACTGCTCACCTCAGAGCAGCAAGACTGTGTGGATGGATCGCAGAGAGGGACAATCTTCAGTGAGCATAAGGAAAAACCTGAAAACCTATAAAGGGGGCAGGGTTCTCCTTATGCTCACAGTAAGGAGAGATTGTCCCTTGCTGTGACCTGTCTGGTCAAGAGACTAGATTCCACATCTGAGGTGAGCAGTGTTACACCAGTAAAAGGGGTGGGAGGGGGATACTTTATCATTCAATTACTCTTGTACTACAACTCTGACAGAACTGAAATAACACTCTCCGTGGCCCAAACATTAAAAAGATTAATTGGAGCTACTTTTATTTCGAAACATTACTATCCTTTTAAAAGTTAAATGGAGTAATTTTGGGGCAAACCAACTGCAACATGGGTGAGAAATACACATTCCCATTAATTTAAATGGTGCTTTTAACCATTTAAAAGTGAGGGGTTTTCAATGCATAGATTCACAATGCACTGGAGACTGTTGCATCATTTTTAAAGCTGCATTTAAATCAACGGAAATTTGGGGATATTTTTTTTTTTTTATTTGGTGTCCCAGAATTCGTCCAATTTTTAGTCGGACATAAGGCACAATTATGGTGCAAAAAAGTGGTGAAATTCTGGACAAAAACTACCCCAAGGGAGGGGTGTATGCAAATTACTGCTACCATGGATTTAAAAGGGAAATTTAACCCCTTAAAGGCCAGAGATCTCACCAAAGCATTGGAGACCATTCTAGAATTCAAGGGGTTAAAAACCATTTAAGCTAAAAGGAATGTTGGAAGTTAATAAATCAACACTAAGGTGCAGCTGGTTTACTATATAACGTCACCTCTTCAGCTTGACGACCCTTTGTGCCAACTACTCTTGAGCTCACAGTAGCCAAGAATCCTTCGACTCCACCCAGAGGGAGGAGCCTACATACCTGAGCAGCGAATTCTGGGTTCTGTGAGAGGGACTGCATCATGCTGCGCATGTATGGGGCTGAAATCATGCTCTGCATCAGCTGGGGATTCTCAGAGATCTGCTGTAATAGACCCTGCATTTCCGGACTGTTAAATACACCTGGAAACAGAACACGAAGAGAGAGGGATTTATGTAACATCGGGGCGGGCAATCTGTGGCCTTCTAGCTTTTTGCTGTACTAAAAAGTTCCCATCATTCTCAGCCAGCTAACCTTACACTACTGCTAAAATATAACCCTAAAAAGAACATGTTTTAAAATTCACAGATTTATAACACTATCACCTCCGAACAAGATACAGTATAGGAACAGTAACACAGCTCAACAACAACATCCCCATTTAACTTAAAGGGATAGTAATGTTTCATAATAAAAGCAGCTCTAATTAATCATCATATCATTTGGACTTTGGAGAGTTTTATTTCAATTCTGTCAGTTGTAGTTCAAGAGTAATTCAATGATAAAGTATCCCCCTCCTGCCCCTTTTACTGATGTAACACTGCTCAGCCAGATCAAAAGGGAGGTGCCCAGGTAGACTGCAGAAAGGGACAATCTTCAAGATAAGGGAAAAACCTGAAAAACTTGTCAAGGCGGGCAGGGCTTTCATTGTTCTCATAGGAAGAAGATTGTCCCCTTTTGTTATCCGTCTGGTCTATGGACTGGATTCCACATCTGAGGGGAGGTGGCTTACACTAGGTAAAAGGGGCGGGAGGGGGATAATTTATCATCCAATTACTCTTGTACTACAACTCTGACATTATTGAAATAACACTCTCTATGGCCCAAATACTATGAAGATTAACTGGAGCTGCTGTTTTTGTGAAACATTACTGTCCCTTTATTCTAAAATCTTAATGGCCACTATGAATCAATTCTGTGTGGATTGGCTCCCCAAAATGTAATTATCACTGGGTATCATGACCATGGAGGTAGACATGATTATTTTATTGCCACACTACAAAATCCACAAACTCCTCCCTGCTAATGTGTAATTATGAAAGAAAGAAGGGACATCATTAACAAGAGTTTAGGCAATAATAAAGCTTGTCCACTTCCATGGACATGGTATGCGGTATTAAATAATGATTACTTTTGGAGAACCACTCCCCATAGAAGAGATTCAAAGAGGCCATTAGGATTTTCTGCTTAGTGGAAAGTGCCACTATTAATCTATTCCTTGTGGATTAACTCCCCAGAATGAATATTTCATTATTGATTCATCATGGAGGCAGGACTTCAAGGCCCCAAACAATTTCCCAAGACAATGTCAATGTGATGCATTTGAGTTATCTCATGTATTCGAGAGGTTAACCCTCCGAGTACCATTTATATCAATGGCAATGTCTCTACAATGGTGCAGCTGATTTGGGACATAATTCCGCCACTTCTTCTCTATACATCTGTTTTTAAATTGCATACACCGAGTTATAGATTTAGCTATGCGTTACTTTATAACATCTTCATCCGCTTTCTCAAGCCTACAATTTTAATTTATTTTAATGTTAGATAGGAATTAAAGGTGCAGTAGAGTAGGTACTTGACAGAACTTGAGATACCTTGACGGTGTTGGCAAGCTTACATTCTTTGACCAAAAGATGGACTAAATTCTCAAGTTTTAATAGTTTAGTATATATATACCCCTAGGTTTAGGTACACATAAATACACATTTTTATTATATATGCCTAAGTCAGGGCACACATTTACACATAGGTATGGAGGAGCACAGGTCTGTTCTTTGTCTTACATCTGCCCTTATGTTTCCATAAACTGTGCAGAGTCCAGCTCTTACCTGTCCCCAAACTGGCAGCGTTGATGCCAAGTGGGTTTGACACTGTGGGGGTGGACTGGCTGGTGTTGGTCCCACTGTTGCTTTCGCTGTTGGTTGTCTGGTTTGAGGAGTTTGGAGAGGAAGGGTTCCAGGGGTTGGGAAGAGGCTCACGGTTCTCTGTGCGGAGAGGCTGTGAGGCAGAACCCTCAGCGCCACCAGCCAATGAGGAGAAAGGGTTACTGCCAAACTGAAAGCAAAAGAAAGCAAAGGGTCACAAGGTCAATACGGACATTTAGGACCACAGGCACAAAGCAAGAGAAGTATTTCTGAAGATAATTTGCAAATTATGGAACAATTAAAAAAATCTAATGTTTTAAAATGGGGATTTTAACTACTTCACATATGAAGCAATGCAATGAAGATCTTTGTTGTATTTAAAGCGGAACTACCAGCTTTAACAAAGATGGCCCCAAATAATTCCTCATCTGGCGACTAGCTGCTCAGTAGCGCTAGTCACCAGAATTATTACCTGGTTAAAGTAAATTATCCACTGCTCCGGGACTGACAAGCAGGACGGAGTGCAGACATCTTTCCATAGTGATGCCTGCGCACCTGCACTGTCAGTTCCAGTCGGGTCTAGGAGGCTTTGCTAGGAGCTGTCTGGCTCCATAAGGGACTGACAGCTTAGGTGCGCAGACGTCTCTATGGAAAGAGGTCTGCGCTTCGTCCTGTCTGTCAGTCCATGAGCAGTGTATAATTCGCATTAACCAGGTAATAATTCTGATGACTAGCGCTACTGATCAGCTTGTCGCCAGATGAGGAATTATTTGGGGCCATCTTTGTTAAAGGTGGTAGTTCTGCTTTAAAGGAGCACAATCTCATAAAAACAACTTCAGCATTCAAAGACACCTATATGTTGTGTTAGCTTTTTTTTTTGTTTGTTTGTTTGTTTGTTTTATAAATTTAGAAAATAGTTTTTGCGGTATATTGATCTATAGAGGATGGTAATAATTAAAGCATTCAAAGTGTTGTGGTTTACCCCAGATAAACTTCTTTTTCACCTCTGTAGAGATGAACCTCTCAAAGGAAAATGTACTGACAGTCCTCCATTTCATTGTCATCCCAGAAATTGTCTTTTTCAGTGCCAAAGTATTTTACAGTCAATGAATGTTAATTTTGAGAAAAGAAAAAAAAAAAAAAAATCAACTTACTTTTATCAAATTCAACTTTAAAGCAGAACTTTCAGATAATAGCCAGTCACCATGTATTCATTAAATGCATGGCGACTCGCTTGAAAATAGATGTCTTACCCCCCCAAAAAAAGTGTGTGTCTAAAGAAATCCATCCCGTGTCAGGCCTGACAGACAGGTTAGTGCGGTCTGTGCGCCTGCACTGTCAGTCCCTTCCGGTGACCATATGGTGCAAAGCAGTCTACTCTATGGAGACCGGGACTGATGGCGCAGGCGCACAGACAAATTGTCTACGGTCTAGCCACAGTTCCGGTCTCCAAACGGGACGGATTCCTTTAGACACGTATTTGATTACGGTAAGACATATATTTTCAAGCTAGTCGCCATGCATTTAATGAATGCATGGCGACTTGCTATTATCTGAAAGTTCCGCTTTAAGAAGTTTATCCCTGACATTATTGATTGGCCTCACAAGCCTAGAAAATGCCCAAGTAGTTTTCAATATTTTCTCCACTCTGGATTTCTCTGAGGCCTGTAAATTCAGCAGGTCTGTTGTTCTGCCACTTTTTTCATTTAACCCTGCCAATGGTGATCACAGACAACCCCACTGAGCAGAAAGGGCTGGGGGAGATGCCAGCTGACACCAACAGAACGAAGGTATAAGGGACCAAAAGTGAATTCTATCCCTGCTGCCATAGCAACATTAGAACCTTGCTAAAATAATATAATTTTAGTTATCTATATAAAAGAGGAAGCATCATGTGACAAAAAATGGCTGGGTCCATGGACACACACACACACACCCAGGGGCGCCAGTAAGGAGGAGATATTCATATATCTTCCATACTGCCAGTCCTGGAGATACAGAAAGGGGGGGTGCTATTTTGGACCCCTGGCCACTCCTGTCAAAATCTCTGCAAGGAGTTTGCCCTCCCTCAACATCCTCCTGTAGGAAAAAAAAACAAAACACCAACACTGCTGTCTCACGCGCGCGGACACACACACACACACACACACACACACACGCACGCACGCACACACGCACACGCACACGCACACGCACACGCACACGTCACTCACCCGGACTTATCCTTTCCCCCTTGCATGCAACAAGCTGACCAGCCGCTATTGCCACCTCTCACAACCCGGTTCTGCCCTCAACTGGGAGAATGTCCTCAGGACAGAGCACCAGCGTCCGGGTTAGTGCCTCCAATAGCTGACACCACAGACATGCATATCCTGGCGACACAACAGTGCACACCGGTGGGACTGTCTTACAACTGTTCACAGCACAGGCTTGTAACACGATCTGCAAGTCTATGCGGTGAGCGGTTGTAGGGCGGGTCAGCTGTTTTCGGCATGGCTGCCGTGGTCCTGCTGTGCATAGGGATATTCAGCATCCTTTTAATGGAAAATTGTCGTCCATTTCACCGTTTGAATCCTTTGTTTCTGCTTACAGGATGGCCTGACATATGCGTTGCATTGTGCCGGTGACTTTTTCCCTTACACCTCAGTTTGGTCCCTGTTCAGAAATATTAACCGCTTGATAATTATTTGATCCTCGCTGGGCGCCCTCATCTTTTCCACTATTTTCAACACCGCAATGCATCATGAAATCCTTATGATTGCTCATTTACACACAGTCTTCTTATACCGTTTCTTTTATTATATATTTACAGGCATAAACAATAGGAGGACAAAAATAAAGAAATATGATTTTATTTTCTCTTCTTAAATGGTTAGTATTGCCAAAAAAAATAAAGTTTTTTGCATTTAGAAGAGCTTAAAAAGTTGAGCTTAATGCAAAAAAAAAAAAACGTATCTCTCAAACCGCTATGGTTTGAGAGATACAGGCGTTTAAATATCAATGTTTCCTGCTGACAGCTTTACTGTGTCGGTTGACACAGAGGCTCTGCAGCAGAGCCGCAATCACGTTATTGACAACGTATCCCTTCATTGGAATGGTCTAAAACGAGTCACGTTTTAGACCATTCCAATTAAGGGATTCATTGTCAATAACACGATTACGGCTCTGCTGCAGAGCCTCCATGTCGACTGACACGGATCTCCTGCTGACAGCTTTACAGCTGTCAGTAGGAGACAACGAACTTTAAACGCCTGTATCTCTTAAACCATAGCGGTTTGTGAGATACCTTTTCTTGCATTTAGCTCAACTTTTTAAGCTCTTCTATATGCAAAAAAGTTTTTTTTTTTTTTTGACATTACTAACACTTTAACATGCGACTGCACTTATGACAGCCACTGATACATTAACCCTTTGAGTGCCAAAGGGGTGGGCAAAGCATTGTTTCCCCTCTGGCATTCAAAGGGTTAAGGTACTATATTAGCAAAAACGCCATCAGAAAACCATCCCCCCTCCGGGTTTCTGCATTCTGCTGTTGATACCTGCTCTCTGGCCGCACTGAACATCGGCTCTTGGATGTCCGTGTACATTCGCCTCAAAGCGTTGTATCCGCCAGGGATACTCTCCAGGTTGCTGAGGGCTCGATCCTGATTCCTCATCATCTCCTGCATCATGGCGGGATTGCGTGCCAGTTCCATAGTCTGAAACGTGGGAACAGTCGTGTAATATAAGAACACAGCAAGAATATCTGCTAAGGCTGCTGTGAAAGTGTCATTCAGAAATTATTACAGCTCAGTGACCACAAAGACTGATTTTCCCATCACTTACGGAGGAGAGAAACAATCACTCCCATTGTCAGGCCATTGATTTTAAAAGGGAACATTCACACGACACAAACTTGTGTCCACTGACTTACCCAATGTTGTAAATATTAAAGGGGAACTACCACCCCGCAATAACTTAAGCTTCACTGATTGCTCATCTGGCGACTAGCTGCTTAGTAGCGCTAGTCGCCAGAAATATTACCCGGTTCTGCAGATATCGGCGTTTTACCGATGGTGACAGGAGCAGGAAGCACGGACGTCTCTTCACAGTGATGTCCGTGCGCCTGCGCTGTCAGTCCCTTTTGCACAGAGACGTCCGTGCTTCCTGCTCCTGTCACCATCGGTAAAACGCAGATATCTGCTGAACCGGGTAATATTTCTGGCGACTAGCGCTACTAAGCAGCTAGTCGCCAGATGAGCAATCAGTGAAGCTTAAGTTATTGCGGGGTGGTAGTTCCCCTTTAAGACTTCTAATTGGACACTTATGCCTTGTGTGGCACCCTGTATGTGTGGCACAGCAGAGCAGGACTTCCCACCTCCTTCCCAGCTGCCCCAGGGAGCGAGTTCACGCTTCCGTTCATAGTTATATTTATGTGGTGTAGCGTTTCAGCAAACTCTGTTTACCATGCTATTGAGGTTGCAAACTCAATAGCATGGTAAAAGAAGCTTGCTGTAACGGAGCTTACACACCCACCAGTGCAACTGAAATGCTCAAGAATTGATCATCTTTTGCATTGTGGCTTTAGTTCAGAGAGACAAAATGACAAAATCAATCGCTTGGATACTAGACGTTCTCCAAAACTTTGGAAAGCAGTACACTGGAAACGTCTCTAGCATAGAATGAGGGGAATCTTTTTTTCTGAAATTATACTATAAGGCTGGTGCTGGTGAGTAAAACAAGGGTGTTACAACTGCTGGGAGATTATTCTTGCAAAAGTTATTACAGAGCAAACGTCTCTGTTCTTTAAAGGGATAGTAATACCTTATTATTACTATCCCTCATATTGTAGATATTTGCAAAGTAAGTTAATGGCCCCCAGGTTCATCTCTCAGACCTTTATGGTTTGAGAGATAACCGAAAGCAAAGTTCCCCCTCCCTCCCCCTTCCCTGAAGTCAGCGTTGTGCTGACTGCAGGGATATCCGGTATGTCTTTCATCAGGTGGCTCTGCAGTAGAGCCGCGATTGCGTTAGTGAGAAAGAATTATTTCACTGAAATGGTCTTCTACGTGTTCTTGCAAACCAATCACAAACCAAGCACATGTAGATGACCGTTTCAGTGAAATAATTCTTTATGGTTTGAGAGATGAACCTGGGGGCTATTACATTATTTTGCAAATACCTACAATATGAGGGATAGTAATAATAAAGTTTTACTAGCCCTTTAATCCTCTGAATGCCAGAGGGGTATTCAGTGCATTTCCTTTGCCTACTCCTCTGGCATTCAGAGGCTAAATGAAGCTGAAAGTTTCTGTTGTGGACACCACAAGCTGCTGTTCCTATAATTTACTAGAGAGAAACACAGCGAACAGTCAAACGTCCCATAAGTTGTCCAATAAAAATAAAGAAATTCCTTAGTGGACAGCTTGTGCGGTTGCTAAGAGACTGATTTATAAAAGTTGATCTGTAATACATTTGGAATGAAGCTTCTGCCAGCACTGGGGAGTACCCTTGTTTTACGCAGCAGGAGAAGCCCTATAAAACCTGGTATGTTTTCAAAGATTGTTGTTATGCAAAAGCAGAGAGTTAGGACTACTAGAACAGGAATATTGTACTTTATTATTTTCTACATGACCTGCCCTCTAATGGTCAAAAACGGATTCAATCAATGTGACATAAGGGAAATTCCCAAAACCTTTTTAAAAAAATAATTTGCCTTTAAAGGAGCAGTAAGCTTTTTTTTTATGAAAAAATATATATTGTAGGGATTTTCCTTTTGAGTAAAAGGTACTCCCACTGCCGAGAGATGTATATTTCCAGAGTTATTACAGTTTAAACCCATGTTTTTTTACATTAGCAGTGCCCTCTAGTGGTCAAATTCTAATTAGATTTCCTGTTAGATTCTAATGGAGAGGAAAGGCAGAGACATACAGTTCTCCACAGAATGTGATAGAAAGTGCCTGTCACTTCCTGTCGGTTAGACCTATCAGGAAGTAAACACGGTAAATTCACTTCCTGTCAGAACTATCAGGAAGTAAACACAGTAAATTCACTTCCTGTTAGTTAGAACTATCAGGAAGTAAACACAGTAAATTCACTTTCTGATTATTTAAACTGCTATAATTTTTGAATAAAACATCTGACAGCGAAGGGAGTGACCTTGTTTTATTCAGCAGGAAATGCTCTGTAAAATGTGTGTTTTCATAAAAAAAAGTTTACTGCTCCTTTAAATCTACTTACAAACTAGCAAAAGTAAAGCGCTATTACGCAGTGAGGCCCACACATACCTGCCTCATGAGTTCTGGGTTATTGAGCATATGGCTGATTTCAGGGTTCCTCTCCATCAGCTGCTGCATCTGGGGATTGGCTACGATCATCTGTCGCATGAGGTCAGGGTTGGACATCATATTCTGCACTAGCGGGTTCTCCATAATCTGGGACAGCATCTCCGGGTTGGACATCAGCTGGCGCTGCATCTGCTGCTGAAGCTCCATGAAGTTAGCAGAACCCATACCCAGGCTGCCCAGACCAGACAGACCCCCGAAGCCAGCTGGGGAAAACACAAGACAGAATTAGGATATAGACACTAGGAAAATACACTCTCTCTCATTCCAGAACAGGTTCTGGTAAGTACACCCAAAGAACACAAAACATTTAAATACCTGGAGTGCTACCAAGCTTGAACAAAACTGAGAATAAAAAAAAAAAAAAAAAAAAAAAAAAGAACAGGGTATTGATGCATATCCCTATTTACTGAGAATTAACTCTCTAGCCTGTGACATATTGTCTGCATACAGTCACTGCATTACAGCGGAGGTGTTAGTCACATAATATGGACTTAGTATGCTAGGCTTGCTACAACAACTTGGAGTGCTGGGGACTTCTTTTGAAAAGTGGCATCCTATAGTTCAATCTGGTCAGTTGGCCATAAATCTTCTGTGGATGATGCAGCAACAGCACCACTAACATTCAGGCCACTGTGATACTGCACCTAAAATATTCACATTTGAGCTGTAATAAATCTTGAATAAATCACCTCTCATCAGTGAGAGTACCCTTGTTTTACTCACATAGAATATGACCGCAGATAAGAACCATTTGACCCATATAATCTGCCCATTTTCCTACTGTAAAAACAGCAAATTTTATTTGGTTCTTTGCCTTGTCTTATGTTAAGGACAGCCTTATGCCTATCCCATACATGCTTACATCCCCTCACTGTATTAACCTTTACCACTTCTGCTGGTGGCTATTCCACTTATCCACTACCCTCTCAGTGATGTAAAACTTTCTTACATTACTAAACCTGGGTCCCTCTAGTTTTAGGCTATGGCCTCTTGTCCTAACATTGTTACTCCTGTGAAATGTACTTCTCTCCTGCACTTTGTTGAATCCCTTCATGTATGTGAATGTGTCTATCATATCCCCTCTCTCTCTTCTCTCCTCCAAGCTATACATGTTCAGATCCTTTAGTCTATCCTGATATTTCTTATCCTGTAAACCAGTCACCATTTTAGTACCCTTCTCTGAATTTTCTCAGGAGAATAAACCGTACAATATATATATTATATATATATATATATTTTTTTTTTTTTTTTTTTTTTTTTTTTTTTTTTTTTTTTTTACATATGAAGGGTTACTATGCCTTGAAAAAGGGGTCATGCTATAGGTCTGGAACTTTGCATGCTTCCCAGTAAAGAACAAGTTAACTTACTGCAATTATATTTCCTGGACTCGTCATTAGTCTTTATATCAGGAAAGAACTATGACAACTGAACGTTCAGTCCACATAAAGTGTTAGTAATGTCTAAAAAAAAAAAAAAAAAAAAAAAAAAAAAAGTTTTTCTTGCATTTAGAAGAGCTTATAAAGCTGCTCTAAATGCAAAAAAAGTATCTGTCAAACCGCTATGGTTTAAGACATACGGGCGTTTAAAGTTTGATTTCTCCTGCTGACAGCTGTAAAGCTGTCAGTAGGAGATCCGTGTCGGTCGACACAGAGGCGCTTGAGAAGTGCCGAGATCTTGTTACTTACACGGAATCCCTTCATTGGAATGGTCTAAAACGTGTGTCTGGTGTTCAGGCACACGTTTTAGACCATTCCAATTACGGGATTCCTTGTAAGTAACGAGATCGCGGCATTTCTCAAGCGCCTCCGTGTCGACCGACACGGATCTCCTACTGACAGCTTTACAGCTGTCAGCAGGAGAAATCAAACTTTAAACGCCCGTATGTCTTAAACCATAGCGGTTTGACAGATACTTTTTTTGCATTTAGATCAGCTTTATAAGCTCTTCTAAATGCAAAAAAAACTTTTTTTTTTTTTTTTTTAGACATTACTAACACGTTAAGCATCTGAGCACCAATGTGATTTTCTTTTCTTTATTGTGAAAGTATTTTACCAGGAAAAAGACAATGAGATTGTCTCTCATTTTCTAGTATGCCCTGGACTCATTTAATCTACCTCAGATGGATGAAACGCAGAGCTGACTTTGCCGGGACTAAAACCTGTGACCTTGCGGCTTGAACAGACTATACAGCTGGTGCATTAACCAACTGAGCTATCTCACCGGCATTGCTTTACACATTCCACTGGTACTCAAAATGGCTAATGGGGGTGTGGGCTTACTTTTCTCAAACATGTCTGTTTTTTTTTTTTTTTTAACTTTAAGGAACAGATGGTTGCAAAAGCATTGCTAAGCAACGCATTGCACACATCTCTATTTCTTAACCCTTTGAGTGCCAGAGGGTTTGCAATGAGTTTTGTACCCCTCTGGCACTCACAGGGTTAAAAGGTTACTATTTGTTACAGGGTAGCTGGGTGCCGCCCACGTCCCAGCAGAGGCCAGAGCGAGATCGGTCATACTCACAGAGGATGTTCGCAGAGGATGCCGTCCTGTCTCCTGCAGCTGTCCCGCTCCCTGACCCGCCACTCCCCCTGTTGCCTCCACCATCGGACCCTGTGCTGCTGGAGGAGAGCGGGGGAGAGGTGGAACTTCCCATCTGTGAGGCAGGGTCGGTAGAGGCAGCAACGGCAGCAGCGGTAGCAGCAGCAGAGGGAGACATGGCTGATGTATCTTGTGACCTGCAAAAACAGCGCTTTTTAAAGAATCAGTAATGTTTTATTATAAAACTTGAAGTGTCAGTAACGTCCCCTAAAAAATATTTAGAGTTAGGTAGAGGTTAAAAAAAGAAACTAATTGCCACAAATCATATCTCTCAAACCGCTATGGTCAGAGATATAGGCGCTGGAGGTCCCCTCCCCTCCCCTTACATCAGCGCTGTGCTGACAGCAGGAGATCCCGGTCTGGGGAGCAGCTGGAGGCTCTGCAGCAGAGCCGAAATTTAGTGATTTCAAAAGAATTTGAAATATGGTTTGCAAGCACACGTTGTAGACCGGTCCATGAATCAATTCTTTTGAAAGAACGCAATTTCGGCTGAAGAGCCTCCTCGAGGCTCCTGACATCAGGAGAAGGGGAGGGAGAGGGGAACTTTCAGCGCCTATATCTCTCAGACCATAGTGGTTTGAGAGATAGGGTTTGTGGCAATTCGTTCCTTTTTTGAACCGCTACCAAACTGTTAATATATTTTATGGGACATTACTGTCCCTTTAAAGAAGAACTTTGCCAGACCAGTTAAACACGGGTAGAAAAAAAAAGCTGAAATATGCTTCATTCGACAACTGCAACAGCTCAAACTTCCATTTGTGTTTTAAACCTTTAAGTGCCACAGGGGTGACCAATGTGTTGCAAAGCAATGCACTGGAAGTTATATGTCACTCAAACGGTTAAAGGGATAGTAATGTTTCATAATAAAAGCAGCTCCAATTAATCTTCATAGTATTTGGTCCATGGAGAGTGTTATTTCAGTTCTGTCAGAGTTGTAGTTCAAGAGTAATTGAATGATAAAGTATCCCCCTCCCGTCCCTTTTACTGATGAAACACTGCTCACCTCAGAGCAGCAAGACTGTCCGGATGGAATGAAGAGAGGGACAATCTTCAGTGAGTATAAAGAAAAACCTGTCAAGGGGGGCAGGGTTTTCCTTATACTCACAGTAAGAAGATTGTCCCTTGTTGTGACCTGTCCATTCCCAGGACCAGATTCCACATCTGAGGGGAGCAGTGTTACACTAGGTAAAGTATCCCCCTCCCACCCCTTTTACTGATGTAACACTGCTGTCTGTCCAGATGGATCACAGAGAGGGACAATCTTCAATTAGCAGAAGGAAAACCCTGTCGGGGGTGGGAGTGTTTTCATTGTTCTCACAGTAAGAATATTGACCCTTGATGTGAGCTGTCTGGTCTATGGACTGGATTCCACATCTGAGGGGAGGCGTCTTACACTAGGTAAAAGGGGCGGGAGGGGGAAACTTTATCATTCAATTACTCTTGAACTACAACGCTCACAGTAATGAAATAAAACTCTAAATATCGCTCAATTGCTATTAAGATTAATTGGAGCTGATGTTTTTGTGAAACATTACTATCACTTTAACGTCTAGCCCCAGCTCCATTTAGTGTTAAGAAGATAATTTCCATATGGTCTTCTATGGAAGAGGCTGAACCCCAAGATTAAGCTCTCCTTAGAAAGTGAATATATTATCTACACATGGTCACCCATCTGACACTCAAAAAGGATAAGAAAGATTTTACTAATAAATCATGGATGTGGTTCCCCATCCCCTTTTGAACAACACAACTTTATTACATTTGGAAATGGTATGAACATTATCACTTAAAAACAAGTTGCTCTTAAGCAAATAGGTATGCTCTAAATAACATTTTGGCATATAAATCTCTAAATATCTTTATAGAACTTTAAATATATTTAACTCATCAGTGCTGTCTTCAGCAGGCCTGGGAAAGCAATTTTATCCACATTCATGTCTTCCTCCTTGGTCTGTGACCAGAGAATATTATGTACTGTTAGGCTTGGATCAAATGAACATTAGTAATTCAGCTTTTCTTTCAATGTGCTATAGCAGTCAAAATTATAAGTATTGTTTGGACTGGGCATTTCTGCACACACGCATTGCAACCTATACTCAGCTTTCTGAAACGTTCCTCAGTTAAACGCAGAAAAGTCTCCGCAAACTGTCGTAACGGCCAATTTAGTGGCTGAGCAGATTTCTCACAAGGATAACTGGGCCAATGCTTTGCTCACCACAACAATTCAGTCAATGGTCTGCTCGCAATGATGTCAGCCAATTACATTTTTAATGCTGGAAGCCTAGCTACAACAATATACCCTTTCAAATAAGAGCAAACACTATTATTCAAACAAATTGCAAACTAGTTTCATTTATGTCTGCATTGTCAATGATATAGTTAAAGGAGCAGTAAACTTTTTATGAAAACACACATTTTATACAGCATTTCCTGCTGAATAAATCAAGGTCACTCCCATCGCTGTCAGATGTTTTATTAAAAAATTATAGCAGTTTAAATAGCCAGGAAGTGAATTTACTGTGTTTACTTCGTGATAGTTCTAACTGACAGGAAGTACATTTACTGTGTTTACTTCCTGATAGTTCTAACTGACAGGAAGTGACTCAGCAGTTTCTATCACATTCTGTGGAGAACTGTATGTCACTGACTTTCCTCTCCATTAGAATCTAACAGGAAATCCAATTATAATTTGGCCACTAGAGGGCACTGCTAATGTAAAAAAACATGGGTTTAAACTGGAATAACTCTGGAATTATAAATCTCTCGGCAGTGGGAGTACCCTTATTTTACTCAATAGGAAAATCCCTACAAAATATATTTTTTTCATAAAAAAGGTTTACTGCTCCTTTAAGTAAACCTACCTGTTAGCTATTTGTTTCAAGTAACATTATACAAAATGTGCTCGTTTTACAGAGCATATTACAACATACACATGAATTAACTTATACAAAATGGTTTCTTTGGCGAGGAAGAAAGAAAGAAACAGAAAAAAATGCTTTGTGAGCAATGTGCTAGAAAACAGCAGAGACTGTACTCTACATACAGGAGGTGGAATGTGTGTAACATGCCCTTTCAAACATCTACAACTTTTTTCAATCTCTACTGTCTTTTTAAATTTATTGCATGGAAGCAGCAATGAAAATGTGTCCTATGCCTTTAAACCTCTCGAGTCCGAGAGGGGTGTCCAACGGTTTGACAAGCAATGCTTTGGACACCCTGTTGGCAATGAAAAGTTAACTGGACGTTAAGCTTGCAGGTTATCTAAAACTATAAAGCATGCTTTCGAAAATACAAGCTACATTTAACCTAAAAGTGGAGCTCTACAGTGGTGAAAAGGTTACACCGTAGTGCGAGTGACCTACAGGACAGTGGTGGTAGTAGTGACCTCAATCTGACACCATCTATGACAGTTCAAAGCTCAGCTCCTGGAATGTGGTTACAGAGAGGGCAACGAGTCATGTCTGCTTTAGAACCTTGGTTTGACCAAGTTAAAGATCTCACAGGAAGCAAAATAATAAAGAAACACCAACACCTTCTAATAATAACCTTAACTTAAAAGGAATAGTAATGTTTCATAATAAAAGCAGCTCTAATTAATCTTCATAGTATTTGGGTCATGGGGAGTGTTATTTCAATACTGTCAGAGTTGTTGTACAAGAGTAATTTAATGACAAAGTATCCCCCCCCACCCCTTTTACTAATGTAACACTGCTCACCTCAGAGCAGCAAGACTGTCCGGATGGATCACAGAGAGGGACAATCTTCAGTGATCAAAAAGAAAAACCTGAAAATCCTGTCAAGGGGGGCAGGGTTTCCTTATGATCACATTAATAAGACAGTCCCTTGCTGCGACCTGTCTGGTCAAGAGACCAGATTCCACGTCTGAGGGGAGGTGGCTTACACTAGGTAAAAGGGGCAGGAGGGGGATACTTTATCATTCAATTACTCTTGAACTACAACTCTGACAGTATTGAAATAACACTCGTCATGACTCCAATACTATGATGATTAATTGGAGCTGCTTTTATGGTGAAACATTACTATCCCTGTAATGGTCAGATAAACCTGCAGAACAAAAATACTCTATTGCGCCACAGAGAGGCTTCATTCTAAAGGTGTAAGCGCCCAACTGGGGGTTTTGTTCTTAATAACAGTACAACAGCGCCAGCTGGTGTCCAGATGTCACTTGGTTTTGTCGATTACTCTTGATGGTAGAGCTCGAGTCTTACAGCACAGCTCCCCATAGTAAATGACAGCAACTTCATCAACTGGTCACTACAATATTAAACACTCTGGCAGTCAAAGGGTTAAGTAAAACCCAATAACAAATTTGAGCGGTTGTACCGTTTCAATAAATCATCTCAAAGCAGAGGGAGTAACTTTATTTTACTGAACTGGAACATCTCTGTAACCACAGCTGGAAAATATTCAATGAGCTTCATCTATCAGAGGGAAAAAAACCTTACTAGCCAGTAGATGAAAACATACTAGTCCACCGAACATTTAACAGAAGACAACAGAATTATTTACTTGTCCTGCCTAGAACATGTTTTTAACTCCCAAGCTTAAAGGGATAGTAATACTTCGTTTTATCTTTATTTTATTTTGTAGGCATTAAAAAAACATTAATAACGATATAAGTCTTATCTCTCAAACCTTTATGGTTTGAGAGATATTCACAAGCAAAGTTTCCCCTCCCGCCCCTTTTACCTAGTGTAAGCCATCTCTTCTCAGATGTGGAATCCAGTCCATAGACCAGACAGATAACAGAAGGGGACAATCTTCTTCCTATGAGAACAATGAAATTCCTGCCCCCCTTGACAAGTTTTTCAGGTTTTTCCCTTATCTTAATTGAAGATTGTCCCTCTCTGCAGTCTACCTGGGCACCTCCCTTCTGCTCTGGCTGAACAGTGTTACATCAGTAAAAGGGGCGGGAGGGGGATACTTTATCATTGAATTACTCCTGAACTACAACTCTGACAGTAGTGAAATAACACTCTCCAAAGTCCAAATACTATGATGATTAATTAGAGCTGCTTTTATTGTGAAACACTATTATCCCTTTAACTGATCCTTTATTTTTATTTTACCACACACAGGCAATACGGGCCTAAACACACACACTCATGCAGTATCGGTCTAAACACACACACAGTGAGTGTACGCGTGTGTGTGTGTGTGTGTGTGTAGACCAATAGTGTGTGTTTAGGCCTGTATTTGCCTGTGTGTGTATGTGTTTTTAGACTGATCCTGCATGAGTGTGTTTAGACCGATATAGTGATGTACAATGCGTATTGCAGACATCACTGTCTGCTTCCTCAGGGCGTTGGCAGCTGGGTGTAACATTGCAGATCTGATCTGTTTGGTTGACCGTACCGGAACAACTGGCATCTGAGACATCCTAGGGATAAGTGTTGGAGATCGCGGGAGAGGCTGGAAGCGACCCAAAGTTTGAAATAAATACTATAAGGACACTTCCTGAAGGAGAGAGCTGGGAGTTTATACGGCAATAACAGACCAGATAAGCGAATATGTATCTATTTTATCTTGTAAACGCAATGAGTTTCTGTGCATGATTTTCTATGGAGGAATAAACATTGCTTTTAGATCTCTGTTTTGCGCTTCTGTGTTGTGGATCACTATAGCGGTCTAAACACACACACACACACACACACACACACACACACACACACACACACACACACACACACACACACACACACACACACACACACACACACACACACACACACACACACGTACGTACACTCACGTTTACTTTCACTATCACTCACGTTGCCTCATCCTCTTGATCTGTTTTAACCCTTTGAGTGCCCAACAGTTATGCAAACTTGAAGAAAGGAACTCCACTGCACTCAATGCACTTCATTAAAATCACTTCTTGTATTTATAATACAACACAGAGGGAACAGACTCACGCGTTTCGAACAGACAGTGCTAACTCATAGACTGTCACTATATGAGTAAGCACTGTATGTTCGAAACGTGTGAGACTATGTTCCCTTTGTTATAACGAAGTGCACTGGATTTCCTTTCTTTAAGTGTATACCATTGACGTTTTGGCTCATCTTTCTATTTTGCACCATGGCTACATCAGTGAGTGACATACTGTGTATTAATGTTGGGACTGGTGCCGCTTATCCAGAATACTCTAACAGTTATGCGATCCATTGAAAAGAAATGCACTAAACATCCCTCAAGAACACAAAAGGTTACACATTTTTCAATTAAAGAAATTAATAAAAAATAATAAAACAAGTGTGTCCTTTGAGTGAGAATAGAAGTACTGTATTATCTATAGATTGTGCAGACAGGGCGTCTACCCCCTGGTAGCTACGAGGCTTATATTGCAGTTCTGAGCAAAACCAACTACATCAAAGGGGACAAAATCCATTCCCATTGATTTAAATGGTGCTTTTAACCTTCTTAATGCTAGAGAAGTCTATAACGCATTGAGAAGCAATGAATTGGAGACCTCTCTAGCATACAAGGTGTTACAAGGTAATTTTAAATTATAGAGAATTTGAGGAATGTTTATTTGTACCCCTATGGTGGAGATAGTTTACCCCAGATCCTCCTAGTACAACCACCTCGGTGTGTATAAATGATTACTCTTCAAATGTTTCTGTGGTACTGGCCCCTTTTACTTAGTGTAAGCCGCCTCCCCTCAGATGTGGAATCTGGTCCTGGGAACGGACAGATCACAGCAAGGGACAACCTTCTTACTGTGACCATAAGGAAAACCCTGTCCCCCTTGATAGTTTTTTCTTATGCTCACTGAAGATTGTCCCTCTCGGAGATCCATCTGGACAGTCTTGCTGCTCTGAGGTGAGCAGTGTTACATCAGTAAAAGGGGACATTCAATTACTCTTGTACTACAACTCTGACAGTACTGAAATAACAATCTCCATGTCCCAAATACTATGAAAATTGATTGGAGCCGCTTTCATTTTGAAACATTACTGTCCCTTTAAGAAACAGCTCCCTGTCCTACTTTACACCCCTGAAAAGAACTACACTTTCTCTTACAAGGATCCCTGTCAAATCAGCTGCAGTTTCTTGATAAACTTCTCCCCAGTCTCTCCTTGCAGGAAAGTATTTCTGACTATTCCAAGAGGTCTAATTATGCCCTGCAAATCATGGAGGTGTGAACTGCAATCCAATAATAAATCAGTCTGCAACCAAATTTCCGGTCGTAGGTACCAACTTTTACAAGGTGATAAAGACGCTAGAGTAAAATAGTTACAAAAATGATAGTTATGTGATTTTATGTTAACTTTTGTTCCTATAAAGGATAGCAGAAATCGGCTCTTTTATACACAATGAGCTGGTGGGCACAAGGCAAAGAAAAATATTGCCAATGATAGATTATTATTCTACCTTATTTGCATCATCTACATATTCTACTGAGGTGTATAATGGAGTACAGACAGATATGCAGGTGGAACTGTGAATATACAGGAGAAGGTGGGAGAAGTCAGATTTTTATTGACGTGATCTGCCTCCTAGTGGGATGGGTACCTGTGTTATCCCATCAGATGCAAAAAAAAAAACGTGAGATTATACTTAAAGATGTGGTAAACTTTCATCGAGAAATATTATGTGATAGTAATACTTTATTAGTACTATCCCTCATATTGTAGGTATTTGCAAGCACATGTAGAAGACCGTTTCAGTGAAATAATTATTTGTCACTAACGTAATTGCGGCTCTGCTGCAGAGCCGCATGATGAAAGACAGACCAGATATCCTTGCAGACAGCACAATGCTGACAATGTTCTGAAGTTGAGAGTTCCGCTTTAACAGTACCCTCAAGTGGTCAGATTTCAATATTTCAAATGGCCAAAGAGGGATACCTTTGTTTTAGGTGGTGTTGCTGGGGATGTGGCCAGGAGACTGAGCAGAATTTTTAAGCTCTTTCATGACCTTTTGGCACATCTTTGTGTAAATGAATAAATGATTTAAAACAAGACCGAAAGTATTTTGTTTACACAGACAATTTATAAACACAAACTGCATTTTAAGCAAACATTAATGTGAGTTTTATTGCTGTGGACTATTCTGATACACTTCTATACACACCACACAGTCTGATCTCCTAAACACAGGGACACCAGGGTGATACACTTCTATACACACCACACAGTCTGATCTCCTAAACACAGGGACACCAGGGTGACACTTCTATACACACCACACAGTCTGATCTCCTAAACACAGGGACACCAGGGTGACACTTCTATACACACCACACAGTCTGATCTCCTAAACACAGGGACACCAGGGTGATAACACTTCTATACACACCACACAGTCTGATCTCCTAAACACAGGGATACCAGGGTGATACACTTCTATACACTCCACACAGTCTGATCTCCTAAACACAGGGACACCAGGGTGATACACTTATATACACACCACACAGTCTGATCTCCTAAACACAGGGACACCAGGGTGATACACTTCTATACACACCACACAGTCTGGTCTCCTAAACACAGGGACACCAGGGTGATACACTTATATACACACCACACAGTCTGGTCTCCTAAACACAGGGACACCAGGGTGATACACTTATATACACACCACACAGTCTGATCTCCTAAATACAGGGACATCAGGGTGATATACTTATATACACACACCACACAATCTGATTTCTTAAACACAGGCACACCAGGGTGATACACTTCTATACACACTACAGTCTGATCCCCTTATCACAGGGACACCAGGGTGATACGCTTATATACACACCACCCAGTCTGACATCAGGTTGGTAAAGTGGGGTTAGAATCTCAAAGAGGGACTGTTCTTCCTAAAGACAGACCCTTACAGGAAGTAATCACACTGTTATTAACTTCCTGACAATTTCAAGAAAAAAAATTGACAGCGGTGGAGTGCCCTTCTTTTTAGCCAGCAGGAAACTCTAACAGGTTTTATATAAAAAAAAAACGTGTATTACTCCTTTATGTTGCAGAATGCCAAATCTGACAGCAACATTCAGCTTACAATATGAGCAGACACAACAAGTAATGCATCTTACTTCTGCGGTGTCTTGATCACCAGATGCACAGTGAGTCCGTCTTTGATGCCATGTTGGTTCAGCGTGTCTCCATCTTTCAAGATCTTCCCAGCGAAGATCAGAACCAGCTGATCCCGTTTTGCTTTGAACCGTCTAGAGATCTCCTCTTTAAACTGGAAAATACATAGAGTGTTGAGGTGCAAAATACAAATGAAAGTAATTATTTATGCAGCATAATCAGACAGGTCAGAGAACAAATCACTCGTGAGATCAGACTCTACAAGCACTGCATCAGATATCTGCTAAACCAAAGAAATATCAGACTACTACACATATTTGCTTATAGGCATTTTAAATATACATTAAAGAGACCAAAAGCTATGCCGGTAACAGGTCCAAATTGGATAGTAATACTTAAATATTAGTATACTGCATCTTGCAGCCCTTAAAAAAAAACAAATTAAATGTGTCCCAGTGCCACCTCTCAAACCTTTATGGTTTGAGAGATATCTGCTTTCAAAGTTCCCTCCTTCCTGACATCAGCATTCTAGCTGACTGCACGGGAATCCGGTCCTGGGACCGGCCGGCGGCTCTGCAGCAGAGTTGAGATCGTGTTAATGAAAAAGAAATCCTTCACTGAAACAGTCTTCTACGTGCGCTTGCAAATCAAGTATACATAGATGTGCGTTCCAGTGAAGGATTTCTTTTTCCATAACACGATCTCAGCTCTGCTGAAGAGCCTCTGACGGTCCCTAGAGCGCTGACGTCAGGATGGGGGCAACTTTGAAACAGGATATCTCTCAAACCATAAAGGTTTGAGAGATGGCACTGGGGACATTTATTTATTTATTTATTTTTTTTAAGGGCTACAAGATGCAGTACACTAAAATTTAAGTATCGCTATACCTTTAAGGTCTAGTTCCCATGTGCATTCTTAAAGGGGTGTTTTCTACTCCGGGTTAAATGCATTAAAACACTCCAAATTGCAGTGGAGTGGACTGTTGACATGTGCAGTTTTTCCACATTATATAACCCTAACGCCACACAGCTTCCTGAACTCTTCCTGCATTCAAGGCACCTGTTTAGATTGTATGAACCCTGTGCAACGTTCACACAGTTGGCTGGATTGATCCATTGCTCAACTCATCAATTCAATAAAATGACCGGTTCACATGGATGTCAGTCAATAACTACTGGCGGACACCCATGTGGGCCTGCCAATAGCTCCACCACCAACACCTTCCAGTGACGGCATCAACTGGGGAAAATGGCAGCAAGAGAGGTAAGTTTGACATAGACAGCTGAATCGTTTGGCAACATAGTGCAGATGTGTAAACAAATCCTAATAATGACTTCACAAAATTCGAGAAAGGTTACAGCATGCTCTTTTCCATAGCAATGAGATGCATTTTAGCTTTAGTGTTCTATATTAAGTCAGCAATAAACGATTGTATGGAAAAGTATGTTAAAGGGCTTCCTCTGCGGAGTAAAGCAAAGACGCTTACACTGTTAGGAGATGCTTTAAAAAGTTATTACAACTAAAACCTGCAGTTAAAAGTGAAACTTGAATTGCCTACTGACAACACCAGGTGGTGCTGTTCTTGTCAGTTACTATGACCAGTCCTAATTTATGACTCAAGCTCTCCTACAGAGCACATTATGGGAAAAAATGGCTTCTGAACAGAAGTAGGCTCTGTTGGCAACAGCTGATTACAGGAAAGAAAAAAACAAAAAAGTTTGAGCTGTAATAACTCTGAATGAAATATCTCCTACCTCTAGTAGTATTCTTGTTTTACTAACCAGGGGAAGCTTTTTTTGTCACAAAAATGTATTGCTCCTTTAAGTATTATCAATGTATAGCATTAACTCATCTTAAGTATCTTACAATGTTTAATTAGGACAGATTTATACATCTGGGTTTAAAAACCAATCTGTGACTGTCAAGAGACTAATTATATAATTATTCTCTGTCTTTGATCAATGTTGTACAGTAGTGTGGAAAACTCAGATGTTCTAATACTGGCATAGGATTACACCATTAAGACATGGCAAGACAATTGTTATTAGTGTGTCATGTGTAATGGAGAGGGACTGTTAGCTCAGTTAGGGACCGTCAGCAACAGATCTCCAGGGGAAAGCAGATTTCAACAAGCTTTATGCATAAAAGTGGAGTATTGCAATTCCAGGGCAAACCAACTTCAACATAGGGGCCGAATACAAATTAAAAAAAGATTTAAATGGAACTTTTATCCCTTGAACGTCAGAAAGGTCTCCAACGCGTTACAATAAAAAAAACCACAACTAAATCAAAGGTAATTTGTGCAATTTTATGCCTGCCTCAGAATTGCACCGCCCAACACGTCTGTATGAAGCAGGGTGGGTCTGCAAAGTGGCATGAAACTCTTTTCTAACAAAAAATTTGAAGATCAATTCACCCCTTCTAATTTGCAACAGGTCTTCACAGGTC
This sequence comes from Rhinophrynus dorsalis, assembly GCA_037306005.1. Classification (NCBI taxonomy): domain Eukaryota; kingdom Metazoa; phylum Chordata; class Amphibia; order Anura; family Rhinophrynidae; genus Rhinophrynus; species Rhinophrynus dorsalis. Next base: position 10,351,484 of record CM074728.1, read on the forward strand.
AGCAGATTGTCGACTGCAAGCTTTTCAGACAAGGAACACAACAACTTAGGAAAAGAGGAACAATTACGGGGTAAACCAATTGCATCACAGGGGACAAATGAAAATTCCCTTCTATTTATATGGACCTCTTAACCTTTTGAATGATAAAAAGGTTATCATCTCATTGCAAATAAAGGTGATGACATTTCTAGTACGGAGTTAAAAGTCTCATTTAAATCAAAGGAGATTTGGCAACTTTTTTTTGCCCCCTATGGTGTAGTTTAACCTCAAATTGCTCATTTTTATGTTGATAAATAAGACATATACATCTAATTACAAATAATACTTTTCTACTATGGACTGAAACAATCTTTATTTGGGGCACAATCTGAAGAGTAAGCATGTGGTCAGTCATGCAATTACAGTCAGATATGTAATGGCGTGGGTAAGATTCCTATTAAAGGGATAGTAATACTTAAAATGTAAAAAAAAATATGTTGTAGGGTTTATCCCCCTGAGTAAAACAAGAGTACTCCCACTGCCGAAAGGTGTTTCATTCAAAAGTTATTAATTTTCAAAGTTGAATTTTTTAGGTGCAATATCACAGTGGCCTGAAATTGTACAGTGGCGCTGTTGCTACACGATCCTATGGACAGCTCTGGTCAATTGACCATAAATCTCCATAGGATGGTGTAGCAACAGCGCCACTGTACAATTTCAGGCCACTGTGATATTGCACCTAAAAAATTCAACTTTGAAAATTAATAACTTTTGAATGAAACACCTTTCGGCAGTGGGAGTACTCTTGTTTTACTCAGGGGGATAAACCCTACAACATATATTTTTTTACATTTTAAGTATTACTATCCCTTTAAATCCCTTCCATTGGGGGTTGTAGAGACAGGCAACATACCCAGTGGGAACATTTGCAGTTGAGTTGCATCTTAAAAACATAAATTCAGTGTCAGAAAAAGAACAGCAGAGGGAGTGAGAGAAAATGTAACATTTACATCATCATGTTGATGATCGTCAAACCTCTAGAGATCAAAATATGGACCTGAAAAAAAATATTTTATGTACTTAGGTGTGAGTCACCCTGCAAAATGGTTCACTGAGAGTAAATGAAAATAATTGCGTAATACAGATTTTTTTTTTTTTTTGTAGAACTTTGCCTGCTGTGTACAAAAAAAGCTATTGAAAACGATGTGGGTGGCTCATTCCAAAGTTATTGAAGCTCAAACTTAAATATTCTAGGAGCATTACTAACATGGGCTAGCATTTTAGGGTGGAGCTATCGCCATTGAAAAATTGACAGCTGCACCAATGCTACAATGGTGAATATAGCCTATCAGCTATTAAAAAAATATGTATATATTTATCAAGTCAATAACAATGCTGCTATTTAACAGACAACAGTCCTTGAATTGTACAGTTCTGGCAGGCGATTACACCTTAGTGACCTACTAGTTCAGGTGTGCTAGTTAATTAGGTTTTGGATAAAAATCTCAGGCGGGAATCACCCTGGCCAAGAGTGGGCCACAAGTTGGATGCCCATGCGCTGAAAGCTCCCTCTCACACATACTCTCTATCCCTCAGTAAGCTCGCTATCTGTCAGCAAATGCGCATCCTTTCTAGTTCCCTCTGGCTCAGCTCTCTCTCAGCACACACTCTCTCGTTGACTAAGCACCCTCTCTGTGAAAGCACCCTCTTTCTCTGACTAAGCACTTTCTCTCTCTCTCTCTCTCTCTCAGACCAAGCACACACACTCTCTCTCTCTGACCAAGCACACACACACTCTCTCTCTCTCTGACCAAGCACACACACTCTCTCTCTCTCTCTGACCAAGCACACACACTCTCTCTCTCTCTGACCAAGCACACACACTCTCTCTCTCTCTGACCAAGCACACACTCTCTCTCTCTCTCTGACCAAGCACACACTCTCTCTCTCTCTCTGACCAAGCACACACTCTCTCTCTCTCTCTCTAACCAAGCACTCTCTCTCTCTAACCAAGCACTCTCTCTCTCTCTCTGACCAAGCACACACACTCTCTCTCTCTGACCAAGCACACACACTCTCACTCTCTGACCAAGCACACACTCTCACTCTCTGACCAAGCACACACTCTCACTCTCTGACCAAGCACACACTCTCACTCTCTGACCAAGCACACACTCTCACTCTCTGACCAAGCACACACTCTCACTCTCTGACCACTCTCTCACTCTCTGACCAAGCACACTCTCTCACTCTCTGACCAAGCACTTTCTCTCTGACCAAGCACACACACTCTCACTCTCTGACCAAGCACACACACTCTCACTCTCTGACCAAGCACACACACTCTCACTCTCTGACCAAGCACACACACTCTCTGACCAAGCACACTCTCTCACTCTCTGACCAAGCACTCTCTCACTCTCTGACCAAGCACTCTCTCACTCTCTGACCAAGCACTCTCTCACTCTCTGACCAAGCACTCTCTTAAGCACACACTCTCTAAGCACACACTCTCTCTCTGACCAAGCACACACACACTCTCTAAGCACACTCTCTCTAAGCACACACTCTCTAAGCACACACTCTCTAAGCACACACTCTCTAAGCACACTCTCTCTAAGCACACACTCTCTAAGCACACACTCTCTAAGCACACACTCTCTAAGCACACACTCTCTAAGCACACACTCTCTAAGCACACACTCTCTAAGCACACACTCTCTAAGCACACACTCTCTAAGCACACACTCTCTAAGCACACACTCTCTAAGCACACACTCTCTAAGCACACACTCTCTAAGCACACACTCTCTAAGCACACACTCTCTAAGCACACACTCTCTAAGCACACACTCTCTAAGCACACACTCTCTAAGCACACTCTCTCTCTCTCTAAGCACACTCTCTCTCTCTCTAAGCACACTCTCTCTCTCTCTAAGCACACTCTCTCTCTCTCTAAGCACACTCTCTCTCTCTCTAAGCACACTCTCTCTCTCTCTCAGACTAAGCACTTTCTCTCTCTCAGACTAAGCACTTTCTCTCTCTCAGACTAAGCACTTTCTCTCTCTCAGACTAAGCACTTTCTCTCTCTCAGACTAAGCACTCTCACTCTCTCAGACTAAGCACTCTCACTCTCTCAGACTAAGCACTCTCACTCTCTCAGACTAAGCACTCTCACTCTCTCAGACTAAGCACTCTCACTCTCTCAGACTAAGCACTCTCACTCTCTCAGACTAAGCACTCTCACTCTCTCAGACTAAGCACTCTCACTCTCTCAGACTAAGCACTCTCACTCTCAGACTAAGCACTCTCACTCTCAGACTAAGCTCTCTCTCTTTCTCTCTCTCTCAGACTAAGCTCTCTCTCTTTCTCTCTCTCTCAGACTAAGCTCTCTCTCTTTCTCTCTCTCTCAGACTAAGCTCTCTCTTTCTCTCTCTCAGACTAAGCGCTCTCTTTCTCTCTCTCAGACTAAGCGCTCTCTTTCTCTCTCTCAGACTAAGCGCTCTCTTTCTCTCTCTCAGACTAAGCGCTCTCTTTCTCTCTCTCAGACTAAGCGCTCTCTTTCTCTCTCTCAGACTAAGCGCTCTCTTTCTCTCTCTCAGACTAAGCGCTCTCTCTCTCTCTCAGACTAAGCGCTCTCTCTCTCTCTCAGACTAAGCGCTCTCTCTCTCTCTCAGACTAAGCGCTCTCTCTCTCTCAGACTAAGCGCTCTCTCTCTCTCAGACTAAGCGCTCTCTCTCTCTCAGACTAAGTGCTCTCTCTCTCTCTGACTAAGCGCTCTCTCAGACTAAGCACATACACTCTCTCTCAGACTAAGCACACACACACTCTCTCTCTCTGACTAAGCACGCACACACACACTCTCTCTCTCTCAGACTAAGCGCTCTCTCTCTCTCTCAGACTAAGCGCTCTCTCTCTCTCTCAGACTAAGCGCTCTCTCTCTCTCTCAGACTAAGCGCTCTCTCTCTCTCTCAGACTAAGCGCTCTCTCTCTCTCTCAGACTAAGCGCTCTCTCTCAGACTAAGCGCTCTCTCTCAGACTAAGCGCTCTCTCTCAGACTAAGCGCTCTCTCTCAGACTAAGCGCTCTCTCTCAGACTAAGCGCTCTCTCTCTCTCTGACTAAGCTCTCTCTCAGACTAAGCACATACACTCTCTCTCAGACTAAGCACACACACACTCTCTCTCTCTGACTAAGCACACACACACACACACTCTCTCTCTCTCAGACTAAGCGCTCTCTCTCTCTCTCAGACTAAGCGCTCTCTCTCTCTCTCAGACTAAGCGCTCTCTCTCTCTCTCAGACTAAGCGCTCTCTCTCTCTCTCAGACTAAGCGCTCTCTCTCTCTCTCAGACTAAGCGCTCTCTCTCTCTCAGACTAAGCGCGCTCTCTCTCTCTCTCTCAGACTAAGCGCTCTCTCTCTCTCAGACTAAGCGCGCTCTCTCTCTCTCTCTCAGACTAAGCGCTCTCTCTCTCTCTCTCTCTCAGACTAAGCGCTCTCTCTCTCTCTCTCAGACTAAGTGCTCTCTCTCTCAGACTAAGCGCTAGCTCTCTCTCAGACTAAGCGCTAGCTCTCTCTCAGACTAAGCGCTAGCTCTCTCTCAGACTAAGCGCTAGCTCTCTCTCAGACTAAGCGCTAGCTCTCTCTCAGACTAAGCTCTCTCTCAGACTAAGCTCTCTCTCAGACTAAGCTCTCTCTCAGACTAAGCTCTCTCTCAGACTAAGCTCTCTCTCTCTCAGACCAAGCACATACACTCTCTCAGACTAAGCACACACACACACACTCTCTCTCAGACTAAGCACACACACTCTCTCTCTCTCTCAGACTAAGCACACACACTCTCTCTCTCTCAGACTAAGCACACACACTCTCTCTCTCTCAGACTAAGCACACACACTCTCTCCCTCTCTGTCTCTCAGACTGAGCTCTCTCTCTCTCTCAGACTAAGCTCCCCCAGGCCAGGGTCAGTGTGGTTTCTGTCCCCCTCACCTCCATCACACATGCCGTCTCTCCTATCACGATCTCTTCCTTATCCTTGGGAGTTTTTACGGTGACCCGAATCTGTCCCTTCCCCGGAGCCGGTCCGGTGTTACCGGAGGCCGCACCGTCAGCGCCGCTCTCCGCCATATTATTTGCACCCACCCACCACGAGGAGGAGCAACAGGAGGTGGAGAGCCGGCTAGAAAAGGAAAGAGGTCTCTTCTTGCCGCCGCTGCTTTCCCCTATCTCCTAACCACTAATCAGTGCAGCGCCCCTACCGCTCGGGAGGAAATAGAACACACTGTGCGGGCCTCTGGTCTGCTGCATCATCTCTTGCATCACATGACCAATCCAGCCAATGAAAGCGCAGTATCCCGCACAGCCGGAATGGTAAAATGTTGGCGCTCCAGCTTTTGAGAACCGCAACTCCCGCCATCACAAACTAGCCATTATCTAGTCGGGGATTATTAGAGGTTTAGTCCACCTCAGATGGAGCTACAACAGTTAACTATTCCATTATGTGCACTACAGCCTGGGGACGCTTGCTTCCTGTAACCATAGTGACACAAGTAGCCAATACAATGGTTGTTTTTAACTCAAACCGAGGCGTGACATGCAATCTGCGTGTCACGGCCTAAAGGAGCGGCTTATTTGTCAAGTAGAGCCTCGACACGGAGTTTGCAAATGGCCACTTTTAACCTCTTAGATGCTAGAGATGCTGGAAACCTCTCCAGCATCAGACGGGTTAAAACTTATTTGCCCTACATTTCCCAGCATTCCTTTCGCTTACTGCAGGGTGTGATGAATTGTGGGACATATCACATGACAGAGACCGTGTGACAGAGGAAGGAGAGGCTGCAGTTAGATGGGGATTATGTTGCGGCCCAAAGCTCTGACCCAAGTCCTAAGCCAGGCAAATACAGGGGGAGTCCAGAGCACCCTGTAAGTACTGTACATGGGACTAGCCTCCATTGTAAAGAGAGCAAGTGCAGTGGGCATAACCTATTTAAAAGTAATGTTAGGCACAAGTAATAGACACACACTACCCAGTTAAAGGGATAGTAATACTTTGTTTTATCTTTATTTTATTTTGTAGTCATTATAAAAATGAACACTATAAGTCTTATCTCTCAAATCTTTATGGTTTGAGAGATATTCACAAGCAAAGTTTTCCCCTCCCGCCCTGTTTACCTAGTGTAAGCCATCTCTTCTCAGATGTGGAATGCAGTCCATAGACCAGACAGATAACTGAAGGGGACAATCTTCTTCCTATGAGAACAATGAAAGCCCTGCCCCCCTTGACACTTTTTTCAGGTTTTTCCCTTATCTTAATTGAAGATTGTCCCTCTCTGCAGTCTACCTGGGCACCTCCCTTCTGATCTGGCTGAGCAGTGTTACATCAGTAAAAGGGGCAGGAGGGGGACACTTTGTCATTAAATTACTCTTGTACTATAACTCTGACAAAATTGAAATAACACTCTCCAAAGTCCAAATATTATGAGGATTAATTAGAGCGGCTTTTATTATGAAACATGACTATCCCTTTAAGAATCTTAGTCACAGTACAAAATGGCTGTGTGTGTGTGTTCAGTTTCAGATTCTTCAGTCATGCTGTTTTAACTCAACCCTCCAAGTCAACATGAGAACAAAAAATAGAAAGTCGTTGACTCCTTTTGTTTATGGAAGATATTTTTCTGCCTTGCAAAAGATGGATGCAGGGGCCTGTGTATCAGATTATGGTTATAGGAAGACTACTTCTCACCTTTAATTTTTTTCCAGGCTTCTGAACAATGAAGGCTCTCTACTTGCATATTCTGGCTATGGTGACACAGATGCCAGAGTTACAGCTGCTATTGCTAGCAACATTTGGGCTGCCTATGATAAAAACGGACATCAGGCATTCAACGAGGACAATCTTAAATTCATCCTTATGGACTGCATGGTGAGTAACCAGGTGGCTGTAGTAGCAGTTTCAGGGGTAAACGAAATTCTATAGGTTTGCTTGAATACTGTTCAAAGAAAATATGTCAAAGTAAGTGCTTCTGTTAAAGATATGTAAAGTGGAACTACCACCTTTAAACAACTTAAGCTTCAATAACTCCCCATCTGGCGACTAGCTGATTACTAGTGATATGAGCCAGAATTATTACCTTGTTTAATAGATTTATCAATTCTTCCAGGGCTGACAGGCAGGACGGAGCGCAGACATCTTGCCATAGCGACATCCACACGCCTGCTGTGACAGTCCCAGCTGGCTCTAGGAGGTGTTGCTAGGAGACGTTCGGCTCCGGAAGGGACTGAAAGAGCAGGCGTGTGGATGTCACTATGGCAAGATGTCTGTGATCCGTCCTGCCTGTCAGCACCGGAAGAATTGACAAATCTATTTAACAAAGTATTAATTCTGGCGACTAGCGCTACTAAGCAGCTAGTCGCCAGATGGGGACTTATTGATGCTAAAGTTGTTTAAAGGTGGTAGTTCCGCTTTAATTCCTAAACTATATTTCCCTTTTTATTAAAAAAAAAAAAAATAATAATGTAGTTTGAGCTGTAATAACATTTGAACAAATCATCTCCCAGCAGTGTCCTTACACTTGCTTTACTTCCCAGGAACACCTTAGAGTAACACCTTACTGGTCCTTTTATAAGAGTGCTGCAGTGAAGGGGAATTGTGGTTAGCTTATAGAGGGGAGGGTATTTACAGACACTATATCGTGCTTTACATTTATAACTGTAGTTTATGAAGTGTTTGTGTTTTCGCTCATCCCGGAGAAGGGAAAGTTCCACCTACACACACACGGGGGGAGCTGCATAATTTACAGATTCTAGTCATACTATATCGCCTCTACTTCCCCCCCACTACAGGAAGGCCGCGTTGCGATTACAAGAGTGTCCAACTTACTGTTGTGCATGTATGCCAAAGAGACTGTTGGATTTGGGATGCTAAAAGCAAAGGTAAAGCAAGAATGGAAACCTATATATAACATACACCTTGTGCAGAAAATCAATTGAACCATAGTAGAGAAATATTTTCACTTATTTTAATGGGGCTTTTAACTCTTTGAGAGCTATAGAGCAATGTTTCTCAACGTTGGTCCTCAGGGGACACACCATCAGTGCAGGTTTTCAGGTTGTTCCTGCTTAATCACGTGAGTTATTAGTGGCTCAGCAGAGCCGAGAACGCGTTATCTATAAACAATTCATTAATTGGAAAGATCTACAAAGTGTGCCTGGTTTGCAAGCACACTTTGTAGACATTTCCAATGAATGAATTCTTTATAGATAATGAGATCTTGACTCTTTTGCAGAGCCTCCTGCTGGTCACAGGACCAGAATCTCCTGCTGTCAGCTAGACACTGATGTCAGGAGAGAGGGGCGAACTTTGAATTCCTATATCTTTCAAACCGTAGCTGTTTGAGAGATCGGGTTTGGAGCATATTTTATTTTTGTTTGTTTGTTTGTTTTTTGGGGACATTACTGTCCCTTTAAGTAAGTTCAACTTCTACATTTATAAGACGTTAAGTGAACAGTGCAACACAGGAAAAGAAATTAAACCATAATTTTATCTTTCCATCCTAAAAAGACAACGTTTTATTTATTTATTTTATTTATTTATTTTTAAGCTCTGTTTTAAGCATAGCTGCCTGTACACGTATGGTGAAACAATTGTTAACCCTTTAAGGACAAGAACTGTGAACCTCAATGGGTTAATTAAATCAACACTAAAACCTCCTAATAAAAAGCACTGTGTACCTCAGTCTGCTCAGAAAATCTTACTGGCTGCTGTGAACCATTTCTGTGTGGACTGATTTTCTAAAACTAATCTTTAAACTAGTACTTGATGTATCTATGGGAACTGACATATTTCTTTATGGCAAGACTCCAGAACACCCAACTCCTCCCACTGCAGACTCCTCAGACTCAAGTCGGAGAAATGTTGGGTCCCTGACTACAAAGAATCATATCTAACTCCATGGACAGAATGACTATTACAGTTTAAAGATTAAAGGGGATCTATCACCCCAGTACAAACGTGTGTGAAACGTTAGCCACCTAATCGCTAGATAATCTTTCTTGAATAATTTCTTTTTTTTAAATCCTATTTTGCCGATAATTAGTGTTTAAAGACTACACTTAAGCTCTATACCCACAGTCCGTCACTCTGCCTCTGCTCCCCTCCCTCTATCCCTCTGATGACAGAGGCTTCTGTCTGTAAACTGGAGCAATCTCATTGGCTAGATATCAATCTCTGCCAATGAGACCGCTCCAGCCTACACAGAGACAGCCTCCGTCATCAGAGGAGGCTGGAGCGGAGGTAGCGTTACAGACTGCGGGTATAGAGCTGAAGTGTAGTCTTTAAACATTAATTTTTGGCAAAATAGGATTAAGAAAAAAAAAATTCAAGAAAGCCACCTAATCACTATATAATCTAACGTTTAACACACATTTGTACTGAGGTGATAGATACCCTTTAATTTTGGAGAACCAGTCAATGTTAAATTGATTCAGATAGGTGTGATTGTGTTACGTTCCTTTTAAAGGGCCAAATTGTTGTCCCACCCTGCGACCTTTAAAGAGTTAAATAAGCCATCATGCACCTGTCTGTGGGATGAATGACCTTGCTGTCTGACTTCTGGTGTATTTGCTTTCACTAGGCCCAAGCACTAGTGCAGTACTTGGAGGAACCACTCAACCAGGTTTCGTCATCTTAAGAGGAACATCAGAAGCAAATGAGCACTCTGCATTGCTCAACAAAATGAACTTTTTACAAATCCAACCCTGCAGGCTGCAGAGATCATGCACTGACAGAGGTAGGCCTGTCACAATCGCTGTGTCCCTGATCCACCTCTGCAAAACACATTGTATGGCACTGCTTTCATTCCTGTGTTGCTGTAAAGGTCTCTAGACCCCACCGCCGAAGTCTGAAGACAGCCAGCGCTGAGTAATACAATGCAGACTATTGCACTGCTAGGGTTTTAACATAAAACTGTAGAAGCAATGGTAAATCAGGTATCTTAGTCTCTTCATGATACAGTTGGGAAGTCTAAATATTCATTTAAAAAAAAAAAAATATATATATATATTTTTTTTTTTATTTTTTTTTTTTTGGACGATCTGACTGCGGGAATTCTAAGGACCATATGTATGATAAAAAGTGGAGTAATTGTCAGGCAAAGCAGCGGCGTTTGAAGGTGTTTAAAGTCCCATTTATATCAATGGGAAATTTGAAATGTTTATCAGTCTCCTTTGGTGCCGTTGGTTGGCCCCAGTACTACTCCACTTTATTTTTGAACACAAGGCATTCAAGTGTTAAAGGGATAGTAATACTTCATTTTAACTTTATTTTATTTTGTAGGCATTAAAAAAACATGAAGAATGATATAAGTCTTATCTCTCAAACCTTTATGGTTTAAGAGATATTCACAAGCAAAGTATCCCCCCCCCGTTCAACCAGATCAGAAGGGAGATGCCCAGGTAGACTGCAGAGAGGGACAATCTTCAATTAAGATAACGGAAAAAGCTGAAAAACTTGTCAAGGGGGGAAGGGCTTTCATTGTTTTCATACAAAGAAAATTGTCCCCTTCTGTTATCTGTCCTGTCATACAACCAGACTCACATCTGAGAAGAGATGGCTTACACTAGGTAAAAGGGACAGGAGGGGAACTTTGCTTGTGAATATCTCATAAACCATAAAGGTTTGAGAGATAAGACTTATATCATTCTTCATGTTTTTTTAATGCCTACAAAATAAAATAAAGTTAAAATGAAGTGTTACTATCCCTTTAAAGTACCAAACCTGATTATGCTCTAGTTAAATTTACGAGACCAGTCTGCAAAACAAGTTTACATTTGTGACTCTTATCTGGTATTAGGAGAAGAACGGTTTGGCAAGAGATCTTATCATAAGGAAGGATGACAAGCAGAGTGACTGCAGTGTATAATATCAGAAGCACACCATGTGACTGATAATAATGTGTCTGGCTTCTGCCTTGTTAGGGATGATGGTATTTCTATTCCCCTCATCTCCACGATGGTCCAACAATTGATTTCATATGTGCAAATGGTGTTTAGATCATATTCCATGGGTAAAGTGAAGCAATTCTGGAACAAACTGGCTGCACCAGAGAAGAAATAAAAATCCCATTTTGCAGCTTATTGTGTTGCTGTCCCCTTCGTTCCGCAAAGGGTTAACTAGGCATCTGTTATGATTGGCTGATTTGAATGACCTGCAAACTGTTGTACGCTAGCAAATGTTAAATAAACATTCGGTTTTGTTTTTTCCTGCCAATTCCTGTTTGTCAAATAAAGTGCACTATGTTGTGAAAACGATGTGTTTTGTTGTAAAGCTTTGGTGGCGACTGAACAACAGTGAGCTTTGTGAATACAGCATGTTATTGATTCAGACAGATTAACTAACTGATTGCTTTCAAACTGACCTGATCCTGGGATCGGTCAGTAATATTAAAAGCCGCCACCCCCCCAAAAAAAAAAGTTCTATAATTATGTGTGTCATGTACTTCCAACTAGAACCTGCAAAAATATTTTTGTTAGATCCCTAAAATATAATCACAGTCTACACTTTCATTAAAAAGCATGATCATGTATATGACACATTTTAGTTAAATTGTTCAAAGATACCACTGTTAATATATTGAGCTTGGTACCCACTGCTCTAATATCATGAATGACTCCCTTTACGTTAAAGGGATAGTAATGTTTCACAATAAAAGCAGCTCCAATTAATCATCATAGTATTTGGGCCATGGGGAGTGTTATTTCAATACTGTCAGAGTTGTAGTACAAGAGTAATTGACTGATGAAGTATCCCCCTCCCGCCCCTTTTACCTAGTTTAAGCCACTTCCCCTCAGACAGGACAGGTCACAGCAAGGGACAATCTTCTTACTGTGATCATAAGGAAAACCCTAACCCCCCCTTGACAGGATTCTCAGGTTTTTCCTTATGATCAATGAAGATTGTCCTTCTCTGTGATCCATCCGGACAGTCTTTCTTCTCTGAGGAGAGCAGTGTTGCACAAGGTAAAAGGGGCGGGAGGGGGATACTTTATCATTCAATTACTCTTGTACTACAACTCTGACAGTACTGAAATAACACTGTCCATGCAACAAATACTATGAAGATTAATTGGAGCTGCTTTTATTGTGAAACATTACTATCCCTTTAAGTCAGTCCGTTTAAAAACAATGTAAAGCAACCACTTCTTAAAGGGTCAGTAAGGCCCTCTAATAAGTTTATGTGCTATATTGTAGATTTAAAAAAAATAAATTATGTTGAGCAAGTCCCATCTCTCAAACCTTTATGGTTTGAGAGATATTCACATCTAGAGTTCTACCCCCCCCCCTCATGTCAACTGTAAAGCTGACAGAAGGAGATCCTTGTTGGCTGACTTGCGGTGGCACTTCAGCAGAGTATAATAGCGATAGTAGGAAAAATTGGAACGGTTTGCAAGTACACTTTGTAGACCATTCCAAATATTGCTATTTCAGCTCTGCTGAAGAGCTGCAAAGAGTCGGCCTACACGGATTTCCTTTTGTGAGCCTTACAGCTGACATGAGGGAGAGGGGAACTTTAGCTGTGAAAATCTCTCAAACCATAAAGGTTTGAGAGTTTGGACTTGCTTACATAATTTATTTTTTTTAAATCTACAATACAGCATAAACTTATAAGAGGGCATTACTACCCTATAAAGACTGCTATTGTAACTGGAGACCCCACAGAACATATCTATCACTCGATATTTGGCCTCCGAAAAACATAGATAATCTTTACATAGGCTACCATGGAGTACAAGTTATTTAAATGTGTATTACTCTGGATCATTTTCTTAGAAGTTAGAGTTCTTTTAAGCTACAGAGAAGTGCTAATGCGTAGGTCTAGTGTTTCTGACAGGTATGTGTTTTGTAGATTATTAATGGGGGGGTACTAAATACATCAGCGGGGAATATATCCCTGACACTTCTAAGTGGCCACCTCACAGAGCTAAAAAAGAGTTAGTTTCTGATATTTTACAATTCATATGATTTCCTTCAAGTCCTTTAAAGGAGCAGTAAACCTTTTTTTATGAAAACATATTTTATAGAGCATTTCCTGCTGAATACAACAAGGTCACTCCCATCGCTGTCAGATGTTTTATTCAAAATTTATAGCAGTTCAAATAACCAGGAAGTGAATTTACTGTGTTTACTTCCTGATAGTTCTAACTGACAGGAAGTGAATTTACTGTGTTTACTTCCTGATAGTTCTAACTGACAGGAAGTGAATTTACTGTGTTTACTTCCTGATAGTCCTAACTGACAGGAAGTGAATTTACTGTGTTTACTTCCTGATAGATCTAACTGACAGGAAATGACTTAGCAGTTTCTATCACATTCTATGGAGAACTGTATGTCTCTGACTTTCTTCTCCATTAGAATCTAACAGGAAAATCTAATTAGAATTTGACCACTAGAGGGCACTGCTAATGTAAAAAAAAAAACAATGGGTTTAAACTGTATTAACTCTGGAAATATAAATCTCTTGGCAGTGGGAGTACCCTTATTTTACTCAACAGGAAAATCCCTACAATATATATTTAAAAAAAAAAAGTTTACTGCTCCTTTAAATTCACTGGTCTCATCAATCTCTACCTTTTAAACTTCCAGTCTAATCAAATGCCAAAACCACTAAAAGAAATATCCGGAGCCGAGAAGGTTTGGGTTGGCACTTGGGCATCTGAAATCAGCAGAATAAGAGAAACTGAGAGCACATACTCTCACCATTGTCATAGCAACACACAAAGCATAATAGACATGGATAAGATTAAGAATAAAGGTACTGACTTGATTCATTTTCACCATTAGACATGTCACAATACTTCTAACAGTGGAGTGTTTAACTCTCTCAATGGCTGAACATATTGCTCATTATGGACTAGTCACACCTGTAGCTCAAAGTGTTAAGGTTAGGAATACCTGGTTATGTATTAATCACTGGCTCAGTCATTTCACATAACGTGTTTGAATAAAACACATTCTTACTCGCTCCACCCCCCCAACTGAGTGCTGCCACCCCCAAAAAAAACAGATTGGGGTGCTTCCCTTGTTCCCCTACATATGTCTGTTATTTACTCTGAAGGCCAGACACACTTCCAGCACTTAGTAATGTGGAGGAGATCTCTCTGATAAAGCGCTCCATAATGTTCAGATGCAGAGAGAAAAATGGACAAAATTATGGTAGTAGTGGATATAAAATAAATCCAAAGCAATTTGAGGAACACTATGTTCCATATTTAACCCCTCCCCAGTACTAAAAGGGGCAGTGAGTCATATGTACTCTGCCCAGGGTCTGACCCGATATTGTTGCTTTTCATTGCTGAGAATGAATTATTGATCATTGACTGTAATTATAAAGTGTTGCTAGGATCACATGACATGTTCGCCCAGTGACATTATGTGCTATGTTAACACAATGAGAAGCCATTGTTTTAACAGTAACAATACAAACTAAAGTGTTATTGTAAGCAGGGAAAAATACATCACAACTCCAGCTACAGTGCTTCCTTCACTCACTGGAAGATCTGGTTTTAAAACACAGATTTTATTTTGTGTAAGGGAGTGTTTTAACATATGCACACATTGTTATATACACATACCTTTTATATAGCTTAAAGGAGCAAGAAAATCTCATTATGAGAGAGTATATAATGTAGGGCATTTCCTGCTGGGAGATGATTAATTCAAAAGTCATTACAGTTCATTCTGGTATGAGAAAATGGAGCTCATTGGCTCCCATATGTTACAATTAGAGGTCTGGAATTTCAGAATACAGATAAAACACACTGAAGTGAAATACAGTTTATTTAAACATGCAATGATTTATAAGAAACCAGAACTATTGCCAGAGCTTACAGCAGTAAAACAGACTCTGTAATACAAAGAAAAGTAAAGATACTTATCAACGGAGATGTCAAATCAGTGTGGGAGAGAAAAGTCACACGAAACTCCGTAGTCTCAAGACACAGATGCACGGACAGAGGTGAGAATCAGGTACACACTCTTTCGTCCCAAATATCTCTCTCTCAGTATTGTGTTGATCACAGGTTAAAAATACAGACTAGGATGTCATCTCCAAAAACCATCCCTTACACCATAGAATACAATAGAAACAAAATAGTTTACTGGACGCCAAGTGACGCTGTTACTAGGAAATGTACTGACCTGCAGACTCCTCGAGCATTCGAGGAGTTAACCCATTGAGTGCCAGAGGGGTACGCAACTCATTGCAAAGCAAAGTGTTGTGTATCCCTCTGGCACTCAAAGGGTTAAAGCCTCATTTAACGCAATAGGAAATTGGATTTATTTTTTTTAATTCTCCACTATGGTGCAGTTGCTTTTCCCAGCCAGTATAAAAGGTCTAGCCTTTATTTACCTAGTGTATATATACGAGTTATTTGAGCAAGTTTATCGTTAACTAGAGGCGGTGACACTGCTGTGATAATGAGATGGAACACAAGGATGGTAAGAGCGCACCCAACAGCGTACCAGATCTCAAAAGATGAAAGGCATATAAATGTTCACTGGTACATTTCCCAAATGCTGGTCATATAAATATTCATGTACTTGCATATTAGCCTGTAACGATTTAATCTGACAATATATATTTTGTAGAGTGTGACTGACAAGTTACCATCAAGGACACACACATACTGTACCTTTGTAACCAGAACTACTCTGAATACCCCCATCTGCTCATACCAATAGTTATCTGACTGTGCATATGACCAGCGTTTGAAAAATATATCATTCGGCTTTATCTGTTTATCATCTTTTGTGATCTGTTATACTACTGGGTGCCCCTGTTCACGTAATTGGGTGTGTATGTGTGGCTGAAACTCCAAGACCCCAGACTCCACCCACCAAAGTATTTCTAGGAAGGAAGTTGATGGAGTTTGGGATTCTGGAGTCAGACAACGAAGAATTATATAAACCACTATGGGCAGGATACCTAGAATTAATTATTATTTTGGGGGGGTAACCAGTTTTTACAGATTGATTCGTAGTGAGCATTCATATATTCTGCAGAGATTAAATTAAATGAGGGATTATTTTTGGCAGTTGTATTACTATAATGTAGGGTAGGCAACCAGAGGTCCACCAGCTGTTGTGGACTACATCTTCCGTCAGCTTCTAGGTGGTTGTGAATGATGAGAATAGTAGTCTGATTAATATCATTATACATAAATAGTTATTATATATATGTACTATAGATTAAAGTGAATATGTTGTGCTAACCATTTGTAATATAAATATTTTGGGAGAAATAAAGCTTTATTTGGGGGTGGCACTTTATGCAAATTAGATTCTGTGCTGTGACAGTGTTAGACAGAGCCTGCACACAGGGGGCGTGTCTAATAGCACAGAGAGGGGTAAGACGGGCCTGAAACATAAGTAATTAGCATACAGTGCCACAGTGTCCCATCAAACCATAAAGGTTGATTTCTCAAACTATTTATATTACAGAAAAATAGCAAATAGAACATTTCACTTCTTGGTAAAACAAGGTAAACATATCTTTGGGTGCCAGAGGGATCGCAATGCTTTGCATACCACTCTGACACTCAAAAGGTTAAAGGGACAGTGAACACGTAAGAAAATATTTAGTGTAGATCTGTTTCTGATGAGTAAAAACAAAAAAAACATACTTCCTCTGGTAGGAGATGTTTACAGTAAAATTTATTACACAACAAACTTCCATTTATCTGAGAGCCCAGTTCAAGATTTTCTGCAGCCAGGTGGCGCTGTTACTGCCTGTGAAAAGCCATCACATCCCAGATGCAAGCTTTCCATACCCGGTATTATCAACAGCGCCACCTAGCAGCAAAACATGATCAGCCCAATCTATCAGGAAAATGCACATTTGATCCTTAATAGCTCTTGAAAGAAGCATCTCTGAGAATTGAAAGTACTCTTATTTCACTTAGCAGTGGAAATCTTACAAAGCATGCATTTTTATAATTAGGGTTTACTCCCCCTATATGTTAATATACTTAAGAGACAAACCATTTCAGGTATTTCAGGCGGGGAAGCAGTTAACAGCGCACGGTTGCTTTGTACACTCAAGTAATTATAAGCTCTGAAAGAGTCCTTCCCACAGCTACCTGCTCAACCTGAAAATCGACACCTATCCAAACAGGGAGGGAAGGAACCCAAAGTACGCCCACTGAGTCACATCACTGCACCTCTCTCCACCTGTGAGACGCCTATCCCTCGGAACAAGTGCCCAAAATATGCAAGGAATCCCCTCCAACACCTGCAAGTGAGCCCATTCCGGCAGCAGAAACTGGCCCTGTGACTGAGAGTCCTTGACTTGTTAGAAGGGAAGAGTGCCTGCCTTCGGGGGCAGCTCTACAGACTTGTGGAACAGAGACACACAAACAGATAAGAGAGGAAACAGAGATCAATGTGCACAGTGAATCATGGGCAATGGGGAAGAAGACTTTAACTTTGTATTTAAAGGTAAGCGGGTTAACCCCTTCCTTGCAATGACTAGCAGAGAAGTGGCTACCATCTTCTTCTAATTTGCTGCTGTGCCGCTTTAGGGAACTGATTAACCCCCTTGGGTGCTAAAAGTAAGGAGCAACATGTTGGACTCTCAGTCGCCCAAGGGGGTTAATCAATAATGCCTAGTACATAGTAAATCCTTTGAGTGCCGGACTGGTATCTATGCATTGGTTTCCACTCTGGCACTCAAGGAGTTAAAGGGGACCTCTACTTTAGGGATAAGTGGCTCTAAAGTTGTTTAATCTACCAAGGAGTCCATTATGCACCAGTCAAGTGCATATAGTTACCTACTGTTTACTGTATCAGTAGTTTCCTGTATACTGTATATCTGTTCGATACTGTCTCTGTGTTAGGGAAGTCATTACTTGGGACAAAGTGACTGGGCCATTGTCCAGAGGGCCCATCTGACCCAGAGCCCGACAGGTTGTAGTTATATCACTGGGATGTATTTTGTATTAGGGGGCCCAAAACATTTTTTACACCGTGGCCTCCTCACAGCAAAACAGCTTCATTCGTCCAGAATGGCTTGTAAGGGACACACGTTTTTTCAGTCTTTATCAGACTGTAAACAGAAAGCAGTAAAGTAGAATATAGATAATGCTCAAAAATTACTATATAGCTGTGAGACGAACACGCCCCAATGTAAATGATTCACTTAATATAAGAGGCATTTGTTACTATAGTAAATTAACCCGCATAGTAACATAGTAGATAAGGCTGAAAAAAGACATGCGTCCATCAAGTCCAGCCCATGCCAAAAACACCCCTGTTGATCCAGAGGAAGGCAAAAAAAAGCCCTCTGGAGTCTTTTCCAATCTAGTCCCAAGTGGGGGTGGGGGGAAATTATTCCTTCCTGACTCCAAATGGTAGTCAAATTTTTCCCCGGATCAATATCCTACTTGCTTTGAAGCCATCTGTCATAATTGTCAATATTGTTCTGTGCTAGATAGGCATCCATTGCTTTTTTGAATACAGTTGCATTATCTGCAAGCACAACATCCCGAGGCAAAGAATTCCATAGCCTTACCGCCCTTACTGTAAAGAATCCCTGCCTTTGTTTTAGTCTAAAGCGCCTTTCCTCAAGTCTTAATGGAACACTAGGAACACTATCATTTCCAAATAATCCAGAATGCTAATGGCCACTATTAATGAGGATTTGTTCCTCCAAATGAACCTTAAATTAGTAACATAGTTGATGAGGCTGAAAAAATACACTCGTCCATCAAGTCCTGTCCATTTAAACATAAAAACTGAGCGGCACCAGCCAGAAAATGGAAAAAAACAAAATCAAATAAAAAAATATAAAATTTCAAGACAATCAGGAGCAAAGTGATCTTTTCTTAAAGTAGGAACATTAATCCCCTTCCCCACACACAAAAGAAATAAAAATACAATACATATTTATGGCAGCTTTTCAAACCCAACCAGCACTTAAGTGTTCAAATAACTACACTAAAAATTAAAAATGAAACTACACCATTCAACCTATTTAGTCCTGGTGGGGAGTGCAGTGTATTTGAGCACTTACTGAATGTTAAATAAATAGAGGTAGTTCTGCTTGCAGGATTCATACGATGCCAGACTCCTCCCACTGAACAGTTAGGGGTCCTGAAATCTAAAAGAGCATCATGCTTTCCACTGTGTTGCATACCACTCTGGTCCTTAAAGGAGCAGTAAACTTTTTTTATGAAAACACATATTTTATAGAGCATTTCCTGCTGAATAAAACAAGGTCACTCCCATCGCTGTCAGATGTTTTATTCAAAAATTATAGCAGTTTAAATAACCAGGAAGTGAATTTACTGTGTTTACTTCCTGATAGTTCTAACTGACAGGAAGTGAATTTACTGTGTGTTTACTTCCTGATAGTTCTAACTGACAGGAAGTGACTCAGCAGTTTCTATCACATTCTATGGAGAACTGTATGTCACTGACTTTTCTGACTTTCCTCTCCATTAGAATCTAACAGGAAATCTAATTAGAATTTGACCACTAGAGGGCACTGCTAATGTAAAAAAACATTGGTTTAAACTGTAATAATTCTGGAAATATAAATCTCTCTGTAGTGGGAGTACCCTTATTTTACTCAATAGGAAAATCCCTACAATATATATTTTTTCATAAAAAAAGTTTACTGCTCCTTTAAGGAGTTCATTTTGGAACACAGATCCAAATATTACGGATTCATAGTGGCTAGTATCTCCTTTACTGGGAAAATACCATCCATCCTATTGCTGGTATATTATCACTGCATTGAAATCTATTTTGTTTGTGATGTACAGGTGAAGCATCAGCTAGACAACAATTATTTCTGAAGCTCCCTATAGCTGCGCACCTCCATTTAGCCGTGTACTGAATTCATGTATATTTAAAATGCCAACCCAGACAGTGTGCAGTCATGTGCAGCCCTTAACACCTTGTCCTGTTTACTGATGCAAGAGGGAGATCCAGTTATAAACTGGAAGTCTGCAGCTATAGGTGGATGTAGACATCCAATGCAAGAGATAGACATACTGGTAAAAGGTGGCATCTTGTTAGCTGTATAAAAAGTCCGAGACACGTAGAGAAAAAGTGATACCTTTTGTTGGCTGAGTGGCTTTAGAATGCAAGCTTTCAAAACAACTTAGTTTAGACCTTGAAAGCTTAACCCCTTAAGGACAAGCCGCGCACGTACTTTGCGGTCCCTTAAGGACAAAGGAGCATTTTTTTTTTGCGGAATCCGATTCCGGACTCCCCCAAACGGTGTGCAGCTGCACGGGGATCCTGGAATTCCATGACAGTCCTGGACCGTCATGGGTCCTTAAGGGGTTAAATTCTAAAGCTACATCGCCAATAAAGGTATCACTTTTATAGATATACTGGTCAGATTTTTGATGATCAGCTATCTGGGTGGCTTTCATATTAACTTATTTAACCTGTAACCCTAGAGAGTCACAATGCCATGGCGATCCCTATAGCTTCCAAACGGGTAAGAGCCCCCTTCTTACAAATAGTCTCCCTTTATTATAAAAATAGTACAGGGATCGGGGTGAACTCACAGCCATTTGCATTGTTCTGTCTGGCTGTTGTGCCACACCTACACAGTGCATGTGATTTCATTACTCAATATGTCCATTGCTGGGACAGAGCCACAGTTATAATGCTCGGCAGTTCCCGTAACCACTAGATACCCAAATTCACGTCTGTAGTGAGGTACGGAGAGGTTGAATAAAAAAACATAAGTTAAATAAACACTAACATTTCCCAGTAATAATCCCCCACTTAGCTTATTATGGACAGAAACTGGTAATGACCCTTATGATTTATGTCCTTGTGTCTTTGTTCAAGAGCTATTATATTTTATTAGTCCTGCGCGTCCTGCCCATAGAGTCAGACATGACAGGTGCTGGCAATTTTTTTTTGGCAGATGCAGACAGAGAGCATGGACCTACCTGTACGCAAAGCGATGCTCTGCAATACCTTGAGTACCCCTCTGGCATTCAAAGGGTTAAAGGGATAGAACACCACTTTGGAAGATCTTTTAAAATCTCCTATATGTTCGGTTAGCCACTTTTGATTTAAAATTACAATTTATTAAATATTTCGTTTTATTTATGTCTGTTTATTCAAGACTAGCGTTGAAGGCCCGTGTACACGGGTCAAAGTGCCACCCAGCGGCCTCAGCTGCCTCCCTGGAGCCGGGAGCGGAGACAGGCAGTAGGCCGTTCGGAGCACCCCTCTTCAGAGCAGCCGTGCCTTGGACTGGAGGCCGGCTAGTTCGGGCAGTCTCTGCACATGACTGCATCGTTCGGCCAGTCTCTACTGCGCATAGCTGCATCGTTAAACCAGTCTCTACTGCGCATAGCTGTATCGTTCCGCCAGTCTCTAATGCGCATGACTGCATGGTTAGGGCAGTCTCTACTGTGCATGACTGCATCGTTCCGCCAGTCTCTACTGAGCATGACTGTATCGTTCCGCCAGTCTCTACTGTGCATGACTGCATCGTTCCGCCAGTCTCTACTGTGCATGACTGCATCGTTCCGCCAGTCTCTAATGTGCATGAATGCATCGTTCCGCCAGTCTCTACTGTGCATGACTGCATCGTTCCGACAGTCTCTACTGTGCATGAATGCATCGTTCCGCCAGTCTCTACTGTGCATGACTGCATCGTTCCGCCAGTCTCTACTGAGCATGACTGCATCGTTCCGCCAGTCTCTACTGAGCATGACTGCATCGTTCCACCAGTCTCTACTGCGCATGACTGCATCGTTCCGCCAGTCTCTACTGCGCATGACTGCATCGTTCGGCCAGTCTCTACTGAGCATGACTGCATCATTCGTCCAGTCTCTACTGAGCATGACTGCATCGTTCGGCCAGTCTCTACTGCGCATGACTGCATCGTTCCGCCAGTCTCTACTGCGCATGACTGCATCGTTCCGCCAGTCTCTACTGCGCATGACTGCATCGTTCCGCCAGTCTCTACTGAGCATGACTGCATCGTTCCACCAGTCTCTACTGCGCATGACTGCATCGTTCCGCCAGTCTCTACTGCGCATGACTGCATCGTTCCGCCAGTCTCTACTGAGCATGACTGCATCATTCGGCCAGTCTCTACTGAGCATGACTGCATCGTTCGGCCAGTCTCTACTGCGCATGACTGCATCATTAGGCCAGTCTCTACTGCGCATGACTGCATCATTAGGCCAGTCTCTACTGTGCATGACTGCATCATTAGGCCAGTCTCTACTGTGCATGACTGCATCATTAGGCCAGTCTCTACTGCGCATGACTGCTTCGTTAGGCCAGTCTCTACTGCGCATGACTGCATTGTTCCACCAGTCTCTAGTGTGCATTACTGCATCGTTCCGCCAGTCTCTACTGCGCATGACTGCATCGTTCCGCCAGTCTCTACTGCGCATGACTGCATCATTAGGCCAGTCTCTACTGTGCATGACTGCATCATTAGGCCAGTCTCTACTGTGCATGACTGCATCGTTCCGCCAGTCTCTACTGCGCATGACTGCATCGTTCCGCCAGTCTCTACTGTGAATGACTGCATCGTTCCGCCAGTCTCTACTGAGCATGACTGCATCGTTCCGCCAGTCTCTACTGTGCATGACTGCATCGTTCCACCAGTCTCTACTGCGCATGACTGCATCGTTCCGCCAGTCTCTACTGCGCATGACTGCATCGTTCGGCCAGTCTCTACTGAGCATGACTGCATCATTCGGCCAGTCTCTACTGAGCATGACTGCATCGTTCAGCCAGTCTCTACTGCGCATGACTGCATCATTAGGCCAGTCTCTACTGTGCATGACTGCATCATTAGGCCAGTCTCTACTGTGCATGACTGCATCATTAGGCCAGTCTCTACTGTGCATGACTGCTTCGTTAGGCCAGTCTCTACTGCGCATGACTGCTTCGTTAGGCCAGTCTCTACTGCGCATGACTGCATTGTTCCACCAGTCTCTACTGTGCATGACTGCATCGTTCCACCAGTCTCTACTGCGCATGACTGCATCGTTCCGCCAGTCTCTACTGTGCATGACTGCATCGTTCCGCCAGTCTCTACTGCGCACGTGCGGTTACACACACAGGGAGCTTCGCATTCAAGCACTTTATATATACTGATGCACAGCCGTGCGCTAAATACAAACACGTATAATAATACTGCACAGGGCATAACTAGGCACGTCCCAGATGCAAATTTGGCCCTTCGAATACCAACATTTTCTCCTAGAGGCCTAACTAGAATCTACTGGGCTTTGGTGACAATGGGCCCGTCGGATCAGTGGTGACGCTACAATATAAACAGAATAAGCTGCTTCTTAGGGCCCACATTTGTGGAGAGGGGCCACAGCACACAAACAGAATCAGATGGCAATTTGTGAGTAAAGAGGGACCCCCCATGTGAATTTTTCCCTTAGGGACCCCCCAAAAGCCTAGAGCCTCCCCTGCTTTGAATTCAGACTCCATCACAATTACACCCTCTGCACCCCTGTAGTTACACCTCCAAGACTACAATGCCGCTCCTTCATGCTCTGGTGCTCAAAACAGTTAAAAATAAATGTAGTCATTGTCTTCTTTTTTTTATTGCAGACAGTTGTTTTATGAATCATCTTTTTCAGATAATAAAATAAGTAGAAACAAAGAATAGCAAGAGGGAGTGGCAGTTGGGAGGGAGAGCAGAGTGAAATGTCTGTACTGTATTTGCCAACCAGAACGAACTTACATAAACTGAAACATAAACAAAGATAAATATGTCATAAACTAGCATTTTATATTAAAAATGGGTAAGATATAGGCGGTTTTGAAAGCTCTTTCAAATGAACTTAAATGGATAGTACTGTTTCATAATAACAGCAGCTTTAATTAATCATCGTAGTATTTGGACTTTGGAGAGTGTTATTTCAATTCTGTCAGAGTTGTAGTTCAAGAGTAATTCAATGACAAAGTATCCCCCTCCCACCCCTTTTACTGATGTAACACTGCTCAGCCAGATCAGAAGGGAGGTGCCCAGGTAGACTGCAGAGAGGGACAATCTTCAATTAAGATAAGGGAAAAACCTGAAAAACCTGTCAAGGGGGGCAGGGCTTTCATTGTTCTCATAGGAAGAAGATTGTCCCCTTCTGTTATCTGTCTGGTCTATGGACTGGATTCCACATCTGAGAAGAGATGGCTTACACTAGGTAAAAGGGGCGGGAGGGGAAAATTTGCTTGTGAATATCTCTCAAACCATAAAGGTTTGAGAGATAAAACTTATATCATTCTTCATGTTTTTTTAATGCCTACACAATAAAATAAAGATAAAATGAAGTATTACTGTCCCTTTAAGTACTACTTTAAAGGGACAGTAATACTTTGTTTTATCTTTATTTTATTTTGTAGGCATTAAAAAAACATGAAGAATGATATAAGTCTTATCTCTCAAACTTTTATGGTTTGAGAGATATTCACAAGCAAAGTTTCCCCTCCCGCCCCTTTTACCTAGTGTAAGCCATTTTGACTCTCTCCCCCCTTTTGACTTTATCCCCCTCTAGTCTAGACAGACCCTCTTTTGCCTCTTCCCCCCTCTTGATGCCCCCTTTCCTCATTTTCCTCCTCTTACCTCTTGACTCCTCCATGATGTCTCCAGTCTCTTTTCCCCCACTGCCCACATTGAGAGCAGCCGGGGTCATGTGATACGCGGTGACACAGACTTGGTGCATGCTGGGGGTTTCTTCATCTTTCTGGGTGCTGCTGTCAAACTTGTTCTGAGGACAGTGCAGGTTTAAAAGTGGCATCCAGACCGATGAAGAAACACCAAGTATGCACCGTGTCTGCCTAACCGCGTGTCATATGATAATGGCTGCTGTCAAAGTCGGGCAGGCTAACATTTTCTTCCCGCTATGCCACTGACTTGGGCAGTAAGTGGTGAGCAGGGGGGGGGGGGCGAACCCGGCCTCCGCTGCGCTCCCAGAGAATGTGCGCCCTAGGCCGGCGCCTACCTTGCCTATAGGTGGCGCCAGCCCTGCTCCCAACCCCACTCACTGTTTAACACAAATTGCATTATTTGGACACTCCCAGACCTTAGAGGACCTTTGGAGGCTTAGGACAAGGAGACGCCCTAGTACGGCAATGATAATTCCCCGTTTATCTTAATCTGATCCCAGAGGCGTAAATAGAAGCCATCGGGCTCTGGTGCAAGAATTGCCATAGGCCCCCCCTGACCATATTGAACCCCCTCAAACACATTGGCCACCTCCACATTTCCCCTTCCACATTGCCCCTCATTGTTCACATTGCCCCTTCCACAATGCCCCTCATTCTTCACATTGCCCCTTCCACATTGCCCCTCATTCTTCACATTGCCCCTTCCACAATGCCCCTCATTCTTCACATTGCCCCTTCCACAATGCCCCTCATTCTTCACATTGCCCCTTCCACAATGCCCCTCATTCTTCACATTGCCCCTTCCACAATGCCCCTCATTCTTCACATTGCCCCTTCCACAATGCCCCTCATTCTCCACATTGCCCCTTCCACAATGCCCCTCATTCTTCACATTGCCCCTTCCACATAGCACCTTCCACAATGCCCTTCATTCTCCACATTGCCCCTTAATCTCCACAATGCCCTTCATTCTCCACATTGCCCCTTAATCTCCACATTGCCCCTCATTCTCCACATTGCCCCTTCAACAGTACCCCCATCACAATGCCCCTTCCACATTGCCCCTTAATCTCCACCTTGCCACTTCCACAATGCCCCTCATTCTCCACATTGCCCCTTCCACAATGCCCCTCATTCTCCACATTGCCCCTTCAACAGTACCCCTATCACAATGCCCCTTCCACAATGCCCCTCAATCTCCACAATGCCCCCATCTCCACATTGACCCTTCTACAATGCCCCTACTGACCCCCCCCCCCATCCTCCTACCTCGATTCCCTGGTGGTCTAGCGGTGTGTGACATGACAGATCTGTGCCTCATTCAGCACTGTGTGTTGCATACTTCTCTGGCACTCAAAGAGTTCAGTGCTAAGAAGGTATAAAAATCTAGGGATCGTATTCAATACGTGGAAGACAAAAAGGGAACAAAGCAGGGGGCGCCCTTTGTGTGGTTTCTTCAAAGAATAATTAACCTGCACCTCAAAAATACCCCATGGTAATATACTCAAAAAAAAATATATATGCTGAGGAATGACATAAATAATCCACAGCACATCAAACTTTTCTTAATACTAACTGTACTTCCACTGAGATGGGCTGCTCCTTCTAATAGCGCTTCTCCCTCCACGGTCCAAAGAATCAACACTCAAACAAAGAACACACACGTGTATGTATGTTCTTTTATATTGATGGCCAGTGGCTTAGAGGAAGTGACTGGTAAAGAAACATTGACGGCAGATAAGAACCATTCGGCCCATCTAGTTGCCCATTTTCCTACAGTAAAAACCTCAAACCTTATTTGTTCCTTGGTCTTCTCTTAAGCTAAGGACAGCCTTATGCCTATCCCATGCGTGCTTAAATTCTGTCACTGTATTAACCTTTACCACTTCTGCTGGTAGACTATTCCACTTATCTACTACCATCTCAGTGAAGTAAAACTTTCTTACATTACATCTAAACCTGTGTCCCTCTAGTTTTACACTATGGCCTCTTGTCCTAACAGTTTTACTCCTTTGAAATATACTTTCATCCTGCACTTTGCTGAATCAAAAAAAAAAAAAAAAATAATCACAAAATGCATCAGCGGCCCATTATATATATATATATATATATATATATATATATATATATATATATATATATATATATACACACACACACACACACACACACACATATACATATACATATATACACTAGTTGAAGAGCCCGTTACACGGGCCACAGTGCCACTGGAAGCCGGTCGCAGTGCAGTCATGCTCAGTAGAGACTGCCCGCACCGCCACTGATACAGAGCTGGACACTCCTTCTGAGCGCCCAGCTCTGTATCAGCCGCAGGCGCAGGCAGTCTCTACTACGCATGACTGCAGCACACGCAGGAGTGTCTACTGCGCATGACGCGGCGTTACACATGATTTAGCGAATTATTATATAGGATATATATATATGTCATTTTAATTATATGTATTTTTCAATACATTATTAAAAGTTTATTAAAAGCTTGTACTTTTTGTACCCATCCGGAGCGGCGAATTTCTTTAGAGAAAATATCCTGATACCTGTGTGGGGACTGGTTTATGATTCCTACATGTGCATGAAGTTGGGGGTGAAACTCTGACCAATTTAAAGTGCGAGTTTACACCTATTATTTATACCTTTTTGTGTTTTTTGTTTGAGTATTGATTAGGTGCAATTCTGGAGAAAACCAACTGTGCCCTAGGAGGCAAATAACGAATGACCATTCTAGCACGGAAGAGGTTAAAACCCTGACTTAAATTTAGAGAAGGTTTCTTTGTCCCTCCATGGGGCACCTCATTAGCTTATTACCCGTTTGAGTGCTACTGGGGTGTCCGATGCATTGCTTTACCTGTGACACTTAAAGGGTTACATACGGCCCTGTGTTCACTACAAACGTGGAGTTATTTGGGGCAACAACTGCACCACAGACTAAATAAACTGCATTTGATTTAACCCTTTAAAGCAATGCGTTGCATACCACTCTGGCACTCAAAGGTTTAAAAAGGACTTTCAACTCTTTGAGTGCCATAGAGATATGCAACACATTGCAATGCATTGGATACCTATCTGGCACTCAAGGGGTTAATCACGTCAAAGTTAAGGACCTCGCTAGCATTCAGTGGCTTTCAAGCTTCATTTAAATCCGTGCCAGTTCATTTTCTCCCAAATAGTGACACTAGTTCGCCCTAGAATTCCTCCACTTTGCTTTCATACATAGGGCCGGTATCCTTTTAAATGGTCGCACACAAAACAGGGTGCATCCACATCTCACATTGTCCATGTCGCCAAGATAAAAATGGCCATCGTCATTTTTATCCTGGCGTCTTGGACAATGTGAAATGTGGTTGCACGCTCTTTTGAGTGTGACCTTTTAAAAGTGAACCCATAGTGTCCTTGGTTTTCTCATCTCCCTCACTACCAGGTCCTGTACTGACATCAGCCCCTTCTGCAATGATGGGACTGACCCAGTTGATTGATTGGCTTCTGCTCAGTTGCCATAGCAATTCACCAAATGCTCACAGTCAGTCAGTGCACAGGACACTTCAAAATAGCTCACACTGAAACAAATGTCTCTGTGTGAGTGTTCGTACAGCTCAACAGAATGCTTTTTTTTACATCTCTTCGCAATGAGTTGCGCATTCCTCTGAAGCAGCAATTTCCTCTTCTTAGGTACCCCATGCTGAAAATAAATCAGGAGCAATTTTGGAGCAAACCAAGTGTACCATAGGGGACCCATAAAAATGTCACCGATTTAAATGTTTTGTTTTGTTTTTTCATTTGTTTTTTTTTAACTCCAGGAACGCTGAAGAGATCTCAAACACATTGTGATAACGTCTCTATCATTCAGAGGGTTAAAGCCCCAAAAATCAATGTCATGTTTATTTTGTTTTCAACGGTGCAGATGGTTTGCTCTAGAATTGCTCCAGTTTTATTCCCAATGATGCTCCGTTAACCACTAAGGACCAAATGACGTGCTATAGCCGTTGGGGTCCTTATTTACTTAAGGACCGATGAAGGTCACAGTACGTCACATACTTTTTACTTACAGTGCTCCACTAGGAGTGCTGTAAGTAAAAACAGGCCTAAAATTGACCGCTACAAGACTGGAGCGGTCTCTCTTAAGCCCCAAAGAGGCGCGCCGGTACGTGTAACAGGTTATGTGTACCGGCATGTCGGCAAGAAT
Organism: Rhinophrynus dorsalis; assembly: GCA_037306005.1. Taxonomy (NCBI): domain Eukaryota; kingdom Metazoa; phylum Chordata; class Amphibia; order Anura; family Rhinophrynidae; genus Rhinophrynus; species Rhinophrynus dorsalis. Next base: position 10,380,329 of record CM074728.1, read on the forward strand.
CATAGTCGTATTTAAGAGAAGTTAACTTCCCTGGACCGCTGGTCCTTAAAGGGACAGTAACACTTCATATTTACTAATCCCCAACTTGTACAATTTACAAACAGAAATTAAATGTCCCAAATCACATCTCTCAAACCTTTATGGTTTGAAAGAAAATCAATTTCAAAGTCTCCCCCTCCCTCCCCTTTCCCTGACATCAGCGTCTAGCTGACTGCCGGGGAATCCAATCCTGGGGTAATCCGGCGGCTCTGCAGCAGAGCCAAGATCGTGTTAATGCAGGAAAAAATCCTTCACTGAAATGGTCTTGTACACGTGCTTGGTTTGTGTTTGGTTTCCAAGCACACGCACAAGACCGTTTCAGTGAATTATTTTTTCTTCATTAATGCGATCTTGGCTCTGCTGCAGAGGCGCAGGATGGTCGTACGACAGACTATCCCTGCAGTCAGCTAGAACGCTGATCGCAGGGAAAGGGGAGGGAGGGGGAGACTTTGAAATTGATTTTCTCTCAGACCATAAAGGTTTGAGAGATGTGATTTGGGGCATTTAATTTCTTTTTGTAAATTGTACAATTGAAGTGTTACTATCCCTTTAAGGGATAGGGTTGCCACCCAGCCGGTATTTTAGAGGCTGGCCGGTAAAAAATTGGCTTTTGTCCAGTGTTAAGTCTATGGAGGGAATGCCATAGCCGGTATTTTTTTGATGGAAAGGTGGCAACCTTATTAAGGGATTAAAGTTAAGGTTGAGACCTCTCTAGTAGTGAAAGGGTTAAAAGATCCAATTGTTCCCTAATGGTACGGTCTGTTTCGTTCAAAAGCACGGGGCCCTTAATCTCTACAGAGCAGGACTAAAAGGCAGCGATGCCTGACCTTTCTCCCTGGTACATGCCAAGCCTGTAAACACTTATCAGAACTAATGTTTACCCACCAACTCTTCCTGGCTTATAGCAATCTGCAGCCAGATAACATTCAGACTACACAGTACCTTTTCTTTCTCTCATTCGTTCTCTTTCTTTCTATTTTATTTCATGCTTTATTCTACATCAGGTTAGTCACCCTAAGCTCTTTTTACACTGGCAAAACCAGTACAGAAATGGTGCGTTGCGTGGGATATGGCAGTGTCTTTCACATGACCAACCAGGGCCTCACATAAATGTACCGCAGTCCAACAGCAGCATTATTTACACAGGAACACAGTATAAAGATACAGCAGGGTAGATCTGTAGAGAGGCCTATGGGGCTGTATTATTACTGTATCACACAGGAATACAGTATAAAGATACAGCAGGACAGATCTGTACAGAGACCTATGGGGCTGTATTATTACTGTATCGCACAGGAACACAGTATAAAGATACAGCAGGATAGATCTGTACAGAGGACTATAGGCTGTATTATTACTGTATCACACAGGAACACAGTAGAAAGATACAGCAGGGTAGATCTGTACAGATGTCTTTGGACTATATTATTACTGTATCACACAGGAACACAGTATAAAGATACAGCAGGACAGATCTGTACAGAGACCTATGGGTCTGTATTATTACTGTATCACACAGGAACGCAGTATAAAGACACAGCAGGACAGATCTGTACAGAGGTCTATGGGATGTATTATTACTGTATCACACAGGAACACAGTATAAAGATACAGCAGAACAGATCTGTACAGAGGCCTATGGGACTGTATTATAACTGTATCACACAGGAACACAATGTAAAGATACAGCAGGACAGATCTGTACAGAGGTCTATGGGATGTATTATTACTGTATCACACAGGAACACAGTATAAAGATACAGCAGGGCAGATCTGTACAGAGGCCTATGGGGATTTGTTTTTGTTGTATCACACATGAACACAATATACTGTATACAACTGGGAAGATCTGAACTCTGGTACATAAGAGATTAAAAGTGTGAAGTGGCATCTCATTGGGGTGAACCTGATTTCTTCATCCTTTTCTTTCCAATGCAGTGGTTCTGATTGGAGAGTCTGGAGTGGGCAAAACCAACCTCCTCTCCCGGTTTACCAGAAATGAATTTAACCATGACAGCCGAACCACAATTGGAGTGGAGTTCTCCACACGCACGCTGACGGTGGATGGTCACCTGGTGAAGGCGCAGATATGGGACACAGCAGGACTGGAGCGTTACAGAGCCATCACATCCGCGTACGTACTAAAGAATTAACTATTATGTGTCATGTATGAAGAACTCATACTTACATATTTGATAAGGCTAAAAAAATACGTGTCCATCAACTTCAGCCCATGCCCCATCACCCCTGCTGATCTAGAGGAAAGCAAAAAAACAAAAACTCTGTTGAAGTAATTTCCAATTAAGCCCCAGGTGGGTAAAAAAAAAAAAATTCCTTCCTGTCTCAAAACAGCAATCCAATATTTCCCTGGATCAACATCCTTTCTACTTTGTAATCAGCTGTTAGAATTCCCAATACTCTGTTCTGAGCAAAAATTATATAGATTAATTTTTTTAAACAACTACAGTATCTATAAACACAGCATCCTGAAGCAAAGATTTCTACAACTGTACTGCCCTTACTGTAAAAACTCCCTGCATTTGTTTTAGTCAATAACTCCTATCCTCCAGTCTTCAATGAAGACCTCTGCACAGCTCTTTGGATAAATAGTTCCTCAGAGAGTTCTTTGTATTGACCTTAGATAGGTTTGTAAATAGTAAATACATTTGAAAAAATGGGTAAGTCCTCCTGTTTCTGTTACACACAGTAATTATATAGATACGCCTGAGTGCTGTGTGATGGACTCCTACCTAGGTAAGTGCTTCTGTTACACACAGTAATTATAGAGATACGCCTGAGTGCTGTGTGATGGACTCCTACCTAGGTAAGTGCTTCTGTTACACACAGTAATTATATAGATACGCCTGACTGCTGTGTGATGGACTCCTACCTAGGTAAGTGCTTCTGTTACACACAGTAATTATAGAGATACGCCTGAGTGCTGTGTGATGGACTCCTACCTAGGTAAGTGCTTGTGTTACACACAGTAATTATATAGATACACCTGACTGCTGTGTGATGGACTCCTACCTAGGTAAGTGCTTCTGTTACACACAGTAATTATATAGATACACCTGACTGCTGTGTGATGGACTCCTACCTAGGTAAGTGCTTGTGTTACACACAGTAATTATATAGATACACCTGACTGCTGTGTGATGGACTCCTACCTAGGTAAGTGCTTCTGTTACACACAGTAATTATATAGATACACCTGACTGCTTCGTGATGGACTCCTACCTAGGTAAGTGCTTCTGTTATACACAGTAATTATATAGATATACCTGACTGCTGTGTGATGGACTCCTACCTAGGTAAGTGCTTCTGTTACACACAGTAATTATATAGATACACCTGACTGCTGTATGATGGACTCCTACCTAGGTAAGTGCTTCTGTTACACACAGTAATGATACAGATACACCTGACTGCTGTATGATGGACTCCTACCTAGGTAAGTGCTTCTGTTACACACAGTAATTATATAGATACGCCTGAGTGCTGTGTGATGGACTCCTACCTAGGCAAGTGCTTCTGTTACACACAGTAATTTGGATTGCCCCTAATGCTGAATCCTTATCTTTATATACACCAAAAGCCTAGTGTGTTTATAAACATTATTATTACAACTTTCTGCTGTCACTGCAGTAAAGAGTAAACAGTAAAGTGGATGGACAGGAGGGTTCGTCTGAAGTTACTTGTTGGTTTGTTTTCTTTTTTTTGGCTACTAAACAATTAGGATCAGGTATAACTGGAATCTTGACCCACCTTTCCCCCAAGCTTTCTGTATACATTCTCAGGGGTAGGAGAGTCTGATAATTATGAGTGTCGGAGGGATGAGCAACACATTAAGTTACTTATTTCTCTGCCACTCAAATGGTTAAACCAAAATGCAAAATGTAGGGAAAATAAGTTGTACTTTAAAAGAAGGGACTACTGAACATTTAAAGGGATACAAATGTTTCACAATAAAAGCAGCTCCCATTAATCTTCATAGTATTTGGGCCATGGAAAGTGTTATTTCAATACTGTCAGAGTTGTAGTTCAATAGTAATTGAATGATAAAGTATCCCCCTCCTACCCCTTTTACTGATGTAACAATGCTCACCTCAGATCAGCAGGACTGTCTGGATGGATCACAGAGAGGGACAATCTTCAGTGATCATAAGGAAAAACCTGATCACAGTAAGAAAAATGTCCCTTGCTGTGATCTGTCTGGTCTGTGGACCAGCTTCCAAATCTGAGGTGAGCAGTGTTACACTAGGTAAAAGGGGCGGGAGGAGGATACTTTATCATTCAATTACTCTTGTACTACAACTCTGACAGTATTTAAATAACGGAGGCAAATATAGTTTTTGATACCTTTTATTGGCTAACTAAGCAGATTTAAATGCAAGACCTTAAGGTCTTGAAAGCTTGCATTTAAATCTGCTTAGTTAGCCAATAAAAGGTATCAAAAAATATATTTGCCTCCTGTATTTCTACGGCTAACACGGTACCAACTCTCATCCAGTATTTAAATAACACTCTCCATTGCCCAAATACTATGAAGATTAATCAGAGCTGCTTTTTTTGTGAAACATTACTATCCCTTAACCCCTTAAGGACCGGCCGCGTATTCACGCGACCGGCACTTAAAGGACCAGGGACTAATTTTTTTTTTTTATTATTTTTTTTGCAAATCCTAATTAGGGCTCACCTAGGGCATGCAGCTGAAATCCATGACGGTCCTGGCACCTCAAGGGTCCTTATCGCATGTTGGATTCATGACGTGCCAGGACCGTCATGGGTCCTTAAGGGGTTAAAGAGCATGTTGTATTGTTATGCAATTGGGGGGGGGAAGCAATTTTCCTTCATACTCCCCACTTCCTGTTCAGGAGCTTGCAATATAGTTTGTAAGACACAACAGGAAATGCACAGTGTCATTCAAAATGCTTCCCCCGGCTTACATAAATAACATTTTTGCTCCCCACGGTGGAGCGGATGTATGCCTTCTCTTTTAAGAGATTACCAGTCATGTAGCTGCCTACCCTAATTTGAGGTTCATGTCTTAGCTATTACAGAGGGGCAGTCGGGGCACTACTTGTCTATGACATCACAAAACATCAATCGTACGACAGCGTAGAACGGTGGCTGAAGGAGCTGTACGACCACGCGGATGCCAGCATCGTTGTTATGTTGGTGGGAAACAAATGTGATCTGAAGGATGAAGCACGGGAGGTTCCAACTGAGGAAGCCAAGATGTACGCAGGTAATAAGTGCAAATTGGTTTTTAACCCTCTGAGTGCCAAATCACTGCACTGCACACCTCTCAGACACCCAAAGGGTTACGGGTCATTGCGGTTTACAATACCTTATTAACTGTGGTGTACACTTACTAAGGTCTTTCTATTGTCTTTTCCAATACAAAACCTTAATAAGGCTGGGTTCACATAGCGATGTTCGTATAGTGTTTCTATTGCTATGCTAATGTCTCAAATATTAGAAACCCTGGATAATTATTGGGCTGTTGACCCTGGTGACTACTGCTTGTGTGTCAGAGCCCCAAGCCCAGAGTGCTGTACCTGTACTGCTCTCTAATCCTATATAATAATTTGCTAAATCGTGTATAATGCCGCGACATGCGCAGTAGACACTGCTGCTCGTGTTGCAGCCATGCACAGTAGAGACTGTCCGTGCCGCGGCTGATACAGCTCTGTATCAGCCGTGGCACGAGCAGTCTCTACTGCGCGTGACTGCCCCGCGACCGGGTGGCAGTGGCACTGAGGCCTGTGTAACGGGCTCTTCAACTAGTTAGAAATAATAGAAGATGCAGCAGAGATGATTTCATACCTCCCAAGTGTCCCTCTTTAGGAGATATTAGGGGTACATACCTCCCTAGTGTCCCTTTTTAGGAGATATTAGGGGTCTATACCTCCCAAGTGTCTCTCTTTAGGAGATATTAGGGGTCTGTACCTCCCAAGTGTCCCTCTTTAGGAGATATTAGGGGTCCATACCTCCCACGTGTCCCTCTTTAGGAGATATTAGGGGTCTGTACCTCCCAAGTGTACCTCTTTAGGAGATATTAGGGGTCCGTACCTCCCAAGTGTCCCTCTTTAGGAGATATTAGGGTCCAGACCTCCCAAGTGTCCCTCTTTATGAGATATTAGGGCTCCATCCTAGCCAACTGTCCCTCTTTAGGAGATATTGGTGATCCATATCTCCCATGTGCCCCTCTTTAGGAGATATTAGGGGTCCATATCTCCCAAGTGCCCCTTTTTAGGAGATATTAGAGGTCTGTACCTCCCAAGTGTCCCTTTTTAGGAGATAATAGGGTACATACTTCCCAAGTGTCCCTCTTTAGGAGACATTAGGGGTCCATAGTTCCCAAGTGTCCCTTTTTAGGAGATATTAGGGTTCTGTTCCTCCCAAGTGTCCCTCTTTATGAGATATTAGGGCTCCATCCTAGCCAAGTGTCCCTCTTTAGGAGATATTGGGGATCCATATCTCCCATGTGTCCCTGTTTAGGAGATATTAGGGGTCCGTACCTCCTAAGTGTCCCTCTTTAAGAGATACTAGGGCTCCATATATCCCAAATGTCCCTCTTTAGAAGATATTGGAGGTCAGTACCGCCCAAGTATCCCTCTTTAGGAGGGACAGTCCCTCTTTGAGACTCAAATCCCTGTGGGTCTCCACAGTAAAGTACATGAATAACAGACCTAGCATTTACTTTGGAAAGTCTTGTTCTGTGACTCAACAGCACCATCTGATGGCCATAATTGAAAACTGCATTGTAATGTAAAAATAGAAGTCTAAGCTGGTCTAACTTTGGAATGAAAAATCTCCCAGCAGTGGGACTGCTCTTTTTTTTACCTAGAAGGAAAAAAGCAACATAACTATTTGTTTCATTAGAAAAATTATTTTACTGCTATTAAGAAAAGAACTGGAGCAATTCTGGGGCAAATCAATTCATCATAAAAGGGTCAACTCAATTGCCAGAGAGAGTCCAGTGCATTGCTTTGCAATGCATCAGAGACATCACTAAAATTGAAGGGGTTCCCTGCTCCATTAAATCAACGGGAAGGTTTTATTTGTCTGTATTGGCACAGTTGGTTTGTCTTAGGATTGATCCATTTCTTCTTATTAACCATTTAAGGACCAGAGGGCTGTGATTTTTAATGCAGTGAACAACTCTCTGGTCATTAAAGTGTTAGATCAGCCTGTGTGTGTCAGACAGATTCTTTCCTCCACTTCTATATATATATTTGAGGATAATTCACAGGTGGACTGCATGGTCATTGTGCCTAGAGTAGAGATGACAAAAATAAAGGCACTGTGACTGTCTGGGCGTACAAATCTGGCAGTGCTGCAAAACTGAGAAAATTATATTTTCTGTCTTTCCCTGCAAAGGAAGACTGACATGCAGGGCCGGATTTACATCTCAGGAGCCTGTAGGCACAGAAATCTGAAGCTAACCCCCCTCCCCACCCCTTGGGCCATCTGCACTGGACACCTCCATAATCCTCCTAATCTGCACGTTGCCCCCCCCATAATCTTCACATTGCCCCCCATTAGCTCCAACTTGCCACCATCATCTCCATATTGCCCTCACATTGCCCCCATCATCTCCATATTGCCTTTAAATTGCCCCATCAGCTCCATATTGCCCTCACATTGCCCATCAGCTCCATATTGCCCCCATCAGCTCCACATTGCCCTCACAATGCCCCCAATCAGCTCCATATTGCCCCCATCAGCTCCACATTGCCCTCACAATGCCCCCCATCAGCTCAATATTGCCCCATCAGCTCCATATTGCCCTCACAATGCCCCCCATCAGCTCAATATTGCCCCCATCATCTCCATATAACCCTCACATTGCCCCAGTATCCGTTTCCTACCTCTTCCCTGGTGGTCCAGCGGCAAGAGAGGTCTATGCCTCCTCCTTCTGTACAGACCTGTAGCTGCTGGAGCTCCTGAGCGGTCTTCAGTAATGCAGAGCGCTGGGAGATGATGTCATCTCCCGGAGCTCTGTATTAGTAAAAATCCAACTAGGAAGCGCAGCAGCTACAGGTCTGTGCCGAAGAAGGAGGCACTGACCTGTCTTCATGGCGCAGGGCGGGGAGGTGACTCAAGCGTATTTCATTTAAAAAAAATAAATAAAAAAATAAAAATAAAAAATAATATCACACACATGATCCCGGTGACAGGCGCCCCTCTGTTGGGTGTGCCCGTAGGCTAGGGTGACCACGGGTCCCGGAACGTCCGGGACTGTCCCTTATTTCAGGGCTATGTCCCGCGTCCCCTTCAACCGGGACAATGAAGTGTCCCGGAATGAAGCCAAGCCGCCCTGGATGTCAGCCTGCAAGCGGTGTGTCACATCATGGACGCCGCTTGCAGGCTGACATCCACGGCGGCAATGCAGCTTACCTGATCTCCTGGAGGTAAGCGCTCTAGTAATACAGAGCGCTGGGAGATGACATCATCTCCCAGCGCTCTGCATTACTGAGCACAGCGCGCGGGAGCTTCAGCTCTGTGCCGGAGGAGGCACAGAGCACTTTCCACGCCGCTAGACCACCAGGGACTCAAGGTAAGGCAATAGGGTGACCACGTCCCGGAATGGCAGAAGGGAAATGTGGTCACCCTACTGTAGGCAGATGCCTACTCTGCCTAATTCTAAATTTTTATGAAAAAATATATATTGTAGGGATTTTCCTATTGAGTAAAATAAGGGTACTCTGACTGTGGAGAGATTTATATTTCCAGAGTTATTACAGTTTAAACCCATGTTGTTTTACATTAGCAGTGCCCTCTAGTGGTCAAATTCTAATTAGATTTCCTGTTAGATTCTAATGGAGAGGAAAGTCAGAGACATGCAGTTCTCCATAGAATGTGATAGAAACTACTTGTCACTTCCTAAACACAGTAAATTTGCTTCCTGTCAGTTAGAACTATCAGGAAGCAAAGACACAGTAAATTCACTTCCTGTCAGTTAGAACTATCAGGAAGTAAACGCAGTAAATTCACTTCCTGTCAGTTAGAACTATCAGGAAGTAAACACAGTAAATTCACTTCCTGATTACTTAAACTGCTATAAATTTTGAATAAAACACCTGACAGTGATGGGAGTGACCTTGTTTTATTCAGCAGGAAATGCTCTATAAAATGTGTTTTCATAAAAAAAAGTCATTACAGATCAGACTTTACTGTTTTTGGTGCGGTACTGTAAGCTCTCACGAGCAGGGCCCTCTGATCCTTCTGTTCTCCACATATGATTTGTACTATTTAATATCCCTGTATGTCTATCCCCTATTGTAAAGCGCTGCGGAATATGTTGGCGCTATATAAATAAAGATTATTATTATTATTATTATTACCTCCAAGAAATATCACAGTCGTGTTGCTGCTACAGCCATTTATGGAGCTTTATGTCAACTGACCAGCGCTGGCCATAAACTGGTGTAGCAACAGCACCACCATAAAATTTCAGGTCATGGAGGTGTACTGCACTGAAAAAAAAAATGTGAGTTTTTGCGGCAATATCTTTTGAATAAAATATCTCTCAGCAGTGGGAGTTCCTGAGTTTTACTCAGGGGGGTAAAGCCTGCAATATATTCTTTTAAATTGTGTTACTGTCCCTTTAAATTTATGACAATCTGCAAAAGCAGAGAGAGTGGAACAATGCTGGAGTAAATTATCGGCACCATAGGAAGACAAAATAAAAAAAATGACCATTAAATTAAACAAGGCTTTTAAACCCTTAAATGCAAGAGAGGTCTCAAACACATTATTATAATTCTTATATGTGTTCCTCAGTGCTGTACAATAGGGAATAGACATACAGAAATATTAAAGGGACACTAATATCCCAGAAAAATTGTATCCAGTTTCATAGAGTTTCATAGAGCCTGCGGCTCTGCAGCAGAGCCGAAATCTCATTATTTCAAAAGAATTACTTAACTGGAAAGGTCTACAAAGTGTGCCTGGTTTGCAAGCACACTTTGTAGACCTTTCCAATTAAAGTATTTTTTAGCAATAACGGGATTTCGGCTTTGTTGCAGAGCCTTCTCAAGTCATACGACTCAAATCTCCTAATGTCAGGGAGGGGGGAACTTTGAATACCTATATCTCTCAAACCATAGCGGTTTGAGAGATAGGGTTTGGAGCGTATTGTTTATTATTTTAAACTCTATAAATCTGGATACAATTTTTCTGCGACATTACTGTCCCTTAACATTAAACAGTGCAAATGGAACATAGAGAACTAAGGGATCGGAAGGCCCTGCTCGTGAGAAAAATGCTTTGGAGACCCTACTAGTATTCAAGGGGTTAAAAAAGATCCCATATAAAATTAGTGGTGATTTGGGTCATTTTTATTTGTTCTATATTGCGTTTTCCCTAAAAACTACCCCTCTTTTCACTCAGTGATCTCTATAATTAAATTATACAGTGAAGTGTATGTATATATATATATATATAATATACACTTATACATATACTATATATATATATATATATATATATATATATATATATATATATATATATATATATATAAACTGTGCATAAACAACCTCTACAAATGTGCTGTTGTGATTGTAATATTAATAATAATTTATTTTCCATTACTACATCTATCCATTTGCCCATACACACACACACAAACAAACACACACTGACCTAGGTGACCCTCATCCCCTTGTCTGTTTGTTTCCCATGACAGACAGTAACGCGTTACTCTTCATCGAGACGTCTGCCCTCGATTCAACCAATGTGGAAACGGCTTTCGAGACCATCCTCAGAGGTGAGACTGGACCAGGCAGGAGGTGTATTTTCTGCTGCTTTGATATTGAGGTTTATTATGTCCTCTATTCCACTGCAGGTGATAAATGTTATCACTGGATTATCTCACAGATTCCTATTGAAGTCTATGGGGAAAGTTGTAGATAAAAGAATCTATGATTACGTTATCACCTGTAATGTAATCCAGGCCTTAAAGGGACAGAAATGTTTCAATATAAATGCAGCTCCGATTATTCTTCCTAGTGTTTGGGTCAAGTAAAGTGTTATTATCGTTACCTATGGTGTATAGTTCTTGTGTAACTTAATGATAAAGTGTCCCCTTCCCTCCCCTAAATTATGGAATCTGGTCTCTTGACCGGGCAGCTTGCAGTGAAGGACAGTCTTCTTACTGTGAGCATAAGGACAATCCTGTTCCACTTGACAGGATTTTCAGGTTTTTCCCTTATACTCACTGAAGATTGTCCCTTGCTGTGATCCATCCGGACAGCTTGCAGTGAGGGACAATCTTCTTACTGTGAGCATAAGGAAAATCCTGTTCTACTTGAAGGAGAAGGGCAGGTTTATCCTTATGCTCACTGAAGATTGTCCCTTTCTGTGATCCATCCGGACAGTCTCACTGTGCAGCTTTACATAGATAAAAGGGGCGGGAGGGGGACACTTTATAATTTAATTACTCTGGAACTACACATCGTACAGAATGATAATAACACTCTCAGTGGCCCAAAAACTATTAAAGAATAATCAGAGCTGTATTTATGGTGAAACATTGCAAGCCTTTTAACCCTTTGAGTGCCAGAGGGGTACTCAACGCATTGCAGAGCAATGCGTTGCATACCCCTCTGGCACTTAAAGGGTTAATAAGAAGCCAAGAGAAGAAGTTGCATAAATAAAACTCCCCAGTGATTTACAGTGGGATTATAACCTCTTAAATGCTACATAGGTCTTCATTGGGATCTCTCAAGCATTCAAGGAGTTAAAACCTCTTTTAAATCTATGACTATTTTGGAAATTCTTGTGTCCCCAATGTTGCAGCTTGATCACCCCAGAACATTTTAATACATCAGGTTTCTTATTTTACTCTGCTACTTGCTAGTAGTGTTGCCACCCAGCCGGTATTTTATCGGCAGGCTGGTAAAAAATTGGCTTCTGTCCAATGTTAAGTCTATGGAGGGAATGCCATGGCCGGTATTTTTTTTTTTTAAGAAAAGGTGGCAACCCTACTTGCTAGAGTTAGAACAGGCTTTGTCATCAGACATCTACTCGTTTCTCTCACTTTATGTACCCACTTGGGAATTCATACATTTCCTCAGTGCACTAATTTACCTCTCAACCCCAAGTATCATATCAATGCAGTAAATTATCTCCGACCCAAAGTCAGTACCATATGAATTCACTAATTTACCTCTCAACACCAAATTGGTACCCTATCAATGACCTAACTTGTCTCTCAACCCCAAACTGGTACCATCTGCGTGCACTAATTTACCTCAGACTCGAAGTTGAACCATCTGCGTGCACTAATTTACCTCTGACCCAAAGTCGAACCATTTGTGTGCGCTAATTTACCTCTGACCCAAAGTCGAACCATTTGTGTGCACTAATTTACCTCTGACCCAAAGTAAAACTATCTGCTTGCACTAATTTACCTCTGACCCAAAGTCGAACCATTTGTGTGCACTAATTTACCTCTGACCCAAAACTGAACCATTTGCATGCACTAATTTACCTCCAACGCCAATTCAAAACATCTGCATGGACTAACTTACCTCCAACCCCAAGCTGAAACATCTGAACGCACTAATTTACCTCCAAACGTAAACCAAAATATCTGTGTGCCCTAATTTACCTGTTGAGCCCAAGTTGGTACCATCACCATGAACAAATTTAAATATCAACCCCAAGTTGGTACCATCTCCATGCACTAATTTACGACTAGAACTTGAGTGGGACACTGACTTTTCCTTTTTTTTCCTCATTCTGATGTTCTATTAATACTTAAAACTTAACTACAACTCTTTAAAACAGGGATAGTTAACCCTGATCCTCAAGAGTTAACAACAATGCATATTTTCCTTGCTTAAAGGGATAGTAATACTTCGTTTTAACTTTATTTTATTTTGTAGGCAATAAAAAAACTTGAAGAACGATATAAGTCTTATCTCTCAAACCTTTATGGTTTGAGAGATATTCACAAGCAAAGTTTCCCCTCCCGCCCCTTTTACCTAGTGTAAGCCATCTCTTCTCAGATGTGGAATCCAGTCCATAGACCAGACCGATAACAGCAGGGGACAATCTTCTTCCTATGAAAACAATGAAAGCCCTGCCCCCCTTGACAAGTTTTTCAGGTTTTTCCCTTATCTTAATTGAAGATTGTCCCTCTCTGCAATCTACCTGGGCACCTCCCTTCTGATCTGGCTGAGCAGTGTTACATCAGTAAAAGGGGTGGGAGGGGGATACTTTGTCATTGAATTACTCTTGAACTACAACTCTGACAGAATTGAAATAACACTCTGCAAAGTCCAAATACTATGATGATTAATTAGAGCTGCTTTTATTACGAAACATTACTATCCCTTTAAGGATGTACAGGTCAATCGGTAACTTGGTCACTTTAATTAACCCACCTTGTGCTTTAGAAGGGATATCCTGAAAACAAACACTGTTGGTAACTCACAAGGACCAGTCAGCTACACCTGATTTTACAGCAACATTTCTCCTGACATGTACAGAAGTTACAGCGCACACTGGCAAAGAAGAGCAATTGTGGAACAAACCACTTGCAATACAGTAATAAAAATTACTATTGATTGAAATGGATCTTTAAGTCCCTTGAATGTTTGAGATGTCTCCAACTCGTTGCAAAGCAATGTATTGGAAACTTTTCTAGCATTGAATGGTTTAAAAGCTCCATTTAAATCAACTGGGATTTGGAGATTTTTATTTTGTTCCTTATGATGCAGTTGGTTTGCCCTATAATTATTCATATTTCTGGGTCTTTGTGCACATGACTAATCGACCCCTTTTTTCTCATTTTCCAGACATCTACAAGAAGGTGTTACGGAGTAAGGGTGGAAGCCCACCAGAGAACACAGTAACGCTGACCAAAGAAGCAGCTCCAAACCTGTCTGAACCCAATTCCACTGAAACTAAAAGATCCTGCTGCCAAAATGTCTAGTGATTGGTAAACCCCAGGATACCAACTATCATACGATCCTGATACAGAGAATTGGGGGACAAAAATACGAACATCGATATGGACCACACCAGTATGAGGTCTCTTTTGCCAAGAGCTGGAAATCTTTGAGATCATCATAACTAGTGCTTCTACCAAATGGCTAATATGTCAAGGTCACCTTGGCTGGAAATGACTTAGTGAAGTGGTTTCCAGCTCTTTCCTTGGTTACCCCTAACAGTCCATGTATTTAAAGGGATAGTAATACTTCGTTTTAACTTTATTTTATTTTGTAGGCATTAAAAAAACATGAAGAATGATATAAGTCTTATCTCTGAAACCTTTATGGTTTAAGAGATATTCACAAACAAAGTATCCCTTCCCTGTTCAACCAGATAAGAAGGGAGATGCCCAGGTAGACTGCAGAGAGGGACAATCTTCAATTAAGATAAGGGAAAAAGCTGAAAAACTTGTCAAGGGGGGAAGGGCTTTCATTGTTTTCATACAAAGAAAATTGTCCCCTGCTGTTATCTGTCCTGTCATACAACCAGACTCACATTTGAGAAGAGATGTCTTACACTAGGTAAAAGGGGCGGGAGGGGAACTTTGCTTGTGAATATCTCATAAACCATAAAGGTTTGAGAGATAAGACTTATATCATTCTTCATGTTTTTTTAATGCCTACAAAATAAAATAAAGTTAAAACGAAGTATTACTATCCCTTTAAGGTTTCTCTGCTTGTACACAGGTGAGATAATCAGAGGCTCAGACATTTAATTATCTTACCTGAGTACAAGAAGGGAAACGCTACAGACCTGGCCTGTTAGGGGTAACTGCGGAGAGGTCTGGGAATCGTTGTCCTTGTGTGTCCGTTATCCAAATCTTTTTTGCATTGCATAGAATATCACCAGAATATACAGCCATTACTGGATGGAAAGAAAAGATGGCTTGATGTTAACTGGCAGGCATATATACTCACAATTTCCTAATTCATTGTCTTTCAGCATTAGTCCTGATGCACACCAACAGCTCAGCTAGTCAAGATATCCCTGTTTAATTAATGAATCAGTGGCTCAGTCATTGTGATTGAGCCGCCTGTGTTTAATTAGGGTTATCCTGAGAACCTGAGCTGTTTGTGTGCCTCAAAGGTTGCAGCTGTTACCACTGTGTACTTCTCCTAATCTGCAATGAGGCTGGAGTACTAAGGAAACCTGGAGCAAATCTGAAGCCAACAGCACCATAGGAGACAAATACATTTTCCTTGATTAACTGGGGCTTCTAATACCTTGAATGATAGAGAAATCTCCAAGTACTTGATTATTTAGCACTCAAATGTTTAAAAGCCCCATTTAACCCCTTAACGACCGGCTGCTCGGCGCGGCAAGGTCAGTTAAAGACCACAGAGCATTTTTTTTTTCGCTCCTTCCGGTTCCGGACTCCCCGAACGTCATGCAGCCGCGGGGGGAGCCCGGAATTCCCTGACGGTCATAGTACGTTAAGGGTCGTTAACTCAAATCGACCCCTGATGTACTATGCCCATAAAGGGTCGTTAATGGGTTAAAGAGAGTGGAAATATATTTGTACCGTATGGTGCATTTGTTTGCTCCATAATTGCTCTACGTTGTCTTAATATATCAGCCTCACTGTGTCTTATATTATGGGATTCACAATCAAGATGTCTGTCTGCATGATGTTTTTTTCCCCCTCCCACTCACAGCACCCAGATATTGTACGAAGGGGTCTTGGGTCTGTAGGCAGTGTAAATAAACAAGAGGGGAGGGTAAATGAAAAGCGGATTTTGGGATGGCGTCTACAGTAGACAAGAGGCTGATACCGTAAGAAATGGAGCCATTCAACAGCAAACCATCTGCACCACTCGGGACCAATTGCCAGCGATTTGAATGAGACTTTTGACCCCCTTGAATGCAAGAAAAATCTCCAACGTATTGCACTACAGACATTACTACCATTCAGTGGTTTGAAAGTTTCATTTAAATCACTGGCAATTTGGGGAATGGTTAATTGCGCCCTGTGCTATGTTTGGTTTGATCCAGAATCGCTCTAGTTCAGCCATATTGTGTCTCATTACGGAGAATCAACAGTTCCATAAAAACATATTATTTGTATGAATCAGTTTTGCAGTTGCAATAGGAAATTAACAGTTACTGACATTATAAATAAACAGATTTTATTATTAACAACTTCCGTCTAGAAATCTTGGATAGTGTGTGAGTGTCTCTGTGTATGTGTGTCTTCATGTGTCTGTGTCTGTGTGTGTCTGTGTGTGTGTGTCTATGTGTGTGTGTAGTATAGATGCTCTTCCCTGTTCTCAATTTGTAAAACTTTAATAAAACTGTTTTTTGTTTTTTTTAAGTTTGTGCGTGTGTCTCTGTAGGTGTGTCAGTCTTCATGTGTCCGTGTACGTGTCTGCATCTGTGTGTATCTGTCTTTGTGTGGGTGAGTGTGGGGGAAGGGGGGGTGTCAGAAAACAACAGAATTAGCTAGCACATTGGACATATTTTATTTTTGGTAAAATCTATTAATGAGTGGACAACCTGCGGCTTTACAGTGGGTCCTAAATTACACCATTCCCAAAATCCTCACACGTCAATCCTATTTAGTGAAGGTTAAAGGGATAGTAATGTTTCATAATAAACGCAGCTCTAATTACTCTTCATAGTATTTGGGCCATGGAGAGTGTTATTTCAATACTGTCAGAGTTGTAGTACAAGAGGAATTGAATGATAAAGTATCCCCCTCCAGCCCCTTTTACTGATGTAACACTGTTCAGCCAGATCAGAAGGGAGGTGCCCAGGTAGACTGCAGAGAGGGACAATCTTCAATTAAGATAAGGGGAAAAAGCTGAAAAATGTGTCAAGGGGGGCAGGGCTTTCATTGTTCTCATAGGAAGAATATTGTCCCTTGATGTGATCTGTCCGGTCTATGGACTGGATTCCACATCTGAGGAGTGGGGGCTTACATTAGGTAAAAGGGGCAGGAAGGGTATATTTTATCATTCAATTACTCTTGAACTACAACTCTCACAGTAATGAAATAACACTCTCTATCAGGCCAGGATTGGGACAAAAAATAGGCTTGTGCATTTAAGGCTGAGCAGCCCATTTTTAATTTTTCAGCAGCCCATAGGTGGGCAGAGCTTATAATCATGTGCCGCACGGCCACATGTTGATTGCCCGCCCACCAGGAAACTTGTAACGAGGTGGCCGTTTTTCAGAAAGTGAAAGACAGCCCAAACTCATTTAATGATGAATTTTTTTTTTTAAACGCCTGGACCGGCCCACCAGGCAAATGCCCGGTATGCCCGATGGCCAGTCTGGGCCTGCTCTCTATGGCTCAATTGCTGTGAAGATTAATTGGAGCTGCTGTTTTTGTGATGCATTACTATTCCTTTAAAGACCCCCTTCTTTACTGATCTTCCTATGCAAGGAGGACACACATCCTTCCTTGTTTACAGATGTCTGTAAATAGGAGATGAACCCAGAAAATCATATAGAACTTGATTTTTTAATAAATGGGTTGTTCTGCTATGCTCTGTTTCCTGGAGATTGCTACACTTAGATCAGCTCAATGAACAGATCATTTCTATCACTTGGCTCAGTAACAAGAACGGTGCATCAATATAATGGGATGTATTTGATAAAGTTGCACCTTAAAGCGGAACTATAATCACACTTATATTGAGCCCCAAATCCATACCTCCCTACATTTCAAATGGCCAAAGAGGGACACGTATGTTTTAGGGGGTGTTACTAGGGGTGTGGCTGGTGGGAGGGGCATTATTAAGAATTTATAGGTTATTTTATGACCTACTGACACCTCTTTATGTAGCTTAATAAATGATCTAGAGCAACACCAAATTATTTTATTTACACAGACTGATTTATAAACACATTTAAACAATCATTAATGTGAGTTTTATTGCTGTGGAGCAAACTGATACACTTATATACACACCACACAGTCTGATTTTCTAAAAAGAGGGACATCAGGGTGGTAAAGAGGGACAGAGGGATTTGGGTCTCAAAGAGGGACTGTCCCTCCTAAAGAGGGACACTTGGGAGGTATGCAAATCATTAATTACAATAGAGAAAAGCATACTTACTTGTATTTTCAAGAATAACTGCGGCATTAGTGAGAAACAGAACTTTTAGGCAGACAGGCATCGGAGAACAGTGCAGACACCCTGCAGAGCCGGCATTTCCGAGTCTTTGCTGTCCATACCCTTCATCTCCACAATTGGTGAGTTGAATGACTGGTTACCTGAAGGAACTGACTGTGCTGGAGCAGCACTGCAAGATCCCTGCCATTGGCTGTCTGCATAAAAAGTTATATTTCTCACTAATGCAGCACTTATTCTTGAAAATACAAGGACGTCTATGAATTTCGCTATTGTAATTATGATTTGAGGCTCAATATTAAAGGAGCAGTACACTTTTTTATGAAAACACATATTTTATAGAGCTTTTCCTGCTGAATAAAACAAGGTCACTCCCATCGCTGTCAGATGTTTTATTCAAAATTTATAGCAGTTTGAATAATCAGGAAGTGAATTTACTGTGTTTACTTCCTGATAGTTCTAACTGACAGGAAGTGAATTTACTGTGTTTACTTCCTGATAGTTGTAACTGACAGGAAGTGACTCAGCAGTTTCTATCACATTCTATGGAGAACTGTATGTCTCTGACTTTTCTGACTTTCCTCTCCATTAGAATCTAACAGGAAAACTAATTAAAATGTGACCACGAGAGGGCACTGCTAATGTAAAAAAACATGGGGTTAAACTAGGGTTGCCACCCAGCCGGTATTTTACCGGCAGGCCGGTAAAAAATTGGCTTCTGTCCATTGTTAAGTCTATGGAGGGAATGCCATGGCCTGTATTTTTTTTTTTTTTAAGAAAAGGTGGCAACCCTAGTTTAAACTGTAATAACTCTGAAAATATAAATCTCTCGGCAGTGGGAGTTACCTTATTTTACTCAATAGGAAAATCCCTACATATTTTTTCATAAAAATTTTTACTACTCCTTTAATGTGACGAATGTACTGCTTTAAAATCCCATGGCAGTTACTAATAACCTTATTATATAATATACACACACACAAAAATGAAACCAAGTGAATAAGACATGGATCACAGCAAGGAATTAGGGTATTCTCCAAGTCCTCAAACTGAGAAAAACACCATAATCCTAAATAAAAAAAACAAAGGCAATCCTGTGCTGCGCCATACAAGTTACCAAATATGAACCCTGTGCATAGCAAATATATTATCACTGCATAACTATCAAATGAGGACTTTCTAGCAAATTTTGGCCAGCTGTATAGGTAAGAGTGCTTACCTCACAAAGGTACCATGTCCTATCCAAAATATATTACATCGCTCCTAAATTTAACGTTACCCTTGATGAAATATCTGTGTAACCCCTTAGGACCCAAACCATACATATATACGTCATGGG
Organism: Rhinophrynus dorsalis; assembly: GCA_037306005.1. Classification (NCBI taxonomy): domain Eukaryota; kingdom Metazoa; phylum Chordata; class Amphibia; order Anura; family Rhinophrynidae; genus Rhinophrynus; species Rhinophrynus dorsalis. Next base: position 10,399,799 of record CM074728.1, read on the forward strand.
AAAACTTACATTAGGGACCCATCACTGATATGTACGTCATTGAATATAGGGGTCCTGCACGGCTGAACGCCTTTACGGACTCTTGATTTTGAATATCCTCATGGTGACACTGGGACTGATGGAAGTGTTCCAGCCCTTTTGGGTCCCCTCCCTACCACTGCAACCATTTCACTTTGAATGTGTGATAATCCTACCATGACGATATGTAGCCAATGAGACTGCTCCAGCTTACAGACAGAAGCCTCCGTCATCGGAGGAAGGAGCAGAGGCAGAGCAGTCTATGCTGAAATAGCTGCAGCCCAGACTTTCTAAATTAAATTAACATGAAATAAAACTTTAAAAAAATTAACGTCTTACTAGTATTCGATATGTAGCCTAACTATTTAGGCTATGTTGTACATAGGTGACACATCCACTTTAAAACACCATAAAGGAAAAAATTATACAACTTTATTATATGTGAACAAAAACTGGCCATGTAAGGTGTAACGCCAGGTCCCTTTTACCAGGTGTAGGTGAAATACAATAATTCTATATATCGCACAACTCACTACCCGGACCAAGTTCCAATAGCTTATCCTCAGAACCTCTATGCCAAGCATAAAAAGCAACAACTCCAATAAATTTGGTCAATAATCCAGTAAATTTAATCAACAATAAATACTCTTGTGGACCAAAGCCCAAGATTCTTGAGTGATAGCGAAACACGTTTCGTGAACATAGCATTACTATCCCTTTAATTTCTTAGTAATACTCCAGTCTAACACCGGTTTACTAAGCTACTTACACCTAAAATATCTCCCTTTAACTCCACTGTGCCAAGGAGAGTTTTTGGGGAGTTCCAAAGAAACTGATTTAATGTTATTTACTGTGCATACTATAGGGGAAGTGTTTAGGATTTGCTGGAATTTAAAGGGGAACTACCACCCCGGCCGGCTCAAAAGGGACTGACAGTGCAGGCGCACGGATGTCACTGTGACGAAACGTCCGTGCTTCCTGTTCCAGTGACCGTCAGAAAAAGGCCGAAATCTTCAGAACCGGTTAATATTTCTGGCGACTAGCGCTACTAAGCAGCTAGTCGCCAGATGAAGAATCAATCCAGGTTAAGTTTTTACGGGGTGGTAGTTCCCCTTTAAAGGAGTGGTTATCTTTATGTATGAAAACCTATATGTTGTTATAGATCTCTTCCTGATGAGCACCCCTACTGCTGTCAGTTATTTCATTACTAAGTTATAACAATTCAGACTGTCAGGAAGCGTGTAACAGCATCTTCCAAACAATAACATCTTCCAATAATAACCTAATGTCCGTATGAATCAAACTCCGTGTGAATCGCTTTCCCAAAGCCAATCTTTAATTACTACCATTTATTATATCCAATGAGGAGGAGGAGATGATTCTTTGTGGTTGGTCTCTTGGACTCTAAAATGATCCCATTCAAGACTCCCTTTCCTTGGGGTTCTGGAGTCCGGCCACAAAGAATTATATCCTCCTCAGTGGACATGATCTCCAATACTAATAAAAGACATACCTCCCAACATTTCAAACTATCAAAGAGGGACACTTGTGTTTTAGGGGGTGTTGCTGGGGGTGTGACTGGTAGGCGGAACATTGCCAAGAATTTTTAGGCTATTTCATGACCTACTGACACCTCCTTGTGTAACCTAATAAATGATTTAGAGCAACAATGACATATTTTATTTACACAGACTAATTTATAAACACACATACTGATGTTAAAACAAACAATAATGTTTAATGCTGTAAAGCAGTATGATACACTTATATACACACCACACAGTCTGATTTCCTAAAAAGAGGGACATCAGGGTGGAAAAAAGGGACAGAGGGATTTGGGTCTAAAAGAGGGACACTTGGGAGGTATGTAAAGATACATTTTGGGGTACCAATCCAAACAGAACTGATTCATAGGACCATAATTTCTGATTTTCTGCCCAGTATAAGGTGAGTGAAAGTTTACTATTACCTGTTTATTTACCTCTATCGTGTAGTATTTACAATGTCCACAAGGTGGCAGTAGATTATTTTTTTTTCAAATGGCTAGCTTGTTGATTGTGTAGTTCCATATTAAGTGTTTTTTTTTCTTTTTGCAAGTTGTGATACCATTTAGAGAACCAAAGCAAGAAATGTCCTTTTATTTTATTTTAAGAACTGTGGATGTCTCTTCTTCATGTCAGAAGAACAAACTTATGTTGCTTTGAAAGCTTTTTGTAGCCAAACCTCTCTCTAGAAGCATATATTGGTCCTCTAAAATGTAACTTCAATAAAAATAAAGATGATTTTTTTAAAATAGGTCAGTTTATGGTTATATGTGTGCATTCATTATAAAGGGAATATTGTAACACTTTATTGCAGATTTAAAAAAAACATCTACCAAACAGCTTTTGGTCTCTAACCTCACTTTTGGGTAAATTAACATCCAAACTTTATCCCAAAATAGGTGCTCTGTTCAGAAACAAATCCTGTTTAAATCCCTTGGTAAGAAGACGTATTATACAACAGATGATAATGCCGGTCATAGACTATGGGAACGTAGTATATTCTCCTGTGCCAAAAATCCATCTTACCAAAATTGACCCTCTGTATAACTTATTATGCTGCTTCATACTTCAGTGTAATTACACAACCCATCATTGTGATATGTATGAAAAACTAAATTGGCTAAAACTCGAAACTAAACGTGCCCTTCACCTCTCTTGCATGGTTTATAACCACTTCTCTAGAAATCTACCAGACTACCTGAGCAGTATGATCACTCCAGATCTCCATACTAACTATAACCTCCGCTACTAACAACTCACTGACTATTCCACACTACCTGTACAGTATGATCACTCCAGATCTCCATACTAGCTATAACCTCCACTACTAATAACTCACTGACTATTCCACACTACCTGATCAGTATGATCAGTGTCATCTCCTCTTTATCACGCCTTACTGCATAACCCCACTTGAGTCATAGGCTATGTCTGTCCATTGAAAGTGATTGTTCCTGTACCTGTCTGGTTGGGAATGATGGAAATTGTAGTCCCAAACAACTGGAGTGGCAAAGCTTGCCAACCCCATTTTTGCCTGCTTCATTTTGGTGGGGGACCCCCCCATCCTCAAAACTTCAGTGGGTGAAGTTGAAGAGCTATGGGGAAGATTTATAAAAATGGCATTATGAAATGTGGCATAAAAGTAGTATAAAACTGAAGGTTGGCATTTAAATAAAAAAAAAGAAAAACAAAACGTTTACATCGGTTTTGGTAGCCTAGACGCAACATAGTTGTGTTTCTGGAAAAGTGGCAGAAGAGCTGGAGAAACTTCTTGAATTTATAAAGAAATATTGCTAACTGCAACGATGTAGAGAAATAGAGTTGGAGTTGAATTTGAAATAGTTGTAACTTGTCCTTTAATTACACAAGGGTTGCCTATTGGACAAGATTAGCATTAAAACACAGAGCCAGTGGCGTAACTATAGGGGTTGCAGGGGTCGCACCTGCAACCAGGTCCGTCACTCCACGGGCCCGGCCACCCCCCTACGACCCCTCGACCTGGAGCCCTTAATCTCCCACCAGAGCTCTAGTAATGCAGAGCGAGCGCTGGGAGATGACATCATCTCTCAGCGCTTTGCATTACTAAGAGGACTGAGCTGGAGCTCCTGGGAGGTAGGAGATGGGGGCATTGTGAAGATTGAGGGGCATTGTGGAGGGGGTCAGTGTGGTCAAGGGGGGCCAATGTGGTGATGGTGGGGGGGCCCGTGGCACTTATTGAACCAGGGCCCGGAGGCTTCTAGTTACGCCTCTACACAAAGCGGTTGATGTACTAAAACAAAAGTGTAACAATTTTTGGGCAAACCAACTACACCATAGGGAACAATTATAAACTCCCAAAGGGTTGTTAATATTTAACACTAAGCTCACTTATTTTGGTTCCCCCCCCGTTAAATATACAGGAGACAACAATCCAGTGGTGATTCATTAATTACACTTGGTAAAGGTTTAAACATTGTTTAACTAAAGTATGATGAGGCGTTCGCAAAGCAGGACGAGCATTAATTTAACAGAGTGAAAGTAACGCCAAATCACGAAAATGAGGTCACAAACACACACTTCTAATAATATAGTTTTTCTCAACCAGGGTGCCAATTGTGTGTCCCCCCTCTGGAAACTTTTACAAAAATGGAAAAGAGGCCTCTTCCTCAAAATATATTTGAGGGAGGGCATGACTGCGGGGCGCGGACCATCTGTTGGCAATATTTTGCCTTGAGATGGTCTTTAGTGGCTGGCGAGGTTGATGGGCCGGGTTTGGAGGGGGAGGGGGGGAGTTTATAAATACTGCCCATTCGGCTGTCTGTGCACTTTATTTCGACATGTGAGACAGCCGCACAGGGAATTGCTTTCTTCCCTCCCGCTCTCCCCTTTTTTTTTGTAGTATCACAGTGAATGTCAGGGGTGGGTCCTCGCCAGGGACTAACTTTGAGATGTCAAGTACCCCTAGCGTTTTTTAGGGAGTTAGTACCCCGCTCACAGGCTAACTGCGCAAGCGGAGGCAGAGACTCTTGTTGGTTGGGTGAGTTTATCGCGCTGCTCGGCAGTTGCTGAGATGCAGGCATAATGTTAACTGTTTGTTATGATTTAATAAAGCTGTGGCCTTTTTCCTTCCTAGAGAGATGTCTGTATCCGTTACTGGGGGGATTTGGGCCTTTGGTTATGTATAGGGAGCGCCTCTAGGAAGTCATGTTGAATTTCAAAAGTATATTTATAGTTTTTTGGGTTTTTTTTAACGTACAATGTCCTTTTTTGCCATTCTGGTTGTAAGATATAATAATAACAACTACATATTTTTGTACTTGACCCCTCCATTGCATCCTTAAACAGTTAGTGAATGTTTTTAATGGAAAAGAAAAAACAAAAACCCACAAACATACTCTGTATAGTCTTTCCTGTTTAGTAAAGCAAGATTACTCTTGGTGCTAAGAGATGCATCTTTCTAGGTGTACTGTAGTTTACCCCATTGAGTGCCAGAAGTTGGATACCTAACTTAAAGGGTTAAACAATTGTTTGTTTTACAGTGCTCTCTGCTGTCTGTAAAGTTCACCTACGGTTTACCTGGTGTTCAGACAGTTATTATGTTACATTTTATGGGAGAACGAGTCACTGACTGCAGTTCTCCATTGAATGTGATTGTCATGTGCTAGAGCTGTTAATGTAATTATGTTACATTCTATGAGAGAGGCGAGTCACTGACTGCAGTTCTCCACAGAATGTGATTGTCATGTGCTAGAGCTGTTACTGTTAATATGTTACATTCTATGGGAGAAGCGAGTCACTGACTGCAGTTCTCCACAGAATGTGATTGTCATGTACTAGAGCTGTTAATGTTATTACGTTACATTCTATGGGAGAAGTGAGTCACTGACTGCGTTTCTCCATAGAATGTCATAGTGACAGCATCATCACTGAGTGGCAATTTGAACTGTTATAACTTTTGGAAATAAATTAAACTACCATCATAAATGTTATAGAGCTTTTTAACAGGAGTAGCCCTATAATATATAGGTTTTCTTTAAATAAATAAATAGTTTTAAAAAAAAAGTACTGAACCTTTAACCCTTTGATTGCCAGATCTATCCAATGCATTGCAACACAATGCATTGGACACCTTTTTGGCATTTAAAGGGTTAGTAAGTGACCTATAAAAAGTGTAAGGGGTGCCCAAAAAATTCCAGAATGTGTGTGAAGGGGGCCGGGAGCAAATATCATTGAGAACCACTGTCTCACGAGTTGGTGTCACCGTTGGTAAAAATGAATTTGATTGGGTCCTGATCTCTATGGCCTTATGAGCAAAGAAAAGCACTGCGATTCTGGGGGACACCAATGCACCATAGAGGACACAACAAGAGCCCCCAAATTGTATGGTTTTAACCCCTTGAGTGCTAGAAGGATCTCAAGTGCATTGCACTGCATTTAAATCAATGCGAATTTCTAGTTGTCTGCTATGGTGCAGCTGATTTGCCACATAATTAATCCAATTTGTCTAGTGCATTAACCTCACGGTGAACACATTTAAAGGGCCGGGATCACAGTGCTGTGCATGCCCCAGGCTGAGCGAGCAGGCTGCTGATGGCACCCTGTACCCCTTAATAAATGAAGAGAAAAAAAAATGTAGATACAATAATAAAAACAATTACATGGTACCCAGCAGAGCAACATGTACAACTGCATCATTAAGTGTAGACTACCAGAACATCCCATAATTACATGAATCCAAACCACCATCCCATCTCAACATTAAATGGAGGGTAGCAGTGCATTGCATTATTATGCGGACACCAAGAAAAATGGCATAATTACATGGAAACCAGCATACCACTGCAACATTACTTTAAGGCTGGCAGAGTATTGTACCATTACATGGAGAAGAACAGAGCACTATACCACTGCATAGAGACCAGCAGAACATTGCAACATAATATTTAGAACAACAGAGCATTACACAGACATCGGTATAGCATTGCACCATTACGCAGAGACAAGCAGAACAATGCAACATAACATTTATAACAACACAGCGTTACACAGACACCAGCAGGGCATTGCACCATTACACAGAGACCAGCAGAACATTGCAACATGACATGGAGTACAGCACACCACTGTGTATTACATAGAGACCAGCAGAACATCGCAACATAATATTTAGAACAGAGCATTACACAGACATCGGTATAGCATTGCACCATTACGCAGAGACAAGCAGAACAATGCAACATAACATTTATAACAACACAGCGTTACACAGACACCAGCAGGGCATTGCACCATTACACAGAGACCAGCAGAACATTGCAACATGACATGGAGTACAGCACACCACTGTGTATTACATAGAGACCAGCAGAGTATTGCACTACTATATGGAATTTATGTATTCAATCTCAAAAAGCCCTGTTACACATAATTCAACTTGATCTGTAAAAACAGAGGAGGCCAAGAGGATGAGACTGCACCCACACCGTGTTGGCAATGGCCACAGACAATCCACGGCCAAGTTGGGTTACACCTGATAAAAATGTTTTATATTGGTTACACTAGGAAGTATATGAAGTCTGTTGGGTATTTCTTGTTTGTTTGTTTTTTTCTTTTACAGGTATATTAACCCTTTGAGTGCCAGAGGGGTATTCAACGCATTGCTCCGCAATGCGTTGAGTATCCCTCTGGCACTCAATAGGTTAAAAGCAGCAACCGTGCCTTATTTTGATATGGAAGTGTTACAGCCGACTGACAACATCATTAAGCCTTTGATTGCTAGATACATTTCCAACACATTACAAAGTGGTTTTATTAGAATGGGAAAGTTTTACTTACGTGCTCCACTCTCTCTCCTGTCACTCACTGATCACACCCCTTGTGGTGGTGGGGGGGGGGGGGGTCAGATTGATGTCCAGCATCCACATTAACCATGTACATGGTTTGATTACCCAAAGCTATCCACCTATCTGCCAACAGTACCTTTTCCTCAGGTACAATAACTTTTTTAAATAAAGTTCTCAATTTTTCAAGCAGTGCATGCTGGGCATTGTAGTCCTGTTTAGGAAGCTGTGCTTTATTTCCTGCCAAGGCTATTGCAATTGCAGACTACAACTCCCAGCCTCTGAGAGTTTTAGTGAATCAGAGTGCAGGGGTGTGCTTTGTCCCAAAAAGCAGGACAGTATGGGGAGGAGCTGTTCTGGGTTAATTCTGTATGGAGAAACTCAGGCACAGGAATGATCATAGGCATAGACAGTAATAGCGTTTTATTTAAAGGAATAGTAAAGTTTCTCAAAAACAGCAGCAACAATTAATCTTCATAGTATTTGGGCCATGGAGAGTGTTATTTCAATACTGTCAGAGTTGTAGTACAAGAGTAATTGAATGATAAAGTATCCCCCTCCCGTCCCTTTTACTGATATAACACTGCTCACCTCAGAGCAGCAAGACTGTCTGGATGGATCGCAGAGAGGGACAATCTTCAGTGATCATAAGGAAAAAACCTTAAACACCTGTCAAGGGGGCAGGGTTTCCTTATGATCACAGTAAGAAGATTGTCCATTGCTGTAACCTGTCCGGTCAAGAGACCAGATTCCACATCTGAGGTGAGCAGTGTGACACTAGGTAAAAGGGGTGGGAGGGGGATACTGTATCATTCAGTTACTCTTGTACTACAACTCTGACAGAATTGATATAACACTCTCCAAAGTCCAAATACTATGATGATTAATTGGAGCTGCTTTTATTGTGAAACCTTACTATCCTTTTAAAAAGCTGATAAAACCATAAACAGAGATAATTGTTTTGAGATTAGAACCCACCCAGTTCAATTCACTGAACCTCTTATCTCTGTTTACCCAAATCATTTCAAACTTTGCTCTTAAGCAGTCCTTCACAGCTCTCTCCAGATGAATAGGAAAAGCATGTTTATAACATATTGTGGGGTTTATGCACCTAAGAAATTATTTTTATGAAAGGTGGCTAGGAGTACATCATAATTAAATGGGTACGAATCCTATTTGCTTTCGCAATGCGTTGCATACCCCCCTGGCACTCAAAGGGTTAGATACAGGGACCCGTCAGCAAATTGTAACAGGCTGTGTTCATGCAAGAAGTCTCCTGTGTGAGCAAACAGATACAAAGCACCAAATCATTAGCTGAATGATAATATCTCTGCGCTAACATCACCCTTACAGCAGTGGTAAGAGACAGGCAGCCCTATGGCCCTTTTGTGGCCCTCAAAGCTTTCTCCGGGTTGCCTCCACTCATAACTGGAACTCTCTGGACCGTCTCCAGAATCTTGTTTTTTTATTAATATAATAAACTTTATTTATATAGCACCAAATTATTACGCAGCGCTGTGGAATAGAGACTAGACCTACAGAGACATTAAACAGTGCAAATTTAACATAGAAAACAAACGGATCGGCAGGCTCCGCTCATGAGAGTTTACAGTCTAGAGTTTTCTGAGTTAACCACTGGGTCTTCGGGGACAAGGGGTGTTTCTCTGGGTAACGAGGTCCCTGGTAACCCCATCCATTTCCCTGCCTGTTCCACCCTCTCTCCGCCCTGTTCAGCGCCTTTTCAGGACCAACGCCACATTTTCTTAAGCCAATCCCACACACTCCTATTAAGCACCACCCACATTGTGATGCAAATGACATCATCTGAACAGTCCCGCCCTCAGTTCCGGTTTGTTACTCCGGAGGCTGTAGACATCAATGTTCCCAGGTACAGCCCCAGAGTGTCCTTTTGGCGAAGACTGCCAAATCATCCCTTTAAAGGGATAGTAATGTTTCATAATAAAAGCAGCTCCAATTAATCATCATAGTATTTGGACTTTGGAGAGTGTTATTTCAATTCTGTCAGAGTTGTAGTTCAAGAGTAATTCAATGACAAAGTATCCCCCTCCCACCCCTTTTACTGATGTAACACTGTTCAGCCAGATCAGAAGGGAGGTGCCCAGGTAGACTGCAGTGAGGGACAATCTTCAATTAAGATAAGGGAAAAACCTGAAAAACTTGTCAAGGGGGGCAGGGCTTTCATTGTTCTCATAGGAAGAAGCTTGTCCCCTTCTGTTATCTGTCTGGTCTATGGACTGGATTCCACATCTGAGAAGAGATGGCTTACACTAGGTAAAAGGGGCGGGAGGGGAAACTTTGCTTGTGAATATCTCTCAAACCATAAAGGTCTGAGAGATAAGACTTATATCGTTCTTCATGTTTTTTAATGCCTACAAAATAAGATAAAGATAAAATGAAGTATTACTATCCCTTTAACATAGAAAACAAATGGTTTGGCAGGCTCTGCTCATGAGAGTTTACAGTTTGGAGTTTTCTGAGTTAACAACTGGGTCTTCGGGGACAAGGGGAGTTTCTCTGGGTAAGCGAATTCCCTGGTAACCCCATCCATTTCCCTGCCTGTTCCACCCTTTCTCCGCCCTGTTCAGCGCCTTTTCAGGACCAACGCCACATTTTCTTAAGCCAATCCCACACACTCCTATTAAAGGGATAGTAATACTTAAAATGTAAAAAAAAATATGTTGTAGGGTTTATCCCCCTGAGTAAAACACAAGTACTCCCACTGCTGAAAGGTGTTTCATTCAAAAGTTATTAATTTTCAAAGTTGAAATTTTTAGGTGCAATATCACAGTGGCCTGAAATTGTACAGTGGCGCTGTTGCTACATGATCCTATGGACAGCTCTGGTCAGTTGACCATAAATCTCCATAGGGTGGTGTAGCAACAGCGCCACTGTACAATTTCAGGCCACTGTGATATTGCACCTAAACAATTCAACTTTGAAAATTAATAACTTTTGAATGAAACACCTTTCAGCAGTGGGAGTACTCTTGTTTTACTCAGGGAGATAAACCCTACAACATATTTTTTTTTACATTTTAAGTATTACTATCCCTTTAAGCACCACCCACATTGTGATGCAAATGACATCATTTGAACACTCCCGCCCTCAGTTCCGGTTTGTTACTCCGGAGGCTGTAGACATCAATGTTCCCAGGTAGTGCCCCAAAGTGTCCTTTTGGCAACGACTGCCAACTCATCCCTTTAAAGGGATAGTAATACTTCATTTTATCTTTATTTTATTTTGTACGCATCAAAAAAAACATGAGTCTTATCTCTCAAACCTTTATGGTTTGAGAGATATTCACAAGCAAAGTTTCCCCTCCTGCCCCTTTTACCTAGTGTAAGCCATCTCTTCTCAGATGTGGAATCCAGTCCATAGACCAGACAGATAACAGCAGGGGACAATCTTCTTCCTATGAGAACAATGAAAGCCCTGCCCCCTTGACAAGTTTTTCAGGTTTTTTCCCTCATCTTAATTGAAGATTGTCCCTCTCTGCAGTCTACCTGGGCACCTCCCTTCTGATCTGGCTGAGCAGTGTTACATCAGTAAAAGGGGTGGGAGGGGGATACTTTATCATTCAATTACTCTTATACTAACACTCTGACAGTATTGAAATAACACTCTCCATGACCCAAATACTATGATGATTAATTAGAGCTGCTTTTATTATGAAACATTACTATCCCTTTAAAGGAATAGTATTACTTGTTTTTAGCTAGAGGGCTGATGTCTGTAAAAGGGGCGGAAGGTGGAAACTTTATAAGCTTATAACACGAAAACTATAAAAATTTAAGGAACGGGACTTACATCATTTAATTTTTTTTTTTTAATATGAACAATTTTCAACTTTCGTAAAAGTAAGTATTACTATCCCTTTAAAACAGAATATGTATGAAGAATTCAGTCTGCATGGAGGCCATTGCAAGCCTTAGTAATCTTTGCAGCCCTGCAAACTGTGTCCGGTATTAAAGGGGTGAGTTGGTGACCTTACTTTTGGTACAGTCCATTTAGACTGTAAGCTCCTTAGGGCAGGGACCACTCTCCTACTATTTCTATGAATGTGACACTTATTTTATCCCCTCTTATTTATTGTAACATACATCTGTTGTAAGGCGCTGCGTACACTGGGTGGCGCCATATAAATAAAGATATACATACATACAGTGGGACAATGGACTAATTTACCTCTGACACATCATAGACCCTGTTTTCACCTCCATTAAAACCAATCACCTTCTTTGATACCACCTTTCACAGTGTCGCTCTTCCGCATTAAACCACTGAGTGCTAGAAAGGTCTCTAATGTATCGCTTTCACAATCTCTAGCATCCAAGGGGTTAATCAGCTTTTCCCCCAACCTGTTTAGAATGGTTAACCGTGATGTGTGGCGCTTTGGTAACTTGAGAACCACATACTGGGCCCTTGGTGTGAATGTGGTTGCTCGTCACTGTCCTAATTAACCTTGGGATGTGTTAACGATTCGAGAGCTGCCAGAGGTGTACACAAATCGTTTCAGAGCGTACCCCTCGTGCACTCAAAGGGTTAAGGTGGCTCAATTACGGGTCTATCCAACTGCACCACAGGGAACAATTAAAAATTGCCACTGATTTTAAATGAGTCTTTAACGCCTTTGAATGCCAGAGACATCTCTAACGCATTGCATAGCAATGTGTTGGAGACATCTCTGCATTCAAAGGGGTCAAAAGTCAAACTGAACTCAGTGAGAAACTTGCAAATTTCTATTTGCCCCCTGTGATGCAGTTGGTTCGCTCCAGAATTGCACCGTATTAGCTACTACATGAGCCCAGCGAGTGCTGTTTTTCTCTATAGGATTTCTTATTTAGAATATGGAAGTCTATTAGCTATTTGAGACTTATAAGTCCCGGAGGGAGATGCACGGAGGTGTGATAAAAAGGTGTTAAAGTGGAGATAATGCTCCATGTCCCATTTCATTCTATGGCAATGTTTCTCAACACCTGCCCTCAGGACCCACTAACAGGCCAGGACTTAGGGATTTCTCTGCTAGAGCACAGGTGTGGGGATCAGAGGCTCATTCACATTGATTAACTCACCTGTGTTCTAACAAGGAAATCATGTGATCAGAGGCTCATTCACATTGATTAACTCACCTGTGCTCTAACAAGGAAATCATCACATCCTGGCCTGTTAGTGGGTCCTGAGGACAGGAGTTGAGAACCACTGGTCTATGGAGCCTACACAATAAGATTTATGCATATTTAGGGATCTCAGAGCATAGGCTCCACTGAATAAAATCGGTTGCTGTGAGTTTATAAAGCAGGAGAAGTCATCCCCACCCTTACACACACGGTAATCCATTGAAAACCTCTTTAGAATTCAACTGGTTAAAGGGATAGTAATACTTCATTTTAGCTTTATTTTATTTTGTAGGCATTAAAAAAACATGAAGAACGATATAATTCTTATCTCTCAAACCTTTATGGTTTGAGAGATATTCACAAGCAAAGTTTCCCCTCCCGTCCCTTTTACCTAGTGTAAGCCATCTCTTCTCAGATGTGGAATGCAGTCCATAGACCAGACAGATAACAGCAGGGGACAATCTTCTTCCTATGAGAACAATGAAAGCCCTGCCCCCCCTTGACAAGTTTTTCGGGTTTTTCCCTTATCTTAATTGAAGATTGTCCCTCTCTGCAGTCTACCTGGGCACCTCCCTTCTGATCTGGCTGAGCAGTGTTACATCAGTAAAAGGGGTTGGAGGGGGACACTTTATCATTGAATTACTCTTGAACTTCAACTCTGACAGAATTGAAATAACACTCTCCAAGGTCCAAATACTATGATGATTAATTAGAGCTGCTTTTATTATGAAATATTACTATCCCTTTAAACGAATGGGGATTTTCCTCTCTTCCCTGTGTTGCAGCTGGCACGATCCGTGATTGCGCAAGTTGCTTTTGGTACAGGGGTCCTTTATATTTGAGATAAAGAGAGAGAACAAGCATCGCTGGCAGCCAGTGTCTCTTCATCTTCCTCCCACGTTTCCTGGTTTCAAGGCACCTGCTGAATTTGGGTACATTATGATGTAAGTCCAGGTGAGAACACAAAGTCTCTAACAGGAGATGAGATGAGCCAGATACAGTCATCTCCAGGAACATTTTGTCTCTCCTGAACCGCGCCCAGCCCTGCTTATGTTTACCTGACAGGATGAAGCTGGGCGGCGGCCAACTGAAAGCAGTACTAATGAGACACTGAGACAACGTCAACACGGGTCTTAAAGTGCTCCTTCCCACATTATCTTAAAGGGAAACCAACACCTCCTAATAATATCCCTGCACTTACCTTACCACAAAATCTTAATGGCCTTTATAAATTGTGTCCTTGTGTCTTTTGCTCAATAGATAACAACTCCAGTCTGTACTGGATGTCATATCGGTAGAAGCGGACATGACAGTATCTGGCAGAACCACCCGACGCGCACTCCGCTCGCTGCATATGGTGATCTTAATTACTAGGATGACCACATGTCCCTGATTGCCCGGTAGGGTTGCCACCCAGTCGGTATTTTACCGGCAGGCCGGTAAAAAATTGGCTTCTGTCCAATGTTAAGTCTATAGAGGGAATGCCATGGCCGGTATTTTTTTGAAGAAAAGGTGGCAACCCTATTGCCCGGAACAGTCCCGGATTTTATGTGTGTGTCCCTTGTTCCGGGCAGCCACTTTCTGGGACAATACAAAGTCCCGGAATGAAGACTCCAGAGTACAGAGTTCTAAATACTAGGAGAACTTCCCATTGTCTGACAGGAAGTGATACCTCTGCTGGGCTACAACAAAATGGCCTCCAGACATAGCTCAAAACACTAGAGAGATAACTAAGCCTTTATCTGGGCATCAGTCAGGATCTGCAGTGTTATTATGTTGTAGTGTGATGTTAGTTTAAGGCTTTGGGCTTGATGTATATTTTCTTGTAGTCCACAACAGGCATTACTTTCCGACACAGCAGTCAATGGTCAGTGCTCCCTCTTGTGTTTAGAACTCAGTGTTGCACTCTTCTCTTTGCATTGTCCCTGAATGGCAGAATTGAAATGTGGTCACCCTATTACTTACACCTTTAGAGAGGGGGGTGCAGCTCATGTCCTCTGATCTTTAAAGGGTTAAGTAGGTTGTGTGCTCCTGTTTCAGTGTGAAAAATATGCCTCCATGGATATGACATTCTAGACTGACAGAAGATGGTATCCCTTGCAAAAAGGTGAAATTAATAGGGGCCATTAGGGTTTTCTCACCATAGTAATGTAAGTGGCGGTTTTTACCGTGTGTTAAAGCAGAAGATCTGCTTGTATTTTATACTTGGCATTGTTCTGTACAAGCAATATTTTTTGGAGAAATTAACCTTTATTCGATGGTGGCACTTTATGCTAATGATCTGCAACATATGCAAATTAGTTATATTCCAGGCCAAAATTACACCTCACTGTGTTGTTACACACTCCCCCTGTGTGTGGGCTATGTCTAGATTTATTCATAGCATAGTATGCTAATTAGCTCTGCTCCAGACCAATCTCACCTCTTGCTGTTCTATTAGACACGCCTCCAGTGTATATAAGTGTATCACGCTGGTGTCCCTGTGTTTAGGAGATCAGACTGTGTGGTGTGTATAGAAGTGTATCACCCTGGTGTCCCTCTGTTTAGTAGATCAGACTGTGTGGTGTGTATAGAAGTGTATCACCCTGGTGTCCCTGTGTTTAGGAGATCAGACTGTGTGATGTGTATAGAAGTGTATCACCCTGGTGTCCCTGTGTTTAGGAGATCAGACTATGTGGTGTGTATATTAGTGTATCACACTGGTGTCTCTGTGTTTAGGAGATCAGACTGTGTGGTGTGTATATAAGTGTGTCACCCTGGTGTCCCTGTGTTTAGAAAATCAGACTGTGTGGTGTGCATATAAGTGTATCACCCTGGTGTCCCTGAGTTTAGGAGATCAGACTGTGTGATGTGTATAGAAGTGTATCACTCTGGTGTCCCTGTGTTTAGGAGATCACACTGTGTGATGTGTATGTAAGTTTATCACCCTGGTGTCCCTGTGTTTAGGAGATCAGACTGGTGTGTATATAAGTGTATCACTCTGGTGTCCCTGTGTTTAGGAGATCAGACTGTGTGGTGTGTATATAAGTGTATCACCCTGGTGTCCCTGTGTTTAGGAGATCAGACTCTGTGGTGTGTATAGAAGTGTATCACCCTGGTGTCCCTGTGTTTAGGAGATCAGACTGTGTGGTGTGTATAGAAGTGTATCACCCTGGTGTCACTGTGTTTAGGAGATCAGACTGTGTGGTGTGTATATAAGTGTATCACCCTGGTGTCCCTGTGTTTAGGAGATCAGACTGTGTGATGTGTATGTAAGTTTATCACCCTGGTGTCCCTGTGTTTAGGAGATCAGACTGGTGTGTATATAAGAGTATCATGTTGCTCCACAGCAATAAAACTCACAGTAATGTTTGTGTAACCTTCAATACATGTGTTTACAAATTTGTTTCTGTAAATAGAATACATTGTTTTTTCCCTAAATCATTTATTCATTTACACAAAGAGCTGTCAGTAGGTCAAAAAATAACCTAAAAATGTTTGATAATGCCCCACCCACGCCCCCATCAACCCCACCTAAAATAAAAGTGTCCCACTTTGGCCATTTGAAATTTAGGGAGGTATGTGCACATTATCTGCTTTAGATTGTAAAAACTGCCATTAATGTTCAAGTCCGCCTCCACGGACCCGACATCCACGATTGATTGAGGTGGTTACCTTTTGAACATACATACATAGGGGACATTAGGATTTTCTGGTCATAATATGGTAAGTGGGATTTACTGTTAGAAAGTGTTACATCTCCTTTAACCACCAACGGTATGGGGAGTGGATTCCCCTTACGGACCACTATCATTTTGGTCAGTGCACCGGCACACGTGACTGACCACATGTGCCGACTCGCCGAACAGGGGTCTGATAGTGACCACTCCGGTCTTGTAGCAGTCAGTTTCAAACCTCCCTAGTGCTCACAGCTCTGCTGCAGGAATGCTGTAAGCACAAAATACGTTCCTGGACCGTCATCGGTCCTTTAGGCAAGGACACAGGTGACTGTCCTGACACATCACCCATCATTACCTGCTCACACAGACCTGGAGGCTGGAAGTGTAATGCGGGCAAGTCCCAACCCTGTCCCACTTTTTATTCTATAATGCACGAGGAACTGTTGGTATCACTGTGCCAAGAGTTGCTAAACAAATGTAACATTGACTTGGAGTCCTATAAACTTCACCTTTCTTGGAAATTCGCCTGCCTCTCCCTCTTAGCCAAGAACGTGTTTTTTAGGTGTTGTATCTCGGTATATAGGTCATTAACTCCTGGAGTGATAAAAGGGAGCATTGTTTACTGAGAAAATAAAAAGTGGAACTCAATTAGAGCTCACTGCTATTGCTGCAATCTCCAGTTTATATGCTGGATTGTCTGTTTTAACCCTTTGAGTGCCAGAGGGGTACACATTGCACCCCTCTGGCACTCAAAGGGTTTAATTACCAGTTTATACAGTATTTTAGCCAGTTTATACACTAATGTGATGTCCAGTTTATATACTGATCTAGACAATTAACTGACCCACACATTTTGCAGTAATCTCTATCAATATACTAATTTAGTTTATATTACCATAATATCAAAGATTTAATCACTTTTGGAAAGCTAATATTTTGGCCTTTATGTCTCTATTGTATTACACAAAGCAATTGTCCTGATCATGAAAGATTCTATATCGTAACTGTAAAAGTTTTCTATATCGAAACAGTATCTTATTTTCTTACAATTCTTTCTTTTTCTATGTTGTTTGAGGACTTTAAAGGGATAGTAATGTTTCATAATAAAAGCAGCTCTAATTAATCATCATAGTATTTGGACTTTGGAGAGTGTTATTTCAATTCTGTCAGAGTTGTAGTTCAAGAGTAATTGAATGACAAAGTATCCCCCTCCCGCCCCTTTTACTGATGTAACACTGCTCAGCCAGAGCAGAAGGGAGGTGCCCAGGTAGACTGCAGAGAGGGACAGTCTTCAGTTAAGATAAGGGAAAAACCTGAAAAACTTGTCAAAGGGGGCAGGGCCTTCATTGTTCTCATAGGAAGAAGATTGTCCCCTTCTGTTATCTGTCTGGTCTATGGACTGGATTCCACATCTGAGAAGAGATGGCTTACACTAGGTAAAAGGGGTGGGTGGGGATACTTTGCTTGTGAATATCTCTTAAACCATAAAGGTCTGAGAGATAAGACTTATATCGTTCTTCATGTTTTTTTAATGCCTATAAAATAAAGATAAAACGAAGTATTACTATCCCTTTAATATAATCGAATGACTTCTCACTGCTTCCTCATGATAAAAAAAATTGACCGTCCGTTGTTTTAGGGTCCACCCCCTTCACTGGTTCTCTACGGAGAAGGCCCAGGCAGTCTATTCACATCAGCTGTTTGATACTACAGTTCCCATCATCCCAAACAACCAAAAGGATGGATGGATGGATTGTGGAAGAGTTGAAATCCACAACAGCTTGAGAGCCCACCACTAGTTTATATAACTGTAATAGTCGGTCCAGTGAAGAATTAGCAGTACGTGTATATAACAGAGGGTACTGGTACTCTATTGCCCCATATCCTATTGGAAGTCAAAAGATATCTCCAACGCCCTTGTGCAGAGGAAGACAAATCCCAATATTCCAAGGATCCTAAAAATATACCTCCTGTTTTAAGTTTTGGGTGCATTTTGTACACTTGAGCCCCCTCCCTCGATCCTAAAACGACTGCTTGGCTCCAAAAAATCCTGTCTAGCTTCTAAATGTATTTTATATCTGTCCAACCCTGCTCTAATGTCCCTTATCAATATCAGTCCTATGGATTGGATTTCAGTGCATTTCTCTGTAGCCTTTAAAAGGAATCTATTATGTGAAACCAGTTAATAACACCAACTATAATGTAATCTAGGCCCAATTTAAAAACAGGAACCAAACCATTTTAGCTACTATTATTTTACAGAAAACGTTAGTTTAAAGGAGCAGTAAACTTTTTTTATGAAAACACATATTTTATAGAGCTTTTCCTGCTGAATACAACAAGGTCACTCCCATCACTGTCATTTGTTTTATTCAAAATTATTGCAGTTTCAATAATCAGGAAGTGACTTTACTGTGTTTACTTCCTGATAGGTCTAACTGACAGGAAGTGAATTTACTGTATTTACTTCCTGATAGTTCTAACTGACAGGAAGTGAATTTACTGTGTTACTTCCTGATAGTTCTAACTGACAGGAAGTGACAGACAGTTTCTATCACATTCTATGGAGAACTGTATGTCTCTGACTTTTCTGACTTTCCTCTCCATTAGAATCTAACAGGAAATCTAATTAGAATTTGACCACTAGAGGGCACTGCTAATGTAAAAAACATTGGTTTAAACTGTAATAACTCTGGAAATATAAATCTCTCTGCAGTGGGAGTACCCTCATTTTACTCAATAGGAAAATCACTACAATATATATTTTTTTATAAAAAAAGTTTACTGCTCCTTTAATATTAATACACGTACACGTGTCAATGTCAGGCTGTACAATGGCGGTCCCTTTTATTGTTGAGTCTGTAGCAATACAATATACGTTTCCAAACAACATGATAAACAGTTTAAAACCAGCGTGTTTTAGCCCTCTGAGGGCCAGAGGGCTGTGCAACACATTGCAGAGCATTGACATTCAAAGAGTTAAATCCACTTAGAACAACATCCACTATATTTGGATTTTGAAAAAAATGCATAGAGATTCTCAGTGCATAGTGGGATTCCCTGGCCTTTAATCTGCAATGTGATAGCAGATCTTTTGCCGGTCCTGTCTGCCATTCTCCGACCGGTCCTGTTTGATCCTTGGCTTTTTTAGTAAAATTAGTTCATGCAACATGAAAAAGCCAAGACACTTCATGACAAATCATGTTTTGTAATTTAACACTACATTGCCCGGTGTGCTTTGGAACATTGAATGAATGAATATGTTTGTTTATATAGCTCCACAAGTGTACCCAGCGCTTTACAATGTAAGGTTTTAAACAATACAGGGCTACAGGTGCTTTGTAAAGTGAAACATTGGGTGGGAGGTCCCTGCCCGAAAGCTTACAATCTAAAGTAATAATTTCCAAGAAAAAGGACGCATCTATATCACCCATTACCGGTAACCTACCCCCTTTCATGAGCTGCGTACCACTCTAATTTGTAGACACGTAAAATTAAAAGGAATTATAGCAAAAAGTGATTTTGTGAGGCTTCTCTTGCTGATTAAAACAAAGGTATGTCCAGTGTTGGGGGCGTCTCATCCAAATGTTTTTACAGATATTTTTTTTTCTTTGGAAGAGGTAGAGTGCAGTATTTACATGGCCTGCCTTTTCAGGGTTGTGCTATTGCTACAGCAGTCTATGAAACACTACCGTCAGTGACCAAAGTAATCTATAGAGTGTAGCAGCAACAGCCCCACTTTCTTTTTGTAGCAAAAGCAGACTATGGGAGTGTAGTAACTAATTACAGGTAATGATTTATTATGAAAAAGATATACTATAGGGCTATTCCCACTGATTAAGACAACGCTACTGTCATTGCTGGGAGATAGTGCATTCAAAATTTGTAACTGTTGAAATGTGTTTTTTTTTTTTCTTTTTTTTAAGTACAAAAAAAGAAAATATAAAAAGTGGCCACTACGTGGTGATCTTTCATTAGTCTCTATGGAGGAGTTTGATTAATCGACTCTAAAGCTCTCCAAAGACTGAGATAGAGAGGCATCATCTTGATGCAGAGCTGCTTGTGTTTATACTTGGAATATCAATTCTGTGTACATGAAAGAACAAGCGATTTGCAGCCAAGGCAGGATTTCCCATTTTGAGGGGTGCCATGGTTGTGCTGGTCACACCTACCAACAATTTCAATGGTCCTGCCCCACTCACTTATGACAGCCATTTTCCTTACCATATTAAAGACCCCCTTTATGGACCATTATGTAACTCCTTGGATTGTATACATGCATTCACCTCATTGCTAGCCAGCACACTGTTGACCTCTGTAGCATGCAAAAGGTGAACAGATATTTTTGAATCTGTAGAAGAGGTTATTAACCCCTTAGGGACCGGGGTTTTTTTTTTTTTTCTTTTCGTTTCCGGTTCCGGTTCAGAGCTACCGGAGCGGCATGCAGCAGCGCTGGGAGCCCTGAACTCCGTGATGTACCAGGACCATCACTGGTCCTTAAGTGCCAGACCGCCGTGACGGTCCTGGCTTGCCAATGGTCTTTAAGGTGTTAAATATGTCAGGCAACACTTTGGTGTGCCATTGACATCAAGTTAGGGTGCACCGTGTTTCCTATGAAGACTGACAAAAATGGACTTTTAAATAAAGATTTATAGAAATTGTTATGCACAATATGTTTAATTTTGTTACTATGATTTTAAGACCTAATAATAACTGTATAATTATGTATTGTACCCTTCTTAGGTCCTTGATAAAGTACATTAAATATGTTAGGGGTGCCCCAAATATTCTAGATTATGTGTTAGGGGTGCCCCGAACAAAAAAAGATTGAGAACCACTGTACTAAGAAGTAACAGGTGATAAAGTGGAGATAAATTCTCCAGTTCTCTGTACACTAAGATCTCCAAAGCTGGAGAAATCTTAGTGGAGAAGTTATATCACTAAAGAAGTCATCTCCACTTTATCACCCCTTTATCATGCCGTAGCGCATCACCCTCATGGTGTGTGGACACAGGTGTTTTTAGAGAAGGACGAAATGGGACACTGGTCCTGTCTGCAGACATGAAGCTCACAAGAGGTAGGAGGTTATGCAGTAAGCGGTGATAACACAGAGATGACTTCTCCAGTGATATCACTTCTCCAATTCCTATGTTATTCTATGGAGCCAATGCACTAAGATCTCTCCAACTTTGGAGATCTTAGTGCATAGGCTCTGTACAAAAACATAGGAACTGGAGAAGAGATGTCACTGGAGAAGCTATCTCCACGTTATCACCATACCTGGGAACTTTCAGTTGAGGGCTACCCGGAGGGTAGTCCTCTGTTCAGCAGGGGGTAACAAAAATGACGCTAATCGCGTCAAAAAGGGGCGGGGCTTAACTCGAGTGTTGGGGGGAATTAAACCCTTTCAGTGCCAGAGTGGTACGGAATGCATTGCAAAGCAATGCATTCCGTACCACTCTGGTACTCAGAGGGTTAAATGTGTCACACACAAGGCTGGGGACTGAGGCACAAGCGGGAGAAAAAGCAGATGTGGCAGAGTTTCAATAGAAACTCTCCACATCCGGAGGAATCTGCCTCTGCCCCGGAGACCCGGTAAATCTCTGTCAGAACCGGAGTCTCCGGGGCAAATCCGGAGAGTTCCCAGGTATGGTTATCACCCCTTAGTGCATAACCCCCCATAGTGTACTTATTGCACCCTTGAGGACGTGACATATAACTTTAACTAGATGTAGAAATGAGGAATCCTTCATGGCTCAGTTGTGTAACATTCTCACTCACATCCCAGAAAATAAAAAGGGTTTGGAATTCTGCACAGAACAACCTGTGAGTTCAAACAGTGGGCAATACGCACCATGCCTGCGTGGCATGTACAGGGCAGAACATCTGCACCACAGGGGATGAGTAAATAGCCCCAATGATTTCAACGGGGGGGGGTTAACATCTTAATTTCTGTAGACCTCTCTAGCATTCAAAGAGTTGAAAATCACCTTTAAACCACTAGCTGCTGACAGCTCTACAGCTGTCAGTAGGAGACAGCAAACTTTAAACGCCTGTATCTCTTAAACCATAGCGGTTTGAGAGATACGTTTTTTTGCATTTAGATTAGCTTTTTAAGCTCTTCTAAATGCAAAAAACTATTTTTTGGACATCATTAACTTTTTAAACAGCATATGAAAAGTCACTGGTTCAGCAATTAGCTCGCAGTAACAAATATGAATATCTCCTTAACTGTACATTTGCTGGACTTTTGGATAACAGTTTTTAATGAAGATTTAAAATACGCAAACTTGAATCAAGGTGACAGGCCCAGCTTTAATTAGGGATACCCTTAACCCTTTTAATGGGTTGGATACCTCTCAAGGACCATTGCCCTAATTCAACTGGTTGATATACCTTTAAAATATCCAGCTAGCATCCCTAAAATAAAATCCCAAACATGCTTCCTAATGACTGTTGAATACAAGGCAGTTTTTGGTTAATATTCCTTGCTCTGCTTGTAATGTGTGAGGAGAGCTAAGACAGTTTATTTAGATTGATCCCTACTGATATTGTAGTCAGAAAAGCTGTTTTACAGACAATGCTGCAATGTCACTTATCGGCTACCCCAACAAGATTGTTATGCAAACGGAGTGATGGAGTTCAGCAAAAGACAAAATGGCTGCCTGCACCAAAATCTAAGAATAGCTTTTAAGACTCAGAAAACAAATGATACATTTTTTACAGTTGCTATCTGGAAACAGGGTATTTATGTGAATATATAACCCCAGTTCTGTTTTAGTTGTTCGTGTTCATTTAAACTGATGGAAGGTGGGATTTTTGGCTGTCAGTTCTGTGTCCAAATCTTGACTTTTAGGAGCACCTCAGTAAGCTAAAGATATGCTATTCTGGAGCAAACCAGCTGCATCATATGGGACATGAAGACATTCCCCAAATTTATACGGATTGAAAAGGTGCAGAATATTAGCGAGTTCTCAAACACATTGGTTCTCAATGCTTTCCAGATCTCTCTAGCACTCCAGGGATTTTCTAAAAGACCCATTTAAATCTGTTTGGATTTCCATCTCTCTCTAGCGCTGCTGTCGGTTCCAAGTTGGCATCTCTTAACCCTTTGCGTGCCGGAGGGGTACGCAACGCATTGTGTTGCGTACCCCTCTGGCACTCAAAGGGTTAACATACTTTACTGCACCTTTTATTTCTTATCACAAGCTGGGCATGGCCTTTTCCTGCAGAAGTCAGTGATGGAAAGCAGGCAAGGCACTCGTGATAATGCGTTTTGCTTGTTTCCCAGATAACCATGCTTTGAATACAAGACTTCTCATTTAATGGCGCACCACAGCTCGGGTTACAAGAACTCCCTCTTACGTTTAACACGACTTTGAGAAACCAGCTCTGAGTTTCGGTGACCAGAGCACAAACAAAACAGAGAAAAAAAACACATTGCTCCCAGCCCCTTGCATGGATCTTTCCTTACTTCCAAGACTGGGATACACGGATGAAATTGACTAGACGGTGATAGTTCTTGTCAAATCAGAAGATCTGAACAGTCCTGGGACAGTTTAAGTTTTTTCTCCTGCAGGTCTGTGAGTGCACGTTGGTAGCTGAGAAAGGGTCGGCGACTTGTCTCCACTTCCCAGCATCCCGAAGTTGTTATAGAACGGCATAGTGGCTGGTGCGCTCCTACTGCAAAGAGGCCTCTCTGCACCTGTAATAGCGACTCTGTGATGGCAGGCCATGACAGGTGGCAGCTTCTCCACCAGTGTTGTCGAATTAGAACGGGGCAGAGTACTGGAAGTGGCTAAGTTGTTATGCAGAAACAGGATAACGCTACAGCTATTAGAACTGGGCGCTAAAAGGTCCTGCCCCGCATTTCTGATAGGATGTAGGTTGGCCTGGCTAAGGGGAGGGTTGCAGATGGGGGCAGTGTGCATCCAGGTTAAGTTCATTGCTGGCAAATCTGCCAAGACCTGCATCCTTTCTTTGCAGCAGACACAATTCGTGTCCATCTTTGGTGAAGCCGAGGGCTCAGTCTTCTTCTGTGCACTTGGACTGCTGGGAGAGGTGAACGGTTTTAATGGGCAGGTCTTCACGGCTTCACAGCTACTACTGGGATGCTGTAGAGGGTGAAAAGACAGGAATTACAGATCATGGTATTGGTGTAGCATTGTGTCTCTATGCTGTTTGTTTGACAAGAAGGGATACGAGTGGGAATCTCCATCTGGCTTGGACTAACCTTTGGAGAAGGTGGCTACAAGACTATTAAGGGGTCTTGGGACCCCGATATGTTGTTTACCCATTGTCAGTCATGTGAATGCGCATTTGTCTTTTTTGTTTTTAACTATGGTGTCATTAAACTTACTACTCTTAGATCTTCTTTTCTCCTTGTTTTATATATATATACTAGTGTAAAAGCCCGTGCGCTTGGGCAGTCTCTGCTGCGCGTGACTGCGCTTGGGCAGTCTCTGCTGCGCGTGACTGCGCTTGGGCAGTCTCTGCTGCGCGTGACTGCGCTTGGGCAGTCTCTGCTGCGCGTGACTGCGCTTGGGCAGTCTCTGCTGCGCGTGACTGCGCTTGGGCTGTCTCTGCTGCGCGTGACTGCGCTTGGGCTGTCTCTGCTGCGCGTGACTGCGCTTGGGCAGTCTCTGCTGCGAATCACTGCAGGCAGTTTCTACTGCACATGACTGCATCGGACAAACATACATCTGGCTTTTTATTATGTGTGATGATATATTGTTTTTTATGGTTGAGGACACTGAATACTGAGGATCTTGAGAACTGCTATGCTTTTTTTCTACAGTTTTTCGATTAACGTTGCCTAACAAGACTACCCACGTGGACTAGCTGCACAGATGCCAGTTACCATTGATCTATTAGGATCTAAATAAAATCCTATTTTCATCTATTCATACTTGTGAAGATGGGGCTATCCTCTGTCTGTGGACATTCGGGTGTGCTCATTCTGATTTTGACTTACACACTTGTACGATTTATGTATCTTATCTATATATTTATATTATAATTTAGTGTGCATATTTTTTATATTCTTTCAACTATTTTTGATTGGATCTGAGTAATCTCAGGGGTATACGCGCAGACCTATTTCTCCTTTTCCTGATGAATTAATTGGCTCTTTATTTGCTTATCTGGAATTTGGTTTTCATGCAGCAGTCAGATATCGCTAGAATTGTTTTTATTTGTTTTCATTTAAATTCTGCTGCAGTTTATAACTGAACAAGTTTTCAAGGCCCTTTTGAGTCATGGGTGGGGCACTGTCTATGGCAAATATAATGCAGTCTGACAGTGTCTATTGTTTAACCCTTTGAGTGCCAGAGGTGTACGCAAAGCATTGCTCTGCAATGCGTTGCGTTCCCCTCTGGAACTCAAAGGGTTAATGTATTT
Source organism: Rhinophrynus dorsalis (assembly GCA_037306005.1). Taxonomy (NCBI): domain Eukaryota; kingdom Metazoa; phylum Chordata; class Amphibia; order Anura; family Rhinophrynidae; genus Rhinophrynus; species Rhinophrynus dorsalis. The sequence continues at coordinate 10,425,376 of CM074728.1, forward strand.
AGATGAAAACTAAATACACAGCTAAAATGGAGAACACAAAAAGCAGACAACCGCAGATAGTATGCCAAAAATATATTAACCCTTTGAGTTCCGGGAGGTATGCAACGGGTTAAAATATATATCTAACTGCTCCATGATGGACTCCTTTATTGATCCAGAGGATGGCAAACAGTAACCCCATGGAAGCCATTTAAAAAAAAAAAGTGCCCAATGACTTGTTTTAAAGGGATAGTAATACTTAAAATGTAAAAAAAAAAAAAAAAATGTTGTGGGGTTTATCCCTCTGAGTAAAACAAGAGTACTCCCACTGCTGAAAGGTGTTTCATTCAAAAGTTATTAATTTTCAAAGTTGAATTTTTTTAGGTGCAATATCACAGTGGCCTGAAATTGTACAGTGGTGCTGTTGCTACACCATCCTATGGAGATTTATGGTCCTGGGACCAGAGCTGTCCATAGGATACAGCGCCACTGTAAAATTTCAGGCCACTGTGATATTGCACCTAAAAAATTCAACTTTGAAAATTAATAACTTTTGAATGAAACACCTCTCAGCAGTGGGAGTACCCTTGTTTTGCTCAGGGGGATAAACCCTACAACATATTTTTTTTTACATTTTAAGTATTACTATCCCTTTAAAGGTTACCTAGATAAATCGACCAACACTGTCTCCTGAGGCAAAGAATTCCACATCATTACTGCGTTTAATCCTTAAAAACCCCTTGCCTTTGATTTACTTTGCAACAGGGTTTTCTTTTAAAAATCAAAGTGGTAAAGTGGGGCTAAGATCATAATTCTAAATATTTCTGGACTGATTTACACCTTTCACCCCTGGCTTTGCCAGACGCATGAAACTGGGAGACAGAAAATCCTTACCTTTGCCAACTTGCACTGTGGTTCTTCTGCCTCGTAGTCTGAAGATGAGGAAGAGGAGGAGCTGCTGGTCACCCCGGGGAACCAGATCTTTAGCATCATTTCGACTTGTAGTAGAGTTCCTAAGTATCTTTCCCTGTAATTCAGAGGTACCATAAATAACAGAAAAGCACTCTGGGGCAGACGCATCAAGTCAAATATGTAGAAAAACAAATGTACTAAAAGGAACAAATTAACATTCCCTTAAATGGGGCTTGTATACGCTTCAATGCACTGAAAAGTTTTCTAGCATTCAATGGGTTAAATGTCCAATTTGAAGCAATGGGACTTTTATTTATTCCTAATGCTACAGCTTGCCCACGCAAAGATGCCAGTGTGCGTGACTGTCCCGGCAAAAACGCAGGTGCGCACGCTGGCCTGGAAAGGATGTTGGCACTGCGCCCCCCAGCAAGGATGCCAGAAGCGTGGCACCTTACTGGTGAAATTGGATGAGTAAGGATACTTAAGTGTGAGATAATTAAAGGGATAGTAATGGTTAATTTTAAGTTATTTAATATTGTGGACATTAAAAAAGATTAACATTAATGTAAGTCTTATCTCTCAAACCTTTATGGTTTGAGAGATATAAGTTGCTAAAGTTACCTTTTCCTGTCTGTTTTACTCAAGTCTGCCCTCTAGCTGACAGCTGCAGATACCAGTCATTTGACCAGACAGAGGCTCTTCAGCAGAGCTGAAGTCACGCTATTTAAAAATAAATACTTCTTTGGAACAGTCTACAAAGTGTGCTTGTAAGCCAGGCACACTTTGTAGACCGGTTCAAATTAAGTATTTATCTTTAGATATCGTTATATTGGCGTTGCTGAAGAGCCACATCTGGTCAAGTGACCAGAATCTGCTTCTGACAGCTTTACAGCTAGTCAAGCAGAAAGGGGAGGGAGCGGAGAACTTTATTTTCCTATATCTCTCAAATCATAACGGTTTGAGAGAAAGGAATAAGTGCAAGTACTCTCTTTTAATTTTATCTACCATATAGTTAATACTTTTTTTTCTGACATTACTATCCCTTTAAGTTCTGGGGTAGTTAACAGATGGATCGCCAGCTGTCGGTGGCTACAACGTCCATCATCATCATGGGAGTTTTAGTCCACTACAGCTGGTGGTTCAATATTGAACTAGCACTTATTAGTCTATCAGAGTGCTGAGTAATTTGTGGCTGAAGCTGTGATTGGATCACGAGCAGGGCTAAGAATGCAGTTTCTGGCATGTAAGGGTTCTGAGGGAGTGGTTGGGCTGTACGGATGCTGAGGGGTTGGTATGTTAGGCGATAGTGAAGCATAACGGAAACACCTACCCCATTTCTGGCTTCTGCAGGACACCAACGATCCTTTGTATCCGATCCATTGCTACGCTCTGCTGGAAACTGCTTAAACCTGCAACCAGAAAACATGAAAAGCTGAGTTAGTTGTTTCCTGAAGTGGAAGAGAGAGAGTTCACACCTTGAAAAAAAATAACAGTGGATTAATCTGGAGTTATCAGGGCATTTAAAGTGAACCATAAGTTAGTTTTATAGAGAAGTAAAAATCTGCTGGTAAGTGGTATTAAACATTTTCTGTACAATACATTGCTATTGATAAATTGTTGGCATATTATTCTAATTCCTTGCAGAGTATGCAATTTAGTTGTGCTCCAGACCGATCTTACCCCAGTGCGTGGGCTCTGCCTAGATTCCTTTATAGCACAGTGTGTGGCCTCTGCCTAGATTCCTTTATAGCACAGTGCGTGGCCTCTGCCTAGATTCCTTTATAGCACAGCGAGTGGCCTCTGCCTAGATTCCTTTATAGCACAGTGCGTGGCCTCTGCCTAGATTCCTTTATAGCACAGTGCGTGGCCTCTGCCTAGATTCCTTTATAGCACAGCGAGTGGCCTCTGCCTAGATTCCTTTATAGCACAGCGAGTGGCCTCTGCCTAGATTCCTTTATAGCACAGCGAGTGGCCTCTGCCTAGATTCCTTTATAGCACAGCGCGTGGCCTCTGCCTAGATTCCTTTGTAGCACAGTGTGTGGCCTCTGCCTAGATTCCTTTGTAGCACAGTGTGTGGCCTCTGCCTAGATTCCTTTATAGCACAGTGTGCGGCCTCTGCCTAGATTCCTTCATAGCACAGTGTGTGGCAGGGACGTGCACAGAAATTTTGGGGGGCAGGGGCTCGAATGAAAAAAAGGGCACTTCTCAATTATTTATTCAAAATATATATTTAAAAAAAAGTAAAGAATGTTAACTATATTAACACAACTGACTTCCTTATTTTATTTTAATTCCCTCACACGTAACATGAGAGGAGAGTAGCCCCCACCCCCACCCCAGTAATCAAAATTGAAAAACGGACTGGGATAAGATAAAAGTTGGACTGATTTTTTTTTTGTTAAAAGGGCAAGAGGGCACTTTGGACAAAAAAGGCAAGAGCTCAAGCCCCCCTTGGTGTCTATGTGTGCACGTGCCTGGTGTGTGGTATTACTGGCCCAGCAAAGACACTAATTATTATAAAGTGTCAGACGTGCCAACCACAAGTAAAAGTTAATTTCCCACCAAAAAAAACTATGTTACAAACAGCTGGCAAGCACAATCTATTGGAAGTTTTACTTCTCATAAAAACGAATGAATCCTATCTTTGAGTGATTGTTCCTCTATAAGCTACAGCCAGGCCTGTTAAAGACCCCATGATAATGTAGTTGTGTGACCACATTTGTTTAGTCAATATTGTTCACGATCTTCACTTTAATGATTAATAGCTATGGTCAATAAACTCATTACACCAACTGTATATTGTAACATGAATCCAGTATAGATAACAATATATTAGCAACTTTCTTCCCTATGGCGCAGATCGTGTGCCCCAGAACTGGTCTGCAAGTGTATGCCCAGTGAGTATCAGATCATGTGCCCCAGAACTGGTCTGCAAGTGTATGCCCAGTGAGTATCAGATCATGTGCCCCAGAACTGGTCTGCAAGTGTATGCCCAGTGAGTATCAGATCGTGTGCCCCAGAACTGGTCTGCAAGTGTATGCCCAGTGAGTATCAGATCGTGTGCCCCAGAACTGGTCTGCAAGTGTATGCCCAGTGAGTATCAGATCGTGTGCCCCAGAACTGGTCTGCAAGTGTATGCCCAGTGAGTATCAGATAGTGTGCCCCAGAACTGGTCTGCAAGTGTATGCCCAGTGAGTATCAGATCGTGTGCCCCAGAACTGGTCTGCAAGTGTATGCCCAGTGAGTATCAGATCATGTGCCCCAGAACTGGTCTGCAAGTGTATGCCCAGTGAGTATCAGATCATGTGCCCCAGAACTGGTCTGCAAGTGTATGCCCAGTGAGTATCAGATCGTGTGCCCCAGAACTGGTCTGCAAGTGTATGCCCAGTGAGTATCAGATCGTGTGCCCCAGAACTGGTCTGCAAGTGTATGCCCAGTGAGTATCAGATCGTGTGCCCCAGAACTGGTCTGCAAGTGTATGCCCAGTGAGTATCAGATAGTGTGCCCCAGAACTGGTCTGCAAGTGTATGCCCAGTGAGTATTTTACAAGTTTCAAAGAATTTAGTAAAAGACCAAAAGATTGATTTTTTTTTTTGAGAGCTAAATTCTAAAAACATGGACGCTACGCAATCTCTCTAAAATAATTGAATGTATAAAAAGTTGCAAATGTTATATATATTTACTAGTATAAACGCCCGTGTACACAGGCCAAAGTGCCACCCAGCAGCCTCGGCTGCTGCCCCAGAGTCGGGAGCGGAGACAGGCGGTGGGCCGTTCAGAACACCACACTCCGGATGGAGGCCTACGCTTTCGGCCAGTCTCCACTGCGCATGACTGCATCGTTCAGGCAATCTCCACTGCACATGTGCTTGTTACACACACAGGGAGCGGCGTACTCTAGCAAATTATATATATTGATATATCTATATATAAAACAAAAAAGTTGAAAAAAACAGGACTCACAGCAAAATGTAGTGAATAAGTGATTTAACTGAATAGTGTCAATGTTTCAATGCCTTAGAGCATATATAATATATACCTTTCATGACTTTCAAAAAGGTTCCCAAATCAATGTCACTTGTGGCTTAATGCCTTTGTTTGCAAGAAGCATCTACAATGCATTGTGCTACAGATCCCCTGGCAGCGAACTGGTTAATGGGTTTACGGAGAAGAATGGTTTATTTGCTTTGTCCTTTCTTTGCCCCTTACAAAAGCTAACAGGGCTGAGTCATACTTTTGTATTGTATTGAACCCTTTCAGCAGCTTTCAGATCGATCGCTCGCTCCAATGCGCTAGGTTGAGAGAGGTAAATCACTGCACAGCGGGGTGCGGAGAAGATAATGAGACATGAGATAACATGGCTCCAGCTGCGTGCATTACATCAGTGATAACCAGTGGAGGAATGCAGACAAAGATACTGTGCCACTGCTGATGTCATATCCAACAACTTCTCATAATGTGTATGGATGAGTATGTTTAAAGGGATAGTAATGTTTCACAAAAACAGCAGCTCCAATTAATCTTCATAGCAATTGAGCCATAGAGAGTGTTATTTCAATACTGTCAGAGGTGTAGTACAAGAGTAATTGAATCTCCCGCCCCTTTTACCTAGTGTAAGCCATCTCTTCTTAGATGTGGAATCCAGTCCATAGACCAGACAGATAACAGCAGGGGACAATCTTCTTCCTATGAGAACAATGAAAGCCCTGCCCCCCTTGACAAGTCTTTCAGGTTTTTCCCTTATCTTAATTGAAGATTGTCCCTCTGTGCACTCTACCTGGGCACCTCCCTTCTGATCTGGCTGAGCAGTGTTACATCAGTAAAAGGGGAGGGAGGGGGATACTTTATCATTCAATTACTCTTGAACATTTATTATGAAACATTAGTATCCCTTTAATGCATCCTAGATATTAACTTATATATATTGGGGCCTGCATTCACTATTTCTCCGGGGCCTCATGGATAGTTTAATGTAACACCAACATCTCCTAAAGGGCAGTCAAGCTTCTTTATGAAAAAAAAAAAAAAATCTGAGCGTGTATTGTAGGGATTTTCCTGCTGAGTGAAACACCGGGTAGACCAATTGCTGCAAGATGAGTCTTTCTAGAGTTATTACAGTTTAAACTGATTTTTTTTTAATTAACAGTGCTCCATAATGGCCATGTTTCAGATATTCTGTTGCATTTTATGGGAGAGATGAGTCACTGACAACTGTTCTCCAAAGAATGGGATAGAAACTTCTGAGTCACTTCCTGTCAGAATGCTCAGGAAGTAATGTTGCATTTACTCACTTCTTGGCAAACTTAACTGTTATAACTTTTGAATAAAACAAAATCGACAGCGGTGGCAGCATCCTTGTTTTGCTCAACAGGAAAATCCATAAAACATATAGGTATTCATAAAAATACATTTTACTGCTCCTTTAACGTGAACACTTTGAGTGTCCGAGGGGCACACAAAACAATGCTTTAAGCATCCCTCTGGCACTCAGTGGGTTAAATCCAGAGAGCGCACAGTGAATGTCTCCCACAAAGACATGTAATCTGCAGAACAAAGGAAACTCTCTCCCCTCTCCTTACATAACCTACTTTTGCAGTAAACTGCTGTAGTATTCTCAGCAGAGAAATCTATCAGCAGTAACTTGTCTTCAGCTGACACCTCCTTTAATCCTGCAGTAATTTATGTACATTGAACGCGGGGACTGACAAAGCAACCCGCTGACAACTGAATGAGAGTGTAACAAATCTGCAGACAGTCTCTTTTATTATTAAAGTGGAACTGTCACTGTGTTACAAACAAGTGATTTTGACATGGCTTTCAAAATCACCTATATTTTTGTTAGCCATTTTTTTAGGTAAAACAAAAACTGTAGCTATTTAGCTTTTATTTATTTCGAAGTTTATGCAAGCTAGTAGGAAGTGGCAGTTGGGGTGGGGAGCAGTACGCCAGTGCCCGTCAAATTTGCAGTAACTGAGAAATAAACAAATAAAGCTAGATATGTAAAACAAAACTACCTGTCACAGAATGACATTTCTACTTTAACCCCTTAAGGAATACGTGACGTGGTATGACCGTCACGGTCCTTATACCCTTAAGGACCAGTGACGGTCACAGCACGTCACATACTTTTTACTTACAGAGCTCTACCGGGCGCGCTGTAAGGAAAAATGGGGCCTAAAATTGATCGCTCCAAGACCGGAGCCATCTCTCTTAGGCCTCAAAGCAGCGCGCCGGTACGCGTAACTGGTCACATGTACCGGCACGTCGGCAAGGACCAAAGCGTTCCTTAAGGGAAGGTAACTTCCCTGAACCGCTGGTACTTAAGGGGTTAATCACAATTGTCTTTATTTATATTAAAGATGGAATGTGTTAACTCTAGGAAAATCCCCAACTTACTGTGTCTGATATACTGATAATTGGAACAATTCTGGGATAAAATCATCTGCACCACAAGGATACAAATAATTTTCAGAGTTCTCATTGATTTAAATTGGGCTTGAATGCTGGAAAGAGATCTAAAAATCCCTTTTAAATCAATGGTAATGTTTGTCCCATTTGGTGCAGATAGTATTATCCCGAATTAATGTAGTTCTTAATTCATGAGCCTCACTGTGTATGTGTATACTCATGTCATCATGGATTTATATGAAGCCAGCATGTGGGAATGACGGATCTGAATCATTGTGATTTGTTTAACAATGCTAACATTCCGCTGAGCTGTCCAAAACAAGGGTAAGAATATGGAATGACGTACAGAACCTGCTCAAGAGAGCTTACACTAGAACATGTGAGGACACATAACATACACTGGGTGAAGGAAAGAATAATTAGACAAGGTGAACAGTTGGACCCAGAAGACAGTGATCAAATGAAGGCGTTTGGGAAAAGGCATGTGGGAAGATGTGTTTTCAATGAGTGTTTCAAACTAATAAAGTTGTCTGAAAGACTGATATGGCACAGTACTGAGTTCTATGGCTGCGATGTGCCCTTCGAGCAATTTTGTTGACTTAAAGGGATAGTAATACTTCGTTTTAACTTTATTTTATTTTGTAGGCATTAAAAAAACATGAAGAATGATATAAGTCTTATCTCTGAAACCTTTATGGTTTAAGAGATATTCACAAGCAAAGTATCCCTTCCCTGTTCAACCAGATCAGAAGGGAGATGCCCAGGTAGACTGCAGAGAGGGACAATCTTCAATTAAGATAATGGAAAAGGCTGAAAAACTTGTCAAGGGGGGAAGGGCTTTCATTGTTTTCATACAAAGAAAATTGTCCCCTTCTGTTATCTGTCTGGTCATACAACCTGATCCACATCTGAGAAGAGATGGCTTACACTAGGTAAAAGGGGCGGGAGGGGAAACGTTGCTTGTGAATATCTCTCAAACCATAAAGGTTTGAGAGATAAGACTTATATCATCCTTCATGTTTTTTTTAATGCCTACAAAATAAAATAAAGTTAAAACGAAGTATTACTATCCCTTTAAGAGAGAAGGTTATGATGGGGGATAAGAGCTGAAGGTCGTGAAGAGACAAATGAGTGGCTAGGGAAATATTTGGAAATTAGTGAGGAAATGTATGGGGAAAAGCAGTTGAAGGGAGCTTTGTAGGTCAGTATCAGGATTTTGAATTTGGTTCAGGATGGAATGGGAAGCCAGTGTTGGGACTTGTAAAAGAGTAGCAGATGGATTGGTGGGTTGGGTAGAGAAGTCTGGCACAAGAGGATTGGATGGACTGAAGTGGAGAGAGGTTGCAATAATCAAGAAGAGAAACGAATAGTAAATGGATGAGAGTTTCGTTGGGATCTTGGGTGAAGAAGAAGCAAATACAGGAAATGGTTTTTGGTAGACATGTCAAGACTTTGAAAGGGATTGCAAGTGGGGGATAACGGAGGGAGCAGAATTGGTGATAACCCCTAGACAGTGATCATGTGAGGTAGATGTAATGGTTATGTCACCCTACGTCCCGTTCTGTCTGCCCTGCGCGCTGTTCTGGCTCCTGTGTCGCATCTAAGCTTTTGGGTTCGTCCTGGCATTGCGTCACGTGCACCATGACGTCATCCAGCAGTGTCTATATCCGGACGCTCCGTACAGGCACGGGTGCACTGTGATAGTGTTCCCCAGCATCTAGACTTCTTTGCAGCTCTGCTTAGTTCCCTAGCCTATTGTTGTTTTATCTTGCCTTCCTAGTTACCGAATCCAGCCTGCCTTTGACTACACTCTTGCTTGCCGATTTTATTCCTGTATGACTAACTGTGTATGACCCTGGTTATCCATGGACTATCCTTTGCCTGCTAATCCAGTTCCTGTTGCCAAGAATCTGTGTATGACCCTGGCTATCCCTGGACTGTCCTTTGCCTGCTAATCCAGTTCCTGTTGCCAAGAATCTGTGTATGACACTGGCTGTCTCTGGACTATCCTTCTGCCTGATCCTGCTGAAGTTGCTGTTTCTTCTGGACAGTTCTTGTTTTTGCCCTCAATACTGGTCCTGTCTAGTCACTGGGGGAAACAGCGATACAAATGATGGAGTTTGGGAGAGCGGTGTACTCTAACAATTAACGTGACGGTGGTAGTGACCTGCTGTACCGGGACTCATGTCACATATATTACACCCAAGATTTTAGGGGAAAACATGAGAGCCTATGTATAATACGCACCCTTGTTCTCCCCTGTCATTAAAAAAAAAAAAAAATCCCATTACCACCGCTTCTCTCTCTCCCCGCTTACCCACAGCCTCCTGTCCCCCTTCTGTTGTCCAATTTCGGCAGCCTGACAGGGTCCCAATGGGCTGCATGCTTGCATAGATATGCGCATTGGATCTATGGTATTGTCCTGCGAGGCTCGCGAGACATTACCATTGGCTTGAAAGAAGAGGTCCTGACAGGGCAATACTGAAAGTGGGCGGCAGATGCAAGCATGCTGCCCGCTGGAACCCTGTCAGGCTGCCGCAATTGGACAACAGAGGGGGACAGGAGACTATGGGTAAACGGGGAGGGAGGGAAGCAGTTCTGCAATGGGATTTTTTTTTCCATGTATAATACGCACCCCCCCACACACACACATAAAGTGAAGAGGGGCATAATTGTGCTTTTCACATATAACATTTTACGGTAGGTGTATGCATTCCCCTTCATGCTTATCTGGCTATATGTAGAAAAGAAAACTGGAGTCTTTCTGGGCAAACCCACTGTATTGGGCAAATAAAAACTTATCACTGATTCAAATGGGACTTTATCATTTTTACCCTTAGAGTGGCAGAGGGGTATCCAATGCATTGCAAAGCAATGCATTGGATACCCCTCTGCCACTCTAAGGGTTAATAAACCAACAGTGTGCAATGCATTCCCTTTCATGCAGTGAAAACTCCTTTCTAGCATTCACAAATACTATCTGCATTTTCAAAGCGGAACTTTCATATGATTAATATAGAGCCCCATTACATAAGCAATATGTATAGATGTAGGTTTTTTTTGACGTATACATTCTGCATTAAACAGAAATAGAACCTTTTATTCAGACAGGCACCGGCTGGGATCTTGCAGTAAGCGATATCTGCTCCTGCGCTGTCAGTCCTTTCCGGTGCCTTTCGGCACAAAGGCATTAGACTCACCAGTGCTGGAGTTGAAGGGGATGGACAATGCAGATGCAGAGGTGCCGTCTCTGCAAGATGTCTGCGCTGTTCCCTGATGCCTGTCTGCCTAAATGGTTCGCTTTTTCTTTAATGCAACAATTATACTTGAAAATAAACCTACGTCTATACGTATCGCTAATGCAATGATGATTTGGGGCTCTATATTGATCATATGAAAGTTCCGCTTTAAATCAACAGGACATTTTATTTGTGGAATTCAGGGATGCGAGTTTGCCACAGAACGGCTCCTGTTTGCGTTTCTGCATAAGGGACCACTGTACAGAAGAATAATTAGTATTCACCTCTGTCGTATCGTCCTTTCTTCAGTCCATTAAGGAGATCTGTGAGAGGTTTTATGAAGCCTTGAAGTTCCCGGCACTGGAAGAAAAACACAGAGTCTTTGTTATCGTCTTCTGTAGGGATACTAGTGTCTGTAGCACAGGGATGTGTAATTTACCGCTGTCTAAACCTTTTTACATAATCTGAGCGCAAAAACACAAAAGAGAAACAAAGTACAATAATATCTAAGCGTAGTAAATTTATTGGAACAAGCGGTAAAAACAGTGAAATAATGCACTCACATGATGCCCATCTTGGGCTTGATGCGTATCAGGGCCCCTGCCTCTATAGCCAACGTGCTGTGTCCGTTTCTTCCCCCGCTTCAACCGGTGACAAGATGTGATGGAGTGGAGTTGAATCGCCACGATACGCGTTGGGTAACTATCGGCACTCTGACTAAGTTGGGTCCTGCCCACGCCCCCTGTGAGAACCCGCCTCCCGCTCCCGGTCCCATCACTTAGCCGACAGTGTCGGTCTGCACACGTGCACTTTGGTGCTCCACGTTGTGTGCTTGTTTGCCACGAACTTGGAGAACTCTATTTTTATTCAGCCACATGGAGGAATCTGTTCAGCATCTAATCAAGGTGACCACAAAAGGAGACACAGCACCATCACCGGTTGTAGCGGGGGAAGAAACGGAGGCCCTGATACGCATCAAGCCCAAGAAGGGCATCATGTGAGTGTATTATTTCACTGTTTTTACCACTTGTTCCAATAAATTTACTATGCTTACATATTATTGCACTTTGTTTCTCTTTTGTGTTTTTGCGCTCAGATTATGTGAAAATCATTGACTTTTCTGGTGAACAAGGCCATTGGATATCTGTAGCAGCGTTATCATTTTGGAGATTCAACATTATTCATTTCATCTCATCATCATCATTCATCATCATTTCATTCTTCATTCTCATCATCCATGTTAATCTTCCATTCCTGGTTCTTCTGAATTTTGATTGTTATCTTCCATTTATTGATTTTTATATATATTTATATTTTCAGGGACAATAGTTTGCATTTTTTCTTGTGATATTCTATCATTTGCGCAAGTGTTGATCTGTGTGTTTTTTTAGTGCTGTCTAAACCTTACTGGACTGTTCCAAATGGCTACCTGTGTATGATGTAGTCCAAACAACAGACAGAAGGATGTACATTTTCCTCTCCTGTTTCTGCCACCATGTTCATACTCAGGCACTTAAAGAGATAATTATGTTTCACAAGGAAAGCAGCTCCAATTAATCTCCCCTAGTCCTTGCAGACTTCTATACACTAGTTATTAATTATTTGCACTATATTAATCACATGGATATATTACGGTCAGTTAGCGCTTGGAGCTTCTTTCTTGGTTTTGTTTCCAGTTAATCTTTCTAGTATTTGGGTCGTGGAATGTGTTATATCAATACTGTCAGAGTTGTAGTTCAAGAGTAATTGGATGATAAAGTATCCCCCCTCCTTTTACCTATTGTAAGCCACCTCCCCTCATATATAGAAGCTGGTCCATGGACCAGACAGATCACAGCAAGGGTCAATCTTCTTATTGTGATCATAAGGAAAAACCAACCCCCCTTGACAGGTTTTTCCATATGATCACGGAAGATTGTCCCTCTCTGTGATCCATCCGGACAGTCTTGATGCTCTGAGGGGAGCAGTGTTAAACTAGGTAAAAGGGGTGGGAGGGGGATACTTTATCATTCAATTACTCTTGTACTACAACTCTGACAAAACTGAAATAACACCCTGCAAAGTCCAAATACTATGATGATTAATCAGAGCTGCTTTTTTTGTGAATCATTACTATCCCTTTAAAGGCGCCCAATACCCTGGGAATAGGTGGCTCTTACTGTGTTAATCACATTGGATTACCTAGATAGGTGTTCTTCAAACTAAAGTCACATATTTATCTATTTATTTCTCTTTAGTCCAGTACAGGTTACTGGTAACGTTGGGTAGGCGATCCACCCCTTTAACTAGGCAGGAACAATTGTAGAAGTGAACGTGGGGGGGGGAGCCTACCTTCCTTGGCTGCAGCTAGCCAATCAGCTCCAGTACGATTTGTTCCTTGGTGAAGACAGGCAAGAGAACAGCTCTGCTATAGTTTTAGCTAATTTTTTATTTTTCAGTTAGATATGGAATACCACCCTTAGGCGGATTACCATAATTGAAAATGCCCTTAGATGTGGCTAGCTCAGTATCCAGGTGCTTTTTGTGGACCTTAACCCCATAGTGATCGGACACAAGTGGCCGGCACTTAAAGCCCTCAGAACTTTTTTCCCCACTTCCTGGACGTACACGTACGTCCTCTGTCACCAAGTGACAGTTTCTACGGGACATACATGTACGTCCATTGTCAGGAAGGGGTTAAACCCTGGGGGGAAAATCTTGGCTACAAGTTCTTTCCTCAGGAGCTGCCCACCAAGGCTTCTTCTTAATAATTGGTAGTCTGAAGACAGAAGATCTGCAAACATATATATATATATATATATATATATATATATAGTAGTGTTTATCCCCTTAAGTATAAAACAAGAATACTCCCACCTATAATATAAAAGGCCAGATGTATGTTTGTCCGATGCAGTAATGCTCAGTAGAGACAGCTCGAACGCGCAGAATGCTGGGAGGTGTAAATATGCACTTTGGCCTTATAATGAGCACCCGCTGCAAGGCACAGATTATCCCCTGCTCTGTTCCCCCGATTATATATTTTCACGTATCCACATACATCTCTGTGAAATGCTTCAGTAACCTGAAGCGGACCATCTTCCAAAACTTAACCAATCTATTGACTTTCTGCCCCTATCCTAAATTACGAAGATGCCCAGGGGGTCCCCTGACTGGGCTGTTCCTGGCCATGTGTGTGACCGCAGCAGTGTGCGCTACCCCATCCAGAAGGACCAAGAGCCGCACACATGAGCGGCAAGCTGTGCAACCAGCTGCGGACTCCTATCAAATGAAGGAAGGAAATTTGGGAGTTCAGGTCACTGTTTTAGGGTTACGCCGAATCGCACTTTGGCCCATGTACACAGGCTTTTACGCTAGTATACATATATATATATATATATATATATATATATATATATATATATATTTTTCACATATTAAGTGTTCCTATCCCTTTAAACAAATTAAGAGACACTTATTACAAGGACCTAGTTCCCCTTTACCAAGAGGTGATGAGATAAAACGGTTATCACTAATTGCTATAACATTAATAATGCTGAATGAATATTTGTGAAATTACACATTCAGACACAAAGCATTAAGTGCATTTAAAAATAAATAAACTTGCAGGAGATCCCCTCCGTGAATTCTTTTATTTCTTTATTTTACCCACCTGAGCTAGACTGTAACATTAAAGCAGGGCAGTGCAACATGTAGCCTGTGGACCATATGTGACCTTGCTGAGAATTTTTAAAAGAGATAGATATATATTTTTTACCTAATTAACTGGCACACAATCTAGTAGGCCAGTAAGAGCCAATCCCATGCTTGCCGGTACAGTACGGTTCAAGAATAGATGTCAAGAATAGAGTTTTGCCATTGACTTGATCAAGAAGATACATTTATATTTTTGAATAGCTAACAGGCTATAATTCACCATCGTTATCAATAATAATAAAAACAAATAATGTGACCCTCACTCTTATGGCTTTCTGATAATGTGGACCGAGGTTGAAAAACGTGGATATCCCTGCGTTAAAGGATGAGAAGCCTAATCTCAGAAGGTCTGGTTATGTCAGTCATGTGGATTAATTATAATACCTGCAGGATAGATCCAAGTCCAGATGCAGGCATGTCACGGCCAGACAGCCAATGTGCGTACCAAGATTGTGACACACAACAGAGTAATTACTTGGATAGACCGGTCTCGTAATAGCTTAACCCTTTGTGTTGTTCCACCCACTTGCTCTCAAAGCAATATGCTTTAGAAAAGACATTCATTTTTATAATATGTTAACAGTATTATATGATTATCTCATGGGCTCGGCACATTATTTAACCTTTTAGATACCAAAGAAGCTGAGAATATTAACCCATTGAGTAACAGAGAGGTATCAGTCACTCAAAGGTTTAAAAAAACAGGCTTCTCATTAACACTCTGGATGACAACAGTGACTATGACTTGTCTAGCTTCTAAGGGGTTAAGTTAGTAATTAAGACTTTGTGTATATATCTATCTTCTCTCACACACACACACACACATATATATATATATATATCCTATATAATAATTCGCCAAGTTGTGTGTAACGCCCGACATGCGCAGTAGACACTGCTGCGCGTGCGGCACTCACAAGCAGTGGAGACTGCCCGCGCCGCCGCTGATACAGAGCTGGGCGCTCTGAAGGAGCGTCCAGCTCTGTATCAGCCGAGGCGCGGGCAGTCTCCACTGCGTGTGACTGCCCCGCGACCGGCTGCCTGAGGCACTGTGGCCCGTGTAACGGGCTGTTCAACTAGTATATATATAATTCGCTAAGATGTTTGTCAGAAGCTGTCATGCACAGTAGAGACTGCCCGAATGCACAGAATGCTGGGAGCGCAGAACGCTGGGAGCATTCTGTGCTTTCGGGCAGTCTCTACAGTGCATGACTGCATCAGAGGCAAGACGCAGAGCAGGACCGGCCTCTTAACCCTTTGAGTGCCAGATGGGTACGCAAAGCAATGCGTTGCGTACCCCTCTGGCACTCAAAGAGTTAACATCATCCGGACCTTGGCCCGTGTTCATGGGCTTTTACACTAGTATTATATATACAGGGATCAAAATTTACACTCGCCACTAGCCAATGGCGAGTGAAAATTTAGCCCTGGTGAGTAGAAATTCAGCCCTGGTGGGTATGTTATGGCTTTCAGTGGAGAGTAACTTTTCAGGTCTGGCTAGTAGCAAAGGACTTAAAATTATAAGCCCTGTATATATATATATATATATGAGAGAGAGAGAGAGAGAATGAGTGTAGAGATTGTAGCCGTATTAGTCCAGTGATGGAGATGTAAAATAACAAACAACATTAATATCTTGTAATACCTTTTTTATTGGACTAACAGAATTTTGGATTGACAAGCTTTCAGGAGAACCTCCCTTTCTCAAGTCTAAAGCATTTCAAGCCTGTCAATCCAAAATTCTGTTAGTCCAGTAAAAAAGGCATTACAAGATATTTATTTTGTTATTTTACACACACATATCCTATATAATAATTTGCTAAATGTATGTTTGTCAGAAACGGTCATGCGCAGTACAGACTGCCCGTGCCGCAGTGCGGAGAGGGGGCTATGGTCTGAATTTGGAGCGGCCCGCTCAGTTATCAGCCGAGGCGCGGGCAGTCTCTAATGTGCATGACTGCACCTTGGCCGCTGCTGGGTGGCATGCACTCACGACAATTCAAAGGAATGCCTGGGTGCCGAACAGTACAATAAACAATCAAAAAAGGGGGAATCAGCACTCTCAGGAAACATTTTCTTAGTGCAAAAAAACGATTTATTGAAAGATCTTTTCAATAATTTGTTTTTTTGCACTAAGAAAAAGTTTCCTGAGACTGCTGCTCTATATATATATATATATATATATATATATATATATATATATATATATACACACACACACACAGGGCTTATAATTTGAAGTCCTTTGCTACTAGCCAGACCTGGAAAGTTACTTGCCACTGCAAGCCAAAACATACCCACCAGGGCTGAATTTCTACTCGCCAGGGCTACATTTTCACTCGCCATTGGCTAGTGGCGAGTGGAAATTTTGAGCCCTGTATTTTATATATATATATAAAATATATATGCATACAGCCCTAGATTCGGTGAGTGAACAATGTTTATTTATGACCACAAATGGAAAACGTTACACTTTGGGTGCAAAGGTGGTGCTTTTTTGCAGTACATACCTTCCGAGCAAATATCCTGTCTCCTTCTGATTTGGAAATGTCCTGTTCCTGCCTTTGTTTCCACCAATCCGTAGACAACTGTGCCTCCCGCGTTCGCTGCCTTTTCGGTCCATGAGGGGCTTCTAGATTTGCCTCCTCTGAGCAGACTGAAATCTTCTTTTGCCCAACCTCCTTCCTGCTGAGAGGAGAACCCCGACCTGTCAGGTTTGCTTGTGTCGTGCACGAGATCCTGCCCGCTATCTCTGAAGGGTACATCGAATACTGCCCTGCCCTCTTGTGCCATAATGACCTTCGCGCTTGGTACTCATTCTCCAAGCGTATTAAGACTGGATGGTCCGTGCTGGTCAGCCGTGAATTTGGAATGTCATTGTCATAGTCCTCCTCGGTCTTACTGGCCTCCTCCATGCCATCGGAAAGGAAGACGTCAAAATCCACATAGTTGGCATCCTCTCTGTCGCTGGTGCCGCTGCCCACCGAGTAAAGGGAATCGTAAGAGGACTGGAAATCTGATGACTCTGTGTCTTCCATGACTGTGTCAAGAGCTATAAATGCAAAAAAAAAATAAGTGTTTTAACATACTCGTCCACAACATATAATTGAACAGTAAAGACAATCAGGCAGTCATTTCTTATGGTAAACCTTATCGTATGTCAATGTGTTCTGCAACTGAATAACCCTTTGAGTGCCAGAGGGGGTACGGAATGCATTGCTTTGCAATGCATTCGGAACCCTTCTGGCACTCAAAGGGTTAATATTCTTCTTACAAGTGGAGTAAGGAGCAATTAAGTCAGGGTAGTCAATTCCTGTCATCCCTGCTGTTGGAGATTTGAACTCCAGTTACACCGGACCAGTCGCAGGCTCATTGCGGATGATGACAGTTTTAGGCTTGAAAAAAAATCGAGGTCAGAATATTGACAACCCCATACTTAACACTATATTGACCAGAGGAATGAACAATGCATTGCAAAGCAATAAGCTGCACACCTTTCTGGTGCTTTAAGTGTTAAGAAATCCATACTTCCCCAACCAAAACAGATGGGGGGGATCGTAAAAACAATAATTTGCAGGTTTTCAGACTGAATCAAAAGGTGCTAAGACCTCAAAGATTGCTTTTAAAACATGCACTTAACCTAATGTACTAATGTCAACCACTCAGAGGCTGAAGGCGTCTCCAAAGAATTGCTTTGCAATGGTCTGACAATGCCTCCAGCCCTCAGTGGGTTAATACTGTTTATCCCCGAAAGCAACAGAGCATTGTGCAGACTTGTACAAAATAACAGAAGCCAACCAAGAGAGAAGCTATTCAGAGTCCAGACTGTTTCCTTGTCCAGTTCTTACTATGTGCCAGGGATAAAGATGGGGAAAAATATGCAATCATCCATAAGATGTCAGGAACCCCTTCTGCTACCGTCCTGGTGCCAGCAAGAAAGGTGGCTATCATAAGAATACACACTATAACAGCACTATAACAGCACAGCAAAAGATAAGCAAAACTAGCAATTCAAAAAGAAAGAAAATCTTCATTATGTAACAGAGAAATCAAATTACAGCAGTGGAGAGGAGATAGAATGTTTCTCAGTGAGCCACCTGGTGGAAGGTTGGTGTAACAGCCGGCCGTGACAGTATGGGGAGGAGGTTGCGTGTGTGTGTGTGTGTGTCTTTTTACAACATGGAATTTTGCTCCAATCAAGACACACACGAGCACAGGCTGACAGCTGGGCAGTACACCTGACAAGATTTTGCAACTGGCTTGGCAGAGGCTACAGAGACATGTGCCAAGGGGACTCTGACACATCACCAAACAGGCATCAGTCGTCAACGTTCCCTATGGCAATACACAGAATTGCACCATCACACGTAGACAACAGCTAGTATTCGCAGAAGCAGATGTACTAGAAAAGTGGTTTAAACCTGCAGCAAACCTACCATAATATTGTGAACGAATACAATTTTTTCATAATTCCTATTAAAAGCTTTGATAGGAGTTTAACCTTTTGAGAGCCAGAAGCAACGCATCGCTCTGCAATGCGTTGCATACCTCTTCGGCACTCAAAGGGTTAAAGCACGTTGAGGCTGGTGTAATACATAGAAATTAAGCAATCCTGTGGCCAATGTTGCTATTAATGTTACCATAAAAAAGAAAATAGAAATTCCACATTGAATTTGAAGTGAGATTTTAACCCAAAAAGATCTACAGTATAAAAACAGTTTACTGCTCTTTTAAAACATCAGAATGAAAGCATTGTTGACATATATGTCGTGTCCAATTGCCCAAACGTATCAGTAGCTGCATTGTATGAGGAAAGCAATATATTATCCATTTCACTACCAGTAATTATAAGCGAACTTAATAAATCCATTTGTATCTGCAAATTATAAATCTAAAAACACTGTTCAACTGAAAATATTTATTGTGGGGCAAGGCAGCGGTACCAAAGGGCACAAAATATTAATGCCCATGAATTTTAATGGGGTATTTAAGTTCTTAAAGGCTACAAAGGTCTCAAAAGCCTCACTGGCTTCCAATGGGTTAAAAATCCTATTTAAATCAACAATAATGTTTGTTCCCTAGGTTTTAGCTGGGCTTAAAGGGATAGTAATGTTTCACAATAAAAGCAGCTCCAGTTAATCATCATAGTATTTGGGCCGTGGAGAGTGTTATTTCAATACTGTCAGAGTTGTAGTTCAGGAGTAATTGAATGATAAAGTATCCCCCTCCCACCCCTTTTAGTGATGTATCACTGCTCAGCTTAGAGCAGCAAGACTGTCCGGATGGATTGTAGAGAGGGACAATCTCATAAGGAAAAACCTGTAAAGAAGGGCGGGGTTTTCATTGTTATCACATTAAGAAGATTATCCCTCGCTGTGATCTGTCCGGTCAAGTGACCAGATTCCACATCTGAGGGGAGGC
The DNA here is from genome assembly GCA_037306005.1 of Rhinophrynus dorsalis. NCBI lineage: Eukaryota > Metazoa > Chordata > Amphibia > Anura > Rhinophrynidae > Rhinophrynus > Rhinophrynus dorsalis. The sequence goes on from CM074728.1 coordinate 10,445,031, forward strand.
GGCTTACACTAGGTAAAAGGGGCGGGAGGGGGATACTTTATCATTCAATTACTCTTGTACTACAACTCTGACAGTACTGACATAACTCTTCATGGGCAAAATACTATGAAGATTAATTGGAGCTGATTTTATTATGAAACATTACTGTCCCTTTAAGCCAGAACAGCTAATTCTTTCTTTGCTCAAATGGTTCCAGGAATGAAAATTTTAATTTATCTTTCCCCTCTCATTTTTCACGTTGTGTAAAGTTAGATAAACTCTCTTTGTCGCAGAAATATCATCTGTATCCCCCCCCCCCATTCCTTGTTTCTGGGTGCTCATACCTCTTGCCTCCTGGTGTCTCTGTGATATCACGCCCCAGCCGCTGCGATATATATCTCATCATTACATCACAGGGAAGAGAGAGGACACTTGCTTTTGATTAACAATATACCAACAAGCAGGTAGAGGTGGGAGGAGATCCGTGGAAGTCCTGACATTATATAGCTGTGGGTGTGTGATGTAATGAATGGAGGTAACAAGATAAGTGATATAATATGTATTACACATTACATAATTCCCATGTCTGCTTGCCTCATAGGCATATCCACACACCACACATACCCCTGTATCTCTCTCTAATGACTCATACAGGATGATTTGCTAAGATTAACTGGATTGATTCTGAAGCAACCACCAGCACTGCAGGTGACAAGAAAACATTCCTGTTCATTTAAAGCGATAGTAATACTTAATATGTAAAAAATATATATATTGTAGTGTTTATCCCCCTGAGTAAAACAAGGGTACTCCCACTGCTTTATTCAAAAATTATTACAGCTCAAAGTTGAATTTTTTTAGGTGCAATATCACAGTGGCCTAAAATTGTACAGTGGCACTGTTGTTACACAGTCCCATGGACAGATCTGGTCCCGGGACCATAAATCTCCATAGGATGGTGTAACTACAGCGCCACTGTACAATTTCAGGCCACTGTGATATTGAAAATTAATAACTTTTGAATGAAACACCTTTCAGCAGTGGGAGTACTCTTGTTTTTCTCAGGGGGATAAACCCTACAACATTTTTTTTTACATTTTAATTATTACTATCCTTTTAAAGGGATAGTATTGGTTACCTTTAACAAAGCTTAATAGTGTACATATTAAAAATATAAATGCAATGACCTACCTCCCGTCTCTCAAACATGTATAGTTTGAGAGCTATAACCTGCTAAAGTACCCACCTCCTGCCCCTTTCACAGACACCAGCGTTCTAGCTGACAGAAGGAGATTCCGGTCATTCGACTGAATGGTGGCTCTTCAGCATAGCCGAAATAGCGCTATCTAGAAAGAAATACTTCATTGGACCGGTCTACAAAGTGTGCTTGCAAATCAGGCACACCTTTGGGCCGTTCCAATGAAGTATTTATTTAACTTTGTTAACGGTAACGCTTACTATTCCTTTAATTGTATCCTACACTGAACCTGTCCCCCCCCCCACACACACACTTGCTCCATTTATGTTTAGTATATTAGCCTCCTATACTCTACAGTTCTCCTACCCTATCTCCTACATCAGGTCTTGGACTGCCTCTATACATCTCTTTTCTAGACTCTTAGAAACTGCTAGAACCTCTAATTCATCCAAGTCTTCTCTACATCTCCAAAGAGTACGCACCTTAAAATGCTACATACATACAAACTAATCATCTCAAATTACATTCCTTTTGGGATATAACCGATATTCTACATGTGTCAGAAATTACCTCAGTCATATTGACTGCAACACCTGGTCAAAACCGGGGATATCCCCAAAAATCTGCACCGTCTCTACTCTACAGGAATTCCGCTTAAAGGGATAGTAATACTTCATTTTAACTTTATTTTATTTTGTAGGCATTAAAAAAACATGAAGAATGACATAAGTCTTATCTCTCAAACCTTTATGGTTTAAGAGATATTCACAAGCAAAGTCCCTCCCGCCCCTTTTACTTAGTGTAAGCCATCTCTTCTCAGATGTGGAATCCAATCCATAGACCAGACAGATAACAGAAGGGGACAATCTTCGTCCTTTGAGAACAATGAAAGCCCTGCCCCCCTTGACAAGTTGTTCAGGTTTTTTTCCCTTATCTTAATTGAAGATTGTCCCTCTCTGCAGTCTACCTGGGCACCTCCCTTCTGATCTGGCTGAGCAATGTTACATCAGTAAAAAGGGACGGGAGGGGGATACTTTGTCATTCAATTACTCTGGAACTACAACTCTGACAGAATTGAAATAACACTCTCCAAAGTCCAAATATTATGATGGTTAATTAGAGCTGCTTTTATTATGAAACATTACTATCCCTTTAAGACCTCTGGTGCAGACCAAACCTCGTCAAGTTTTAGCTAGTTATGGAAGTAGACTCTTTTTAAAGTCCCATAGAGCTACAAAACTCTACACTTCACAACACACAAACCTATACCTCAGAACAGACCCCCTTTGTAACCCTAACGTACCTACATATTGCCGGTATACTTCTACAGCCCCTAGAAATATCTATTATTATTATTATTATTCTTTATTTATATAGCGCCAACTAATTCCGCAGCGCTGTACAATTGGGGAATAGACATACAGTGGTATTAAATAGTACAATCAGATGTGTAGAACAGGAGGATCAGAGGGCCCTGCTCGTGAGAGCTTACATCTACAGACTCACGTAATTTCTACATTCCAATTTCTTTCATTACTGACCTTTAGACTCCCCTACAACAATCTAAGACCGACCTACACACCAACATAATCCCTATGTACCACTATATCTCTCTAGTGACCTCTCTTTCTGACCTCTAGACCAGTGTTTCTCAATGTTCATCCTCAGAGCACACCGACAGTGCATGATTTCTTTATAACCTTGTTTGTTAACAGCTGAGTAATCAGTGGCTCGGTCATTGTGATGACTCTACCTGTACTTTATCAGGGAGATCCTTATAATCTGAACTGTTGTTGTGCATGAGGGCCAATGCCGAGAGTCACTGATCTACATTCATGTGTGGAATGTCTTCCCAAATACCCAGGGAATCCCTCCTTATCAATGAATGTGTCTGCATTCCCACAAACTGCTCTACAGACTGTAAGACTCCTACCTGCCTTTAGAATCAATAGATCTTTTTTCTGACCTCAAAAATCAATATTTCTTAGGCTACAAGACACATCTACTAGACCCACCACATACTGTCTGGTGTACTCTACAATCCTACAGCCTGTCCCTGGACCCTCAAATTTCCAGCCAAGTCATTTCAGCACATAAGGCACTCAAGTCTTATTTCTTAAACAATATGCATTGTGGATACATTGTTGCAATTCTTTGCTACATTGTTTATAATAAACATTGTTGCAATTTGCTATTCCACAGACCTGTATTTTTCCAAAATATACAAAATAATACGACAAGTGTGCATTTTAACCGTTTGGGTGCCAGAGAGGTATCTGACACATTGCAATGCAATGATTTGGATACCTCTATGGCATGCAAAAGTTTACTGAATTACTTGGATGCTATAGAGCTCTCCAGCCTATTGCAGAGCAACGCACTGAATATGTATGTAGTGTCCAAAAAATAAAGGTAGGTGTGGAAAAATCTCTGGCTCATAAACTATGGGATTTTTTTTTTTTTTTTTTTTTTTAATACATGTCTGTGCATGCAGCCTGTCACTGACTACCAAAAATGTGTCTAGCTAAAAATTTCTTCATACACATACATACGAATAGTCTAAGTCTGGACAACCCAGTTGTTTTTGGACCACAACCCCCATCATTCTTAGGATGAAATGAATATTCAAAACAATAACAGCAGGGACGTCCAAAATATAATCTAACCAATCATAAGATCACTGAAGATGCCAAAAACTGCAGATCCCTCTAGATACAACACCCACTACGCATTTCTCTCGCACCCTCTACATACCTAGACCAGAGGCTCGCAACATGACAGCTTACAGCTGCTTCCAAACTACAATTCCCAGCATCCCCTGCCAGCCAGTGTCACATTCCCCATCCCAGACATAGACGTCTATGGAAAATTAACTATACCCATAAATACCAAAAGACGCTGTGCATATATTCCCAGTGCATACCCCTCTGGTGCTCAAAGGGTTATATATGACACGGATAGATTCTCACTGTGCTAACCCTTTGTGTATGATAGTGTCACGCACACTACGGTTTAGACCTCCCTACAGCTCAGCCTTGCACATGCATACCGTTAGATTCACCTAGCAATGCATAGATATTAGCACATTCCCACAGGAGCTCTATAAGATGATAACACACACTATATATATATATATATATATATATATATATATATATATATATATATATTATATAAACCCCTACAGACCCTTCAATGCCTCTCAGTCATAAAACATAATTAGACATCTAGGACCTTATTCACAAAAGAGGAGCAATTGTGGAAATGCACAATAGTTAATAAATATAACTCCCATTGTGTTTTAACCCTTTGAGTGCTTTGCAATGCATTCCGTACCCCTCTGCCACTCAAAGGGTTAAGCCCCTGAATGCTAGAGAGGGCTCCAACGCATTGCTTTAAAGAAAGACCCTGTTCTGAACGAAGGGTGTTTGAATTGCTAGGCCTTTGATGCAGTTGGTTTGCTCCAAAATTGGGCTAAAATGGGGCTTGTAACTGTATGAATGCTAGCTGGCTCTCCAGAAACCTATCTAGCATTCAAAGGGTTAAAAGTCCAATTTAACCCCTACAGTGCCAGAGGGGTATGCAACGCATTGCTCTGCAATGTGTTGCATACCCCTCTGGCACTCAAAGGGTTAAATGAATGGGAAATTAGTGCATTTTTATTTTTTCCCTATGGTGCAGTTTGTTTTCCCCATAATTGTGCTGCTGTTGTTAGTATATTAGCCCCACTCCTTATCCCTCTCCTCTCCCCTTTAACATAATATTAAGGTATTAGCTGCTGTCAGACATGGTAGGTACCATCCTGGCACAGACCCATCTTCCTCCCGTCCTTTCTTCTCCCACTGTGCCCTTTCAGCCCACTTCTCTTTTTTCACCCCCTTTCCATTTTTTTCTCACTCCTTTTCCTCCTCTTCCCCTTTTATCCTCTCTTTTCGTCCATTTGAAACATATCAACATTGGTGATACCACAGAGCTTTCAATTAAATGACAACCCATTGGTAGTCATATATTTGTAAGCTCTGTGGTATCAATAGTGTAGCTATATTTCAGTTGACAGCTCTGTAGTATCACTATTTCAGTTGAAATTTCTGTGTATCACTAGTGTAGCTCCAATTCATTGTACGTTCTGTTGTATCACTACTGTAGCTCAATTTCAATTGTAAGCTCTTTGGTATCACTAGTGTAGCTACTTTTCAATTGTAAGCTCTGTAGAATAACAACTGAAATTGAAACTGAGCTGCACAAGTAATATCACAGTGCTTATAGTTGAAGTGGAGCTGCACTGGTATTGTAGCTCAGTTTCAATTGTAAGCTCTGTGGTATCACTTGCTTACTTCACTCTTTAATACTAATAATAAAATAGAAGTGGGCTATGATGGTGAGCTGGAGCAATAACTGAGGGGGGCAGGACATGTATGTGAGTGGGGCATAACTGGGGGTGGGTTAAAGGGGGCCCATGCCCTCCATTTTCCCGGGGGCCCTGGGTGCCCTCAGTCCGCCCCTGCCTGAATGTGTACTTCACACACACAGACACACCCTGGGTGGAAGCAGGGGTTAGTGCCTGGGGGCTATCTAATGGCTAATATATAGTTCGATGATATATTATCAAACACTCACAGGACTTTTAATCAAGCAATAAATGTTTATTATTAAAGCGATCTCATGTCATTAGCCATTTGAGAGCCCCCAGACACTAACCCCTACTTCCACCCACCAACGTGTGTGTGTGTGTGTGTGTGTGTGTATATATATATATATATATATATATATATATATATATATATATATATATATATATATATATATATATATATATATATATATATATATATATATATATATATATATATATATATATATACACACACACACAGGGCTTATAATGTTACGTCCTTTGCTACTCGCCACTGCAAGCCATAACATACCCACCAGGGCTGAATTTATACTCGCCAGGGCTAAATTTTCACTCGCCATTGGCTAGTGGTGAGTGGAAATTTTGAGCCCTGTATTTTATATATATATATATATATATATATATATATATATATATATATATATATATATACTCGTTTGCTCTCAATATTTTAAGAGGAACACCGGAATGGCAAATTGCTAGATAGACAAATAAATAGAGGGAACTTATGAACCAGAAATTAATTTAGGAACTATTAAGGGGCTCCCTGGTGCTGCCTCTCATTTTAACCCTTTGAGTTCCTAGAGAGGTAGCTAATGCATTGGATAACTTTATTGCACTCCATGGCTTAACCCCTTGAATGCAATAAAGTTATCCAATGCATTAGATGCATCTCTGGAACTCAAAGGGTTACAATGAGAGGCAGCACCAGGGAGTGTGGGGAACCCATCCAGACAGATGACAGGCACTAGAGCCAGTGAATGAACAGTGCATCAGATCCACGTTACCCATCTCATTATACTCACCTCTGGGGTATCTTGTCTGGACTCTGGACCTCTCTGTGTCTTGGTTCTGTGTGTGTCACTCTTCAGAGTGCTGCCCTGATCTCTACCTACTGGATGGGGTGGGGCACAGTCTCCTGGTGTCTGGGTGTCTCTAGCCCTCTGCAGATACTCCCAAAATGGGTCTCTTTCCTCCACCACACCTGGCAGTGTTTTATAGGAGTCTCTTCTCCTCCAGGAAGGGCTGGTACTGGCACAGACTCACTGGCAGTCTCATCAATGCCTGTCTCTCAGTGTGTCTAGGATGTCTCAGGTCCTGTCTGTATAGTATATATTCAGTGTTATGTCCCCGGGTGCGGCCGGTCTGTCCGTGTCCCAGTCTCCGGTGTGTCGGTACAATACACCAGTCGGTGAGACAGTCTCCTCCCCGGCTCGGTGTTCACTTGCACTCAGACACGTGCAGCCCGGCACGTGCCTCCCCCCGTGGGCTCGTGCGCGCCCTTCCATTGGACCGCATCGACCCTCCCTTCGTGAACGCACTGCTACCCGATTGGCTGCAGCGCAGTATGGGCGGCAAGCGAGGGAGGGCCAGCGACTTGATTGGCTGCGGAGCGGCATGTATGGTCCGGCCCATACATGTGGGCACAGTGTGCGGCAAGGCTGCAGCTTGGATGCAATGTGAGCGATGGGAGGAGGCGCGAAGGGGCGTGGCTAGGGCGGAGAGTGGGTGGGGCGATGGGAGGGGAACACGAGATTCAGTCACAAGGATGAGCGACATGTGGCCCTCCAGCTGTTATGGATTACGCTGCTTGTGGGCGGTGTAACTATGGGTAGTACGAGGGTGCGGTTATGACGTGAGCCAGGATCCTAGGGACCCATCACCCCAGAGCCCTATAGGTGTAAGTTACGACCCTTGAAACAGCTACTTACTCCACTGATTCCCTTCTTTCCGATTCTGCGTGGGGATGGTGATACGTACTGTCCTCAACAGCTGGAGAGCCATATGTTGCCCATCCTTGATTCAGTAACTGGAGGAAGAGTGAGGGGGTGACACATGCCTGTGTGTGTTGGGGGGGGAGGGGCTGGAGAGCCAAATGCTGTCCATCACTGATTTAGTGACTAGAGGGGGGCACGTGTGTGTGGGGTGGGGAAGCTGGTGAGCCACATGTTGCTAATCTCTGGTTTAGTGACTGGAGGAGGAATGGGTGGGCAAGTGTTGGGAGAGTCTGATGAGCCACATGTTGTCCATCCCTGATTTAGTGACTGGAGGAGGAATGAGACGCACACATGTATGTGTGTGGGGAGGGGAGAGAAGCTGGAAAGCCACATGTTGCCCATCCCTGATTTAGTGACTGGAGGAGGAATGAGGCGCACACATTTATGTGTGTGGGGAGTGGAGAGAAGCTGGAAAGCCACATGTTGTCCATCCCTGATTTAGTGACTGGAGGAGGAATGAGACGCACACATGTATGTGTGTGGGGAGGGGAGAGAAGCTGGAAAGCCACATGTTGTCCATCCCTGATTTAGTGACTGGAGGAGGAATGAGACGCACACATGTATGTGTGTGGGGAGGGGAGAGAAGCTGGAAAGCCACATGTTGTCCATCCCTGATTTAGTGACTGGAGGAGGAATGAGGGGGGCACGTGTGTGGGGGTGGGGAAACTGGTGAGGCACATGTTGCTAATCCCTAGTTTAGTGACTGGGGGAGGAATGAGGGGGACACATGTATGTGTGTGGGGAGGAGAAGCTAATGAGCCACATGTTGTCCAGCCCTGATTTAATGACTGGAGGAGGAATGAGGCGTACACATGTATGTGTGTGGGGAGGGGAGGGGAGCTGATGAGCCACATGTTGTCCATCCCTGATTTAGTGACTGGAGGAGGAATGAGGAGGACATGTGTGGGGAGGTGGTAGAAGAGTAGAGGGGAGGGAATATTAACGGGGAGGGATGAGAGGGCAGGCACTGCACACAAGAATGAGGGACCAGGCACAGGGTGTAGGTGCAGACTGGAACATTCCTGACCTGGATCTGGGTGATAATTACTGGCCCAGATATTAATCCATAAGAACATTTTGACCAACATTAAGATAATAATTACTGGGAAATGTCTGCTGAGTAATCATATTGCAACAGAACTACATCTGCACATGGACAGCTTTCTAACAAGGCATTGGCCACACCAAAATACTGCCTGCGGTCACATGTACGCCATCATCAGTACACAATGATTGGAGCTGTAATATTTTTTTTGAATAAAGTATATTTTCCCATAGAGGACATCATACTAAATCTTATAGACACTGGAAAGTTTTCCAAAGCCATGGCGATTCGCGTACAGGGTTAACACATTGGGAAATGCACCATTTGTCAGCTGCTGCAAGAGCAACTCAAGAAGGGGTTTTACGCTGGCCCTTACACTCTTTTGCCCATAATGAGATCAAATAAATATTCCCCAAATTCTCACTGATTTAAATTGTAATTTTAACTCCCAGTGTGCTAGAGGAACTTCCAAGCATTGCATAGCAATGATATAAATACTTCACTAGCATTCCATTTAAATAAATTGGAATTTGAAGAATGTTTATAATTGCTCCACTTCATCTTAGTACATCAGCCTCAATGTAAGTACAGTTACAGAAAAGTGACTTTGGAGGAGCTTTAAAAAAAAATAAATAAAAAAGTGAGATTATAACACGACATGTAATCACGAGTGGTCAACCGGCTGTACCAGTCTCATCAGGTATATGCATTCTCCACCTAAAATAACTCTCACAAAAAACACAACATGTTGAGTGATCAATATAATTGATTGTAACTTTGAGACCCTGATGAAATGAGTTTAACTCCAGAGATGCATTGGTGTTTGTATTGAGACTTTTTTTAAATTAATTTAAACAAATCCTATATATATATATATATATATATAGACATACCTGGGAACTTTTGAAACAGGGCTACCCGGAGGATAACCCTGTCAGTGCCCAGGGGGAGGAAAATGACGCAAATCACATCATAAAAGGGGCGGGGCTTAGTCACAGGGGCGGGACAAAAAAACCCCACAAAACCCCCCCTGCAAAATGGAGGTAAGAGGGCGGGGAGTGGGAGAAACCGGGCGGGATGGCGCACAAGTGGGCAGAGTTTCTACTTAAACTCTGCCCACCCGGTGATTCACACATTGCCCCGGAGACCCGGTAATTCACTTTGAAATCCGGAGTCTCCGGGGCAAAACCAGAGAGTTCCCAGGTATGTATATATATATATAGAGAGAGAGAGAGAGAGAGAGAGAGAGAGAGAGAGAGATGTGTATCTCCATGTATCTTTAGAACATAAACACACTCAGGACTTCAAAGGAAGATTTGAAACAAAATTTATTTTATTGGAACAACGTTTCAGCTGTACCATGTCAGCCTTCCTCAGGATGCACTGCAATGCAACTTGTTGCCTTTTAAACCCTTCACCCTAATGACATCACTAATTAGGGCAGTGGTTCTCAATCTTTTTTTGCACAGGGCACCCCTAACATGAAATCTATATCATTCTGGGCACCCCTAACATATTTAATGTAAATTATCAAAGGCATAATGAAGGGTACAATACATAAATATAAAGTTATTATTAGTTCTACAATCATAATAACAAAACTAAACATATTGTGCATAAGAATTTCTATAAATCTTTATTTAACAGTCCATGTTTGTTAGTCTTTATAGAAAACACAGGGCACCCTAAGTTGATGTGCGTGGCATACCAAAGTGCCACGGCACCCTGGTTGAGAATCACTGAATTAGGGGATGCTGTTTTTGGCGCCCTCATTGGGGAGAAAGGTTTAAAGGGATAGTAATGTTTCACAAAAACAGCAGCTCCAATTAATCTTCATAGTATTTGGCCCATGGAGAGTGTTATTTCAATACTGTCAGAGTTGTAGTACAAGAGTAATTGAATGATAAAGTATCCCCCTCCCACCTTTTTTACCTAGTGTAAGCCACCTCCCCTCAGATGTGGAGTGGAGTCCAGTCCATAGACCAGACAGCGCACAGCAAGGAACAGTCTTCTTACTGTGAGAACAATGAAAGCCCTGCCCCCCTTGACAGGTTTTTCAGATTTTTCCCTCATCTTAATTGAAGATTGTCCCTCTCTGTCATCTGCCTGGACACTCCCTGCTGCTCTGAGGTGAGCAGTGTTATCATGGGCGTCCGGAGGGGGGGGCAAGGGGGGCACTTGTCCTCTCTCTGCCCCTGGTCTGGAGATGCCTGTAAGAGATGCCCCCCACCAGCTCCACTTTGCCCCCTATCAGCTCCAACTTGCCCCCTTTCAGCTCCACTTTGCCCCTATCAGCTCCAACTTGCCCCCCATCAGCTCCAACTTGCCCCCACCACTCCACTTTGCCCCACCAGCTTCACTTTGCCCCCTATCAGCTCCACCATAGCAAAGCAATGCGTCCAATGGAACATCCCTAATGCACTCAAAGGGTTAATCTTCCAGAACCAATGGTGGTCACTGTAGTCACTTTATATATGTGGGATATGGTGTATCAGAGAACACAGAATGAGGTAGACAGAGGTTGCTTTATTGATGAACATTGGTTTTAATAAAGTACGTCAGGCACTGAAATTCATTCAATATCTTCCTTAACAACATACACAAAGACAGAAAGATATGCCCTGCAGCACCACTTGCTAATATGTAGCCAGAATTCCCTAAGATCCGTTACAATCAATAGCTGATGTCTCAGGAGCAATAAAGTTCATTCATCCAGTTAGATTGTACTAACAGCAAACAAGGACCAATCAAAGGCACTGATTTGGCAACACATCCAGTTCACAAAGGTTTCACACAATACCTGGCTGCCAATCATTGCAAGGTAAGGATCGGCCACTCAGGTACCTGCCAATATTTCCCATGTTATTTTAAGACTTGATTTAGCCAATGAGCAAAGAACATACTTTACACCAAATGCAGAAAGCAAAAGAAGATCTATTCAGGAGCAAACAAACTGTACCATGTAGAGGTTTTTAAAATGGATATTAATTCAAATGGGGATTTTAATCCACTGAATGCTACAGAGGCATCCTGCTCACGGAATATAACCCAGTCAGTCCTCAGGATGCATTAAAAATGCTCACACAGAGACAAATATCGCTGAACAGGTTGCCATGGCAGATGCTCCATTAAGTAGGTCAGCCCCTCGACTGGAGGGGTTGATTTTCGATAAAGGAGGGATATTGAGCTCTTAATATTTTTTAAACTATTGAGTTTTAAAGGGCGGAACCGACATCAATCACACCGTAATAATTTACAGTATATTAAAAAACTGAAAACAAAGCATTAATATTTCTTTTACTGTTTAAGGATTAGAGGAGGCACAGCTCATTACAAACAATGGTTTCATGCCCATTTGGTCCTTAAAGGGGTACTCTAATAATAGATTCTTAAAGTAGCAGCACACGTTTGTTAGGGGGAAAATATATATATATATATTTGCAAATTTTCCTGCTGATAAAAATGAGGGTACTCCCACCGCTGAGAGAATCATATTTTTAGAGTTATTACAGTTTAAATTGAGTCGTTTTTTTATTTTTTATAGGAACAGTGCCATCTAATGGTCAGATTACAATTTAGTTGTGCTGTTGTATTTTCTGGGAGAGGAAAGTCACTAACGAATAGTTCTCCAAAGAATGTGATAGAAACTGCTGAGTCATGCTGTCAATTTGAACTTTTGGGAAGTAATCACACTCTAATTCACTTCCTGATAATTTGAAGTGTATTAACTTTTGAATAAAACAACTACCAGCAGTGGGAATGTCCTTGTTTTACTCAGAAGGATAAGCCCTGTAACATACGTTTTCAAAAAAGTACACTGCTCCTTTCAATTACCAGTACCAACTAGCATCCAAATACATTTTATATCGAATCTATGTTACATGTGATTATTAGGGTTCCATCAGAGTTTCAATTGAAATTAATACATTGTAGACCTTCTATCTTGCAGTTGGTTAATATTATAGTACTAGTTAAAGAGCCAGTTACACAGGCCACAGTGCCACTGTCAGCCGGTCGTAGGGCAGTCATGCACAGTAGAGACTGCCCACGCCGCAGCTAATACTGTGCCAGCCGGTCCCGGTGCAGTCATGCTCAGTAGAGATTTCCCGCTCCGTGGTTGATACAGAGCGGGAAGCTCCTTCGGAGCTGAAAGGTGTTTCATTCAAAAGTTATTCATTTTAAAAGTTGAATTTTTTAGGTGCAATATCACAGTGGCCTGAAATTGTAGAGTGGCGCTGTTGCTACTCCATCCTATGGAGATTTATGGTCCCGGGACCAGAGCTGTCCATAGGATCGTGTAGCAACAGCGCCACTGTACAATTTCAGGCCACTGAGATATTGCACCTAAAAAATTCAACTATGAAAATTAATAACTTTTGAATGAAACACCTTTCAGCAGTGGGAGTACTCTTGTTTTACTCAGGGGGATAAACCCTACAACATATTTTTTTTACATTTTAAGTATTACTATCCCTTTAAATTTTATTATTGGATACAATAAAAGGGTACAAGAGGAAGTTTCAGAATAATGAATATGTACAAGAAATAACAGCAAATAGTTATTAAAAAAAAAACCCACTAGCATCCAAAGAGTAAAACATGGTACAATTTTAGGACCATATACACTGTCAAAAGTGGATCTATTCCGGGACAAACCAATTCACCATAGGGAACAAATAAAAAACCCCACATGCAGGGCTGGAATTTACAGTAGACAGAGTAGGGAACTGCCTACAGCTCAAAATTTTGAGGGGAGGTGCCTCAGATATACTGGCCACAACTACATTTTCTGTTGTGATGAACAGGGTTGTGGCCATGGGTGGAGCCAAGGGAGCCTAAAGTGCCTTGCCTAGGGGCACCTGCGATGTAAATCCAGCCCTGCTCACATGGGGTTCTTAAAGCAGGAACGCTGTGAGTAAAAAGTACGTGACGTGCCAGGACAGCCGTGACGGTCCTGGCACGTCACTGGACGCAAAGGGGTTAAAATTAACAAAAGGGGGTGGGCTGGAACAGTGGGCTCAAACGATAACAGAAATGGGCCACTTGAATGTATTTGTCCCCCTGGGCCACAAGTTGCCAGCCCTCCCCTGCCCCTAGGTAAAATTGATTTGCCCCAAATGTCTCCACTTTTCTTTTTGTGCATATGGTCTCTCATGGGCTTGCCCTCTATCCTTCCATTAATATTCTATTTACCTTGAAGGGGACAGTAATGCTTGCTGTTATGAGAAAGGCATGTTATAACAGAGAAATTCTAAATAACATTGTAGTTGATAAGTTCTATCACTGGTTTTACCTAACAGATTCCCATTAACCCCTTCGGAACCACCCAATCTGCGGATCACGGCACTTTTTTTTTTTTTTTTTTTTTACAACCCAGAATTCAATGTCATGCCGGGACCGTCACCGGTTCTTACAGTGACCACATTTCAATTCTGCCATTCATGGACACTGAGAAAAGTAGAGTGCACCACTTAGTTCTGAACACTAGAGGGAGAACTGTCCATTGACTGGTGTGACAGAAAGCAACGCCTGCGGTGGAATACAAGATTATGTACGTGACGCCCAAAGCCTTACACTAGTATTGCACTACAACAAAATTGCACTGCAGCTCTTGTTTGATGTCAGGATCAAGTCTCAAGTTCTCTCCAGAATATAGAGCTCTGTCTGAAAGCCATTTTGTTGTAGCCCAGCAGAGACATCACTTCCTGTCACAACAGACAATAGGCAGTTCACCTTGGAGTGTTTAGAACTCTGTGCTCTGGGGTCTTCATTCAGTGACTTTGTATTGTCCCAGAAGCTTAACTGCCAACATTTCAAATTGCCAAAGAGGGGCATTTGTGTTTGAGGGGGTATTGCTGCGGGCGTGGCTGGTGGGCTGGGCATTACTGAGAATTTTTAGGCTATTTCATGACCTATTGAGACCTCCTTGTGTTACCTAAAAATGATTTCTAACAAGACCAAATTATTTTATTTACACAGACTAATTTATAAACACATATACAGATGTTTACACAAACAATAATGTGAGTTTTAATGCTGTGGAGCAATGTGATACATTTATATACACGCCACACGGTCTGATCTCCTAAAAAGAGGGACATCAGGGTGGAAAGGGGGACAGAGGGATTTGGGTCTAAAAGAGGGACTGTCCCTCCTAAAGATGGACACTTTGGAGGTGTGCAGAAGAGGGTTGAAGGCACAAGGAACGTACAATTAAATTCCGGGGCTGCCCATGGCAATCCAGGACACCTGTTCACCCTACCGGTCCTTAAGCGCCAGACGCTGTGACAGTCCTGGCACGTCAGTGATCATTATGGGGTTAAAGTGTATGGAGAAACTGGTGAAAGAAACCTGTGATACGTGTATCAAGTGCAACGGAATCCAGGCCTAAAAGTGCTGTATTTCATTAGCCCTGGGGAAGTCATTTCACCTGCCGTGATTTCTTCCTGCTTGGTCTGTGGCCAAAGAATGTGACTGTTACACAATTTTAATGAGAGGTAAACATGTTATGTCACGGACAGAGCAGGAAAGAGAGAAAGAAGAAAATAACGCCTCACCCACCCGGCCAATTTTTATT
The DNA here is from genome assembly GCA_037306005.1 of Rhinophrynus dorsalis. NCBI lineage: Eukaryota > Metazoa > Chordata > Amphibia > Anura > Rhinophrynidae > Rhinophrynus > Rhinophrynus dorsalis. The sequence goes on from CM074728.1 coordinate 10,460,241, forward strand.
TTTTTAAAGGAACACTAACTCTCCCTATTGATGACCCACCCTTACGTTAATCAGGGCAGAAAATCCGAATGGTCACTATGAACATAACTCAAACTGACTTTAAAACTTGAAATTCTGACATTAAAAGTAAAAGGTCTGCCCCTTTTTAGGCAGTGGTACTCAACCAGGCTGCCCTTTGCACTAGCTTACAGAACCACAATTTTTCTCTTTTTACCAAAAATGTAAATGTTGAGTTTGATGTATATTTATGGAAGTTGTTATACACTCATTTTTTTTTATCGTTCTGTTGCGAGACGTAAGAATAACTATATATTTATTGTATTTGTACCATCTTTATACCCCTGGCCAATGACCTATAAGATATTACGGGTGCCCTGAAAATTCCAGAGTGCGTGTTACAGGTCCCCTGAGCAAAAAAAGATTGAGAACCACTGCTTTAGGGAACCAGCTCACATAGAACTGATTCGTACTGGCCATTAGGATTTTCTGCTTATGTTGAGTGGGGGTTTAATATTATAAAGGTGTCGGGGGAGAGATGCACTAAGGTGTGATAAAGAGGTGATAAAGTGGAGATAACTACTGCAGTGATATCACTTCTCCAGTTTCTGTGTTAACTCTGGAGATCTTAACACATAGGCTCTATAGAATAACACAGGACAGGAGAAATTATATCACTGGAGAATCCGGAATCTGGTCCCGGGAACCAATGGATACAGCGAGGGACAAACTTCATTAAGTAATGACAAAGGAGGGCAGGATTTTCCTTGCATCCATCCGGTCCCGGGACCAGATTTCGGATTCAGTGGGAGGTGGATCTTTCTCCACTTAATATCTTACAAACTACAGAAAAGCATATTTCCCAACATTTCAAATTGCCAAAGATGGACACTTGTGTTGTGTTGCTGTGGAGCAATGTGATACATTTATATACACACTACACAATCTGATCTCCTAAACACAGGGACACCAGGGTGATACACTTATATACACACCACACAGTCTGATCTCCTAAACACAGGGACACCAGGGTGATACACTTATATACACACCACGCAGTCTGATCTCCTAAACACAGGGACACCAGGGTGATACACTTCTATACACACCACACAGTCTGATCTCCTAAACACAGGGACACCAGGGTGATGCACTTATATACACACCACACAGTCTGATCTCCTAAACACAGGGACACCAGGGTGATACACTTATATATACACCACACAGTCTAATCTCCTACACACAGGGACACCAGGGTGATACACTTATATACCCACCACACAGTCTGATCTCCTAAACACAAGGACACCAGGGTGATACACTTCTATACACACCACACAGTCTGATCTCCTAAACACAGGGACACTAGGGTGATACACTTCTATACACACCACACAGTCTGATCTCCTAAACACAGGGACACCAGGGTGATACATTTATACACACACCACACAGTCTGATCTCCTAAACACAGTGATACCAGGGTGATACACTTCTATACACACCACACAGTCTGATCTCCTAAACACAGGGACACCAGGGTGATACACTTCTATACACTCCACACAGTCTGATCTCCTAAACACAGGGACACTAGGGTGATACACTTCTATACACACCACACAGTCTGATCTCCTAAACACAGGGACACCAGGGTGATACATTTATACACACACCACACAGTCTGATCTCCTAAACACAGTGATACCAGGGTGATACACTTCTATACACACCACACAGTCTGATCTCCTAAACACAGGGACACCAGGGTGATACACTTATATACACACCACACAGTCTGATCTCCTAAACACAGGGACACCAGGGTGATACATTTATACACACACCACACAGTCTGATCTCCTAAACACAGTGATACCAGGGTGATACACTTCTATACACACCACACAGTCTGATCTCCTAAACACAGGGACACCAGGGTGATGCACTTATATACACACCACACAGTCTGATCTCCTAAACACAGGGACACCAGGGTGATACACTTATATATACACCACACAGTCTAATCTCCTACACACAGGGACACCAGGGTGATACACTTCTATACACACCACACAGTCTGATCTCCTAAACACAGGGACACCAGGGTGATACATTTATACACACACCACACAGTCTGATCTCCTAAACACAGTGATACCAGGGTGATACACTTCTATACACACCACACAGTCTGATCTCCTAAACACAGGGACACCAGGGTGATACACTTCTATACACTCCACACAGTCTGATCTCCTAAACACAGGGACACTAGGGTGATACACTTCTATACACACCACACAGTCTGATCTCCTAAACACAGGGACACCAGGGTGATACATTTATACACACACCACACAGTCTGATCTCCTAAACACAGTGATACCAGGGTGATACACTTCTATACACACCACACAGTCTGATCTCCTAAACACAGGGACACCAGGGTGATACACTTATATACACACCACACAGTCTGATCTCCTAAACACAGGGACACCAGGGTGATACACTTCTATACACACCACACAGTCTGATCTCCTAAACACAGGGACACCAGGGTGGGACAGAGGGACAGTGGGATTTGGGTCTTATAGAGTGACTGTCCTGACTAAAGAGGGACACTTGGGAGGTATAGAATAGTAAGCTGCTAAAAATAGTGCATTGTGTTACATTTATTATAAAGAAGACTCTGCAGTCTAGTTTATTTCACACATTACTGTCCCTTTAAGGGGTTAACAAAGGGAAGTATGCATAAATGTATAGTTATTATCAGTTCTCAAAGTCACAATGACAACAGACAGTACATTTTGCATGCAATTTCCCTTTAACCTCTTCAGTGCCAGAAGGATGTCGAGCGGCACACCTCTATCACTCAAAGGGTAAAATATACAGTAGAAACTCAGCTCTTACATTTTTGCCGGAGTCTTCATAGAGAAGGCACTCCATCCTAAGCTGGTGTTAAAAGGATAGTAATGTTTCACAAAAACAGCAGCTCCAATTAATCCTCATAGTATTTGGGCCATGGAGAGTGTTATTCCATTACTGTCGGAGCTGTAGTACAAGAGTAATTGAATGATAAAATATCCCCTCCCGCCCCTTTTACCTAGTGTAAGCCCCCACTCCTCAGATGTGGAATGTGGTCACTTGACCGGACAGATTACAGCAAGGGACAATCTTCTTACTATGATCATAAGGAAAACCCTGCCCCCCTTGACAGGTTTTTCAGGTTTTTCCGTATGATCACTGAAGATTGTCCCTCTCTGTGATCCATCCAGACAGTCTTGCTGCTCTGAAGTGAGCAGTGTTAAACTAGGTAAAAGGGGCGGGAGGGGGATACTTTATTATCCAATTACTCTTGTACTACAACTCTGACAGAATTGAAATAACACTCTCCATGGTCCAAATACTATGAAGAATAATTAGAGCTGCCTTTATTATGAAACATTACTATCCCTTTAAAGGGACAGTAATACTTAAAATGTAAAAAAAAAAAAATATGTTGTAGGGTTTATCCCCCTGAGTAAAACAAGAGTGCTCCCACTGCTGAAAGGTGTTTCATTCAAAAGTGATTAATTTTCAAAGTTGAATTTTTTAGGTGCAATATCGCAGTGGCCTGAAATTGTACAGTGGCGCTGTTGCTAAACGATCCTATGGACAGCTCTGGTCCCGGGACCATAAATCTCCATAGGATCGTGTAACAACAGCGCCACTGTGATATTGCACCTAAAAAATTAAACTTTGAAAATGAATAACTTTTGAATGAAACACCTTTCAGCAGTGGGAGTACTCTTGTTTTACTCAGGGGGATACATCCTACAGCATTTTTTTTTTACATTTTAAGTATTACTATCCCTTTAAAGGGACACTATTGTCCCATAAAAAAATCATCTAGTTTTGTAGAGTATAAAATAATAAACTACGTGCCGCAAATCCATAGCGGTTTGAGAGATATTCACATTGAAAGTTCCTCCCTCCCCTCCCCTTCTCCTGATGTCAGCGCTCTGCCGACGGCAGGATATCCCAGTCCGGGGACCAGCCGGCGGCTCTGAAATCGCGTTACTGGAAAATAATTACTTCATTGGAAAGGTCTACAAAGTGTACCTGGGTTTGAAAGCACACTTTGTAGACTGTTCCAATGAAGTAATTCTTTTTAAATAATGCGATTTCGGCTCTGCTGAAGAGCCTCCTCGAGTCAGGGAGGGGGGGGGGACTTTCAATGCGAATATCTCTCAAACCAGAGCAGTTTGAAAGATAAGATTTGTAGCACGTATTTTAGTATTTTATACTCTACAAAATAAAAAAAAAAATCCATGGGGCAATACTGTCCCTTTAACTCTTTGAGTGCCAGAGGGGTATGCAACGCATTGTGTACCCCTCTGCCACTCAAAGGGTTAATAGCACACTAAAGTGCCACGGTACACTGGCTAAGCACCACGGATTGCAGAGCAACGACAGCTGAAGAGTCACATGTTGTGAACCTCCGCTATAAGGCTACTAACATTTTTTTTCAGTGTAATTTATTTGAAAATCTGATACAATTACTTGTAAACCCCTTGAATTCTAGAGAGGTCTCCAATTAATGTGATCGAAATGCGTTGCGGCCCCCTCCAGAACTCAAAGGGTTAAATCAGGGATCCGTATAAAAACTTCATTCTGCAGGACTGCGCAGGAATCCGTGCCCCTGGTTTAACACTATGAACGTAAGAGGGGTACCCAACGCACTCTGGCACTCAAAGGGTTAAAGGGATATGTGGTCAAGCAATGGTTGGAGACCTCTCATTTAACTCTTTGAGTGCCTGAGGGATGTTCAATGCATTGCAACTCTCTGGGACTGAAAGGGTTAATTATATGAATATGGAGTCAGTTTGCACCAGAATTTCTCCATTTTTATCTTTACGCACATGGCCCTGCAAATTGTGCCTCATGGCTCCCTAAATTCTAAAGTGCCAGCTCTTGCTATATAATAACTTACTCATACGTGAAAATTAAAATCACTTGTTGTCAATTTTTATGTAAAACCATGGTACTTTATACAATTATATTGCGTACCAGCGTTAACTTGTTTAATCTGGCATCCAAGTGACATCCAGCAAGACCCAAGGGGTTAATAAGCCAGGACATACAACTAACGGCACATGTCTCTGTTACTGAGAACCGACAGCCTGACTACTTGGCCGATTCATCAATGGAGCAGCTGAACCGCCCACTCTGCCCTCCCCCAGCTAATCAGGAACCAGGGTCCTGTGATTATCTATAACCATTGGCCTGTGATGAGCCAATGGGAGAGTGCTTCCCATCAGTATTCATTGACTGTTATGTAATATTGTGTGTGCATGAATGTAATAGTCTCATGGCTTTTACACACATGCTGAGTTCACAGATTCCCAAGTACTCGTAGGCCACAATGCTTAGCTGTACTTATGAGATTGCAGTGTTAGACAATAGCGGTGTTATATATACACTGGAAACAGGGGTGATCCTAGCGTAACAGAGAGATTATGTAAAATAATAATAATAATCATTAAAAAAAAAAATACATTTGACGTTTTCAGTGACTCACCTAGCAACCAGAGGATTTCACAAACTGATATAAGGATTGCTGAGCGCAGGGACATAACGATTACACAATTTCATTTCTAGTATTACAATGAACCCTTTCAGGATCAGAGCGGTGTACAATGCATTAATCATCTGAGTGCCAGAGGGGTGGGCAATACATTTTGAAGCAATGTGTTTCACTGCTCTGGCAATCTAAGGGTTAAAAATAGTGGTTCTCTGTAATTTTATGTAATTTGTTAACCCTTTGAGTGCCGTGGTCATTCTTGGTTATCACATTCAGAATAACTAAAATGCATAACAAATTTCATAAACATACAGTTGTAACACATCGTAACAGTTGATGAGGCTGAAAAAAGACATGCGTCCATCAAGTCCAGCCCATGCCAAAAACACCCCTGTTGATCCATCCTCTGGAGCCATTTCCAATCTAGCCCCAAGTGGAAAAAAAATGGCAGTCAGATATTTCCCCGGATCAACATCCTATCTGCTTTGAAGCCATCTGTTATAATTTTCAATGCGGTTCCGTGCTACGTAGGCATCCATCGCTTTTTTGAAAGCATTTGCATTATCTGCAAATACAACATCGCGAAGCAAGGAATTCCATAGCTTTACCGCCCTTACTGTAAAGAATCCCTGCCTTTGTTTTAGTCAAAAGCACCTTTCCTCCCCTATAGGAAAGTGCTTATTGTGGAGTGAATCTACAGCTCTATATACTGACTATTAGTCCTCTGTGGAGCATTTATTTTGCTCCATAATTGCTCCAGTTCTCCTTAGTACATCAGCATAACGGGGATTTCTCCAGACTGGATCAGGAAACTCTGGTTATCTGAATAAATGATCAGGTCTCCAGGGATAAACAATGATTTTCAGGTTAGAGAGTTCCCTGTTAACCCTTCCAACTTCCTGCCCGTTTCCACCCACTGCCAGTCCCATTTCACCCATTTTTACAGTCAGCCCACCATTCTTCCATCCAGTCCTGCCCACTCCACAGATTTACCCCCGAAACTCTAGTTTTTAGAGTTAATTACCAGGTCTGCGGGGACCCAGACAGATTCTCCAGTTAGACTTCCCTGGTATCCCTGCCCACTTCCCACCCTAATCCACTAATTTCCAAACCCTTTCTACCCATTTTCTGGGCAACCCCTGTACTTTCTTCTTCCACTTCTGTTAAGCCCCACCCATATTATGACACATAGTGTGTCATTTTCACACTCCAACCCCAGCCCTAATTCCACCTCTCGGTGCTAAGCACAACAAAGTTCCCACGAATGTAAATGAACCTCCCTGACTTGGAAGTGTAATGGGAATGTGTCATTTCCCTGTAGTATTGACACACTGGGGAGTCCATCTCTCCTGATCTGATATCTGATTATTATCTCCTTCAGTCCTTGGAGTCTCCTGCAATGTGTGTGCCACATGGACATTTCAAAAGATTTACTACAAAGGACGTCTTACCTGGGAAGAAACCATTTATCTTAAATTGCTGCCTTTTGTTGGATGGGAGAAATGAGGGCATTTACTGTTAACACGCGGAAGTATGTCAGAATATGGAGGAGGGAAAGGTTATTTAGATGGAGGTACGTCGGCTTTCACTAGCAGACTAGTTTCACACGGAGGCTATGTCTGTTCCTTATCAATGGACCAAAGGAAACAAAAATAGTTATCCTACAGGCTATGTGCCAGTAAATCAAAAATAGGTTACAAATGCAACTGTGTATGGTTTGCGCCTAGTTATTAACCCCTTAAGGATGAGTGACGTGCCAGGACTGTCAAGCGTGTCTGGGCATTTTGGACTGGCACATCACAGACTTTTGTGATCAAAGCGTGGCTACATGCCGCACTGTGATCACAGAACACGTTAATTAAAAAAAAAAAAAATAGTGCATTGGTCCTCAGGGGCACCCTACCCCCAGACTTCGTGGTCCTTAAAGGAGCAGTAAACATTTTTGTTAGGAATACCTATATGTTATAGGTATGATAGTTCTAACTGACAGGAAGTGAATTTACTGTGTTTACTTCCTGATAGTTCTAACTGACAGGAAGTGAATTTACTGTGTTTACTTCCTGATAGTTCTAACTGACAGGAAGTGAATTTACTGTGTTTACTTCCTAATAGTTCTAACTGACAGGAAGTGAATTTAGTGTGTGTTTGCTTCCTGATAGTTCTAACTGACAGGAAGTGACTCAGCAGTTTTCATCACATTCTGTAGAGAACTGTAAGTCACTGACTTTTCTCTCCATTAGAAAGTAATAGAATAACTAATTGGAATATGAACATTAGAGGGCACCTCTAATGTAAAAAAAACAAAACAAAAAAACCCACAGTTTTAAACACTAATAACTCTGGGAATATGCATCTCTCAGCAGAGGGAGTTCCCTTATAGTACTCAACAGGAAACACCCTACAATATATATTATTTCATAAAAAAAGTTTACTGCTCCTTTAAGGGGTTAAAGGGTTAGTTTTGTCTTATTCTAAGAACAACAAGTTTTGAGAGGTATAAGGTTTGAAAGTGTCCACTGCCTCCCCTTTCACTGACGTCAGCTGCCAAGCTGACAGAAGGAGATCCTGGTTCTGGGACCGGCAGGTGGCTCTTCAGCAGAGCCGAGATAGCGCTATCTAAAAATCAATACTTCAATGGAATGGTCTACAAAGTGTGCCTGGTTTGCACAGCTTATTCGGTTTCCTTTTAAAATTAAGCATATTGCAGAGATTGAGACCTGCCAGAAATGATTATTACAGCATGCCCTATAATATAAGAATTTTTTTCTTTAATCCCTTAACCCCTTAAGGACCGGCCGTGCACACACGCAGCCGTCACTTAAGGACCACGGGGCATTTTTTTTTGCTCATCTGATTCCGGACTCCCTGAACGTCGTGCAGCTGCACGGGGAGCCATGAATTCCATGACGTACATGTATGTCCTTGGTCCTTTAGGGACATCCAGTGGCGTAACTATAGGGGTTGCACCTGCGACCGGGCCCGTGCACTCCAGGGGCCAGGCCTCCCCCTGCAACCCCTCTGCCGGGCGCCTGCAATCTCCCGCCGGCGCTCTAGTAATGCAGAGACATCATCTCCAAGCACTTTGCACTGCTAAGAGCACTGTGTGGGAGCTCCAGGTAGGAGATGGGGGCATTGTGGAAGGGGTCAGAGTGGTCAGGGAGGTCAATGTGGTGGGGAGGGAGGCCAATACAGTGGTGGGGGTGGCCCGTGGCACTTCTTGTACCAGGGCCTGAAGGCTTCTTGTTACGCCTCTGGAGACATCCACCTCATGACGTACATGTATGTCATAGGTCGTTAAAGGATTAATGACCAATGACATGCCAGGACCTTCATCTGTGTCTGTGCCTTAAAGGGGAACTACCACCTCGCAATAACTTTACATTAATTAATTCTTCATCTGACGACTAGCTGCTTAGTAGCGCTAGTAGCCAGAAATATTACCTGGTTTCAAAGATTTTTTACTTTTCGGAGGCTGACATCTCGTCATAGTAATGTCCGTGCGCCTGCGCTGTCAGTCCCTTTTGGAGCCGTCCGGCTCCTAGCAATACCTCCTAGACCCGGCTGGGACTGACAGCGCAGGCACGTGGACGTCACTATGACGAGATGTCCGTGCTTCCTGCTACTGTGAGCCTCCGAAAAACTGAAAAATCTTTGAAACTAGGTAATATTTCTGGCGCTACTAAGCAGCTAGTCACCAGATGAAGAATTAATTAATGTAAAGTTATTGCGGGGTGGTAGTTCCCCTTTAAGGGGATATTAATAGCTGCTTTTAACCAAGTTTAATATTGTAGATATTAAAAAATAAAAGAATTTATGTAAATCCGGTCTCTCAATCATGTATAGTTTGATCAAAATACGCTTCTTAAGTTCCCCCCTCCTGCCCCTTTCACAGACTTTCAGAGCTTTATCTGACAGCATGAGATTCTGGTCCCAGGACCGGCTGGCGGCTCCTCAGCAGGGCTGAAATAGCGTTATTTAAAGGGGAACTACCACCCCGCAATAACTTTACATTAATTCAGAATGAAGAATGAATTAATGTAAAGTTATTGCGGGGTGGTAGTTCCCCTTTAAAAAGAAATTCTTCATTGGAAAGGTTTACAAATATGCCTGGTTTGCAAGCTCACTTTGTAGACCTTTCCGTCAGGTCACACGACTTGAATCTCCTTCTGTCAGCTTTACCGATGACATCAGTGAAAAGGGTGAGAGAGACGGCAACTTTAAAACCTTATATCTCTCAAACTATGAAGGTTTGAGAGACATGATGTGGACCAGTTAATTTATTTTCTTAATATCTAAAATATTACATGTTCTTAAAATAAGACATTTCTAACCCTTTAAACAGAACAGTGACAAAAAAAAACTGAGGCTGAGGTACTACAAAAATCTCCAAATTCACAATGATTTCATTTAGAATTTTAACCCCTTCTGGGGGCTCCAAAGAAGAGAGTTCCCAGGTACGGGAGTCTCAGAGGTTAAATCAGCCCAGATTTTGGGGGCATTAATACAGACAATATTGGTTAATAGTGGCCATTAGGATTCTACACCAAGTGGGCTTTTTATTACTGGAGTTAAAAGCCCCATTTAATTCAAATGGAATGTTTTTTTTTTCCTCCAAATGGTGCAGTTAGTATGTACCAAAATTGCTACTTTTTGCAAATGGTCCATTATTGGAATATTGTTGGTGCAGCATGTTTCATAATGGCATAAACCCTTTGTGTGCCAGAAAGGTATCCAATGCACTGCATACCTCTATGGCACTCAGACGGTTAATCCTGTCCATTGTGTGAACATCCAGTGCTTGAGCTCAGCCGTAAGGTATACATAATCAGTGAGGTGTCAGTATTTAGAAGAGCCAGTAGAGGGCAGCATTTTAAAACCAAAAGTTGACGCATTCAACATAAATGAAATTATAATTCTACGTAAAAAGGTCTTACGTATATAAAACAGTTGTGGGATAAACTAAAATTTCTCAAATTCCCATTGAGTTAAATGGGGCTTTTAACACCTTTACAGACAGAGAGGTCACCAATGCCTCTCTAGCATTTTAAGAGTTGAAAGTTCCAATGAGAATTCTTATTTGTCCTCTAGAGGGCAGTCAGGTTCCCCAGAATTGTTCCACTTTGCTGTTATACAGAAGAACCTGTGTCACATAGAAATGATGTTGGCAATAAAAATTAAGGGTAAGATAACATTGGGAGTGTCGGCAAAGAGATCTGCCCTGACAGATGGTTAGATCAACAGGGAACAGGCCCCACCCCTTAGGCTGGCTGTTTGCACTAAACATACATACTGTTTATGTACCCACAACTTTAACTATATAACATATGCATGTTTAGTGCAAGCAGCAAGCCTACTACAAAAAATACAGCAAACCAACGATTAAAGGGATAGTAATGTTTCACAAAACAGCAGCTGCAATTACTCTTCATAGTATTTGGGCCATGGAGAGCATTATTTATACTGATTGTAATATAACATTCAAAGTTACTAATAAGGCTAGAATTGTAATCTATCTGTGAAATGGGCAGTCAGACCAATACTTAACCTACCTTTTTTTATTAAACTAGAATAAAACCAAAATTGCTTTGTTATTTGATATTATATGAGTTAAAGTGATTTGTGTTTTATTCATTATACTTTTGAAACGGCGCACTTAAAATGTCGCATTTGTTTGGGCACGTCATTCAGAATGACGCATTTAGTATGCTGCGTCTTAAAGTGTTAATGATGTCCAAAAAAAAGTTTTTTTGCATTTAGAAGAACTTAAAAAGATGAGCTAAATGCAAAAAAAGTATCTCTCAAACCGCTATGGTTTAAGAGATACAGGCGTTTAAAGTTCGCTGTTTCCTACTGACAGCTGTAAAGCTGTCAGCAGGAGATTCGTGTCGGTCGACACGGAGGCGCCTGAGAAGTGCCGGGATCTCGTTACTTACATGGAATCCCTTCACTGGAATGGTCTAAAACGTGTGCCTGAACAGCAGTCACACGTTTTAGACCATTCCAATGAAGGGATTCCGTGTAAGTAACGAGATCGCGGCACTTCTCAAGCCCCCCACCAGCTCCAAATTGCCCCCCAGCTCCACTTTGTTCCCATCAGCACCAACCTGTCCCCCACCAGCTCCAACTTGCCCCACCAGCTCCACTTTGCCCCCATCAGCTCCAACTTGCACCCTATCAGCTCCAACTTGCACCCTATCAGCTCCAACTTGCCCCTTATCAGCTCCAACTTGCCCCCTATCACAGACCTGTAGCTGCTGGAGCTCCAGAGTGGTTTTCTCTTCAGTAATGTAGAGCGCTGGGAGATGATGTCATGGAGATGATGTCATCACCCAGCGCTCTGCATTACTAAAGAGCCGACAGTGATGAGGGAGCGCAGTAGCTACACAGACCTGACTGTTAGTAGGAACGGTGTTCCCAAGTGTTCCTGGAGGACTCGTTGAGTGCAGCAGCAATGCTAAGCATCATAGCAAGCACTGCAGAAATGAGGTTTCCTCCGGGCCCCCTTATTGGACTGGGCCCTAGGTAGACACCTTGTGCACCTTGCCAGTAATCCGACTCTGCCACTGGGAGAGGGCCCTTTTTTTTTGTTGTAGATGGGGAGGAGGGGGGGGGGAATAAAAAGAGAAGGTGTTAATTAAAAATATGCTGGGAATAGGGCGAAAAAATATATATTGCTTCAATTCCCAATTCATTAGTGCAGGGGGGCTTGAAGAGAAAACTGATATATTTACTTGGGTGAATAACTTTAGAGCGCAAGCAAACCCACATTGGTATATGTATAGAGAGAGGTATTCATCTCTCATTCTACAACATGCCTGATGGAGAGACCTGACTGGTCTTGAAAGCCTACAGTGTAAAGCTAATAAAGGTATTACTTTTACTCTCCTAGGGCTCGATACTATTAATGGCATTAAACCGTTGTTAGGGCCCAAATAAATTCTGGGAACACAAACACAGTTGTACAGTCGGAATCCTATTGCCTTTCCAGCATGTACCACAACGAACATTGGCCGCAAAATCCTATGTTGCGGCCGAATGCTCGTTGCACCCCTTTTGTTCCCACAATACACGTTAAATAGCCTGAACAGTGGAAACATCAAAGGAAACTAACCAACTCACAATGTGTGACACATTGACAAACATCAAGATTGATCTAAAAACACAGTCACCTCCCAAACTTTAACCCTACCCTTGGCCCTACATTACCCCTAACATTTACTATCAAGTTAAACAATACTAGCTCTAACACTATCCTATCACCCATACCTCACAGCTATCAGCTTCTATCTTCTTCATCTGTTATCTTCTTTTTTCTTCTCTGTTTGTCACCTTCTTTGGTTGTCCTATTCAAACAGTGTTGCCCCTCAAAAAAATTTATGTATGAAACTTAATAGTGCCATTAAAGTTACGCTGCCGCTGCTGCTGATGGTGGCAGAAAAATGAACAAAAATGCTTTCCTCTTTGTTCCTTTCGGGCCGTTGCCCAATCCATACTGACGGAAATTAAAAGAGACTGGCTTTTATATGGCCAAACCCTGTTCAAAATGGTTCCCATGCTCCCATTGGTTGGGATGTGGGGTTACGCATCTACCAGCTATTCAGCTTCTAGCAGGTTACGTCATCCTTCCCCCTAGAGGTTGATTGGCTGGGATGTGCATAACCCCATATCCCAGCCAATGGGAGCGTGGGAACCATTTTGAACAGGGACTGGCCGTATAAAAAGCCAATCATAGTTAAAATTTCCCTCAGTGTGGATCACACAATGGCCCTAAAGGTACAAGGAGAGGGCATTTTTGTTCTTTTTTTCTGCCACCTCTGGCAGCGTAACTTTAATGGCAATATTGATTTTCATATATATATTTCTTTTTTTGAGGGACAACACTGTTTGAAGAGGACAACACAAGAAGACAACAGATGAAGAGAAGAAGAAAGAAGATGATAAATGAAGAAGATAGAAGCTTACACAAGAAGAATCACAGGGTACTGAAGACCCCGCTGCACATCAGGCTTACAGGTAAGTGTTTATTTTAATGGGATGGTGTTAGCTTGAGGGGGATTAACCCTCTGAGTTCCAGTGGGGTATGCAACACTGTGCAATACACTGCATATCCCACTGGCACTCAAAGTTTTCTTTTTTATTTTCACTCATGTTTTTGGTTCCTTGGATGTATTGATATGGGGCTTAAAGGGATAGCAATACTTTGATTTATCTTTATTTTATTTTGTAGGCATTAAAAAAACATGAAGAATGATATAAGTTTTATCTCTCAAACCTTTATGGTTTGAGAGATATTCACAAGCAAAGTATCCCCCTCCCACCCCTTTTACCTAATGTAAGCAATCTCTTCTCAAATGTGGAATCCAGTCCATAGACCAGACCGATAACAGCAGGGGACAATCTTCTTCCTATGAGAACAATGAAAGCCCTGCCCCCCTTGACAAGTTTTTCAGGTTTTTCCCTTATCTTAATTGAAGATTGTCCCTCTCTGCAGTCTGCCTGGGCACCTCCCTTCTGATCTGGCTGAGCAGTGTTACATCAGTAAAAGGGACGGGAGGAGGATACTTTGTCATTCAATTACTCTTGAACTACAACTCTGACAGAATTGAAATAACACTCTCCAAAGGCCAAATACTATGATGATTAATTAGAGCTGATTTTATTATGAAACACTACTATCCCTTTAAAGTCATGAAAATCCCTGGCTCGGCTCTACCTCTGCGATTTGTGGTTTACCCGCCTCTAGAAACCAAAAGATGAGCAATTTCAGAAGAAAACACCTGCACCATAGGGTACAAATGAAAATTCCCCAAATTTCAATTATTGTGAATAGGCCTTTGAACCCTTGAATCCTACAGAGGACAGTAACTCCTTTTCTTGATTTTGTTATTATGGAAACAAAGGAATTGTGTTGGACACCGGCAGGGGATCAAGAGATGTGAGAATAGAGGGGATAGAGCGAGATTAGAGAGGGGGTAGGGACCAAAAAGTGAAAAGGGAAGGGGGTAGGTTTAAAAAGAGAGTTGTGACAAAGAAGCTAAGACATGAGAGGTGATGGATCTAAGAAAACAAAAGAGGGGAAAGGCAATTAGTTAGATTGGAGGAGAAAAGACGGCCAGAGAAGAGGGGTATTAGGTAGAGATCCTCCTTGTGGGAACCTGTAAGGAAAAAGAGTGATGATTCTCGTACCGTGGAAATTCATGTGGGAAAGAAATATCTGTGAATCTTAAAGGAGCAGTAAACTTCCTTTTATGAAAACACATATTTTACAGAGCATTTCCTGCTGAATAAAACAAGGTCACTCCCATTGCTGTCAGATGTTTTATTCAAATATTATAGCAATTTAAATAATCAGGAAGTGAATTTACTGTGTTTACTTCCTGATAGTTCTAACTGACAGGAAGTGAATTTACTGTGATTACTTCCTGATAGTTCTAACTGACAGGAAGTGAATTTACTGCGTTTACTTCCTGATAGGTCTAACTGACAGGAAGTGACTCAGCAGTTTCTATCACATTCTATGGAGAACTGTATGTCTCTGACTTTCCTCTCCATTAGAATCTAACAGGAAATCTAATTAGAATTTGACCACTAGAGGGCACTGCTTATGTAAAAAAACATGGGTCTAAACTGTAATAACTCTGGAAATATAAATCTCTCGGTAGTAGGAGTACCCTTATTTTACTCAATAGGAAAATCCCTACAATAATTATTTTTTCATAAAAAAAGTTTACTGCTACTAACACTGGAGGGTACATATCTGCACCGACTTCCACTTTCTTTTGATGTTGCCACAATGTTGGCATGACGTAACAACAATTCTTCACACAAGCACGCAAGAGCACTCTTGCACACACGTGATCTAGTGTGAAGAAAACGCCGTGGAAAGGAATCTTTGTGTAGGAGGTGGAAGTCCTTGTTTGCTGTAAATTTTTGTGCATATTGTGAAGAAGGGAAATGAAAAATAAGAGAAGAAGGGAGAACAGATAGAACGAAAGAAAGACCAAGTGGTAGGGGATTTGCTAGGGTTCCAAAAAGCCCCGGAACTTGGACCCACCACCACCTGTATGGTTTTGACCCAAACAGTCTGGTTTTGGCCTTCCCAGTCTTGTTTTCAACAATGTCCAGCTTTCACAAACTAGAACAGATTATTGCGCTCCTGCTGGTTAGACCACACATCTACCACCAAAACACTAATTGTAATTGGATGGTTGTGCAGCTTGATCGCTAGATAAGTCCCCAGTATATTACTTTCTTAAAGTAAGCCTGCAGGACCAAAATTAATCTTCCCGTCGGAAAGAATTATTAAATCAGAAAGTAACCACCAAATTTATGGGATTTTGCACTGTGTACAGCACAAAGCACTTTGCCTCTGTCTGGATTTGGCAAGAGTAAAAGGTGGCAATGCTAGCCCAACTGCTACATTACTTGTCCAACCATGGCTTTACCATAGCCTCCAGCTGTAGCAGGCGCAAGACGATTTTCGTGCTCTTGTACAACAGTAGCGTTTTATACTTTTTCAACACAGAAGACAATGTGACCTCTGCGGAGTTTATTCTGCAACAGAGGAAAATCTCAGGCACAGGGGTGATCACCCACATACAATGTAACGGGAATTAATTTAGAGGACAAAACAATATTGTTTCATGTAAAGAATATCTCATTAAAGGGATAGTAATGTTTCATAATAAAAGCAGCTCCAATTAATCTTCATAGTATTTGGGCCGTGGAGAGTGTTATTTCAATACTGTCAGAGTTGTAGTACAAGAGTAATTGAATGATAAAGTATCCCCCTCCCGCCCCTTTTACTGATGTAACACTGCTCACCTCAGAGCAGCAGCACTGTCTGGATGGATCACAGAGAGGGATAATCTTCCGTGATCATAAGGAAAAACCTGTCAAGGGGGGCAGGGCTTTCATTGTTCTCACAGTAAGAAGATTGTCCCTTGCTGTGAGCTGCCTGATCAAGGGACCAGATTCCGCATCTGAGGGGAGGCGGCTTACACTAGGTAAAAGGGGCGGGAGGGGGATACTTTTTCATTCAATTACTCTTGAAATACAACTCTGCTGTTCTTGTGAAACATTACTATCCCTTTAAGTTTATGACCATTCCATATACATGGCTGCTGTGTGTTGTGTCTGGCCTTTAATAGAACACTAGACACAGATAATGTGGGTTTTAGCAGTTATATGGCGGCAGGTATGGAACCCTAATATCTCCTAAAAAGGGACACTTGGGAGGTTTGGGCTCCTAATATCTCCTAAAGAGGGACACTTGGGAGGTATGGATCCCTAATATCTCCTAAAGAGGGACACTTGGGAGGTATAGACCCCTAATATCCCCTAAAGAGGGACACTTGGGAGGTACAGACCCCTAATATCTCCTAAAGAGGGACACTTGGGAGGTACAGACCTCTAATATCTCCTACAGAGGGACACTTGGGAGGTATGGACCCCTAATATCTCCTAAAAAGGGACACTTGGGAGGCATGGATCCCTAATATCTCCTAAAGATGCACACTTGGGAGGCACAGACCTCTAATATCTCCTAAAGAGGGACACTTGGGAGGTACAGACCTCTAATATCTCCTAAAGAGGGACACTTGAGAGGTACAGACCCCTAATATCTCCTAAAGAGGGACACTTGGGAGGCACAGACCTCTAATATCTCCTAAAGAGGGGCACTTGGGAGGTACGGACCCCTAATATCTCCTAAAGAGGGACACTTGGGAGGTAAGTACCCCTAATATCTCCTATAGAGGGACACTTGGGAGGCACAGACCTCTAATATCTCCTAAAGAGGGACACTAGGGAGGTACGCACCCCTAATATCTCCTAAAGAGGGACACTTGAGAGGTACAGACCTCTAATATCTCCTAAAGAGGGACACTTGGGAGGTATGGACCCCTAATATCTCCTAAAGAGGGACACTTGGGAGGTATGGACCCCTAATATCTCCTAATGAGGGACACTTGGGAGGTACAGACCCCTAATATCTCCTAAAGAGGGACACATGAGAGGTACAGACCCCTAATATCTCCTAAAGAGGGACAATTGAGAGGTACAGACCTCTAATATCTCCTAAAGAGGGACACTTGGGAGGTATGGACCCCTAATATCTCCTAAAGAGGGACACTTGGGAGGTATGGACCCCTAATATCTCCTAATGAGGGACACTTGGGAGGTACAGACCCCTAATATCTCCTAAAGAGGGACAATTGAGAGGTACAGACCTCTAATATCTCCTAAAGAGGGACATTTGGGAGGTACAGACCCCTAATATCTCCTAAAGAGGGACACTTGGGAGGTACAGACCTCTAATATCTCCTAAAGAGGGACAATTGAGAGGTACAGACCTCTAATATCTCCTAAAGAGGGACAATTGAGAGGTACAGACTCCTAATATCTCCTAAAGAGGGACAATTGAGAGGTACGGGTGTGGGATGGGAACGGGATTATTCATGTTTGTGTTCGTGTGAGCAAGAATGTACATATTGCGTAAAAATCCTACATTGTGGGAAGCTTTAAGGGTTAATATTTCAAAGATCTCCGGGTCAACTCATCTTGAAAGTGCCCAGGCATGAATCCGAAGCGTCTGCGAGTTTAATCCGGTCAGTGTGCAGGCGCGTGTCCTGGCACTAGAGCAGCGCACAATCTCTGGCGCAGGGTGAAGACAGACATAAAGAGTAATAAGATTTTATTAACAGGACAATATTTACCTTGTAAAAAAAATCTCATTATGCACAACCCTCCTGTCCATGTGTCTGTCCTTTGGTAGATCTCAATACTTATAAACACGACAAGTGTGTGTGTGTAGGTGATTATGTTTGCATGTGTGAATTCGTCTGTGATCGTGTTTGTGTGTGTGATTGCATGATGTGTGTGTGCGTGATTGTTTGCATGATGTTTGTGTGTGTGATTGTGTTTATGTGTGTTTGTGAGGGTGCACAACAGATTGCAAAACAATGCACTGTGCACCCCATTAGTCCTTAAATTGTTAATTATTCCTGGCGTCCAGTCATCAGTGTCTCCACTCCTTGGTTTTTGTTTTGGTTAATATAAACCGTGGGGAATGTGTGGGAGGACAGAGGAGTCGGGGGTGGTACAGAGAGGCAATGGAGTGTTGGACAGAGAAACAGGCAAATAATAGAATAGAACAGCAGAAGAGATGGTACTAGAGTAATGGAGGAGAAATTAAAGGGACACTACCATCAAAAACCCCTTTGTGTTGCAAAGTGTGTGTGTGTGTGTGTGTGTGTGTGTGTGTGTGTGTGTGTGTGTGTGTGTGTGTGTGTGTGTGTGTGTGTGTGTGTGTGGTGGGGGGGGGTGTCATGCATACCCCCCAAGAGTCCCTCTTTAGGAGGGACAGTCCCTCTTTAAGACCCAAATCCCTCTGTCCCTCTTTTCTACCCTTTTGTCCCTCTTTTTAGGACATCAGAATGATGGTGTGTATTACATTGCTCCACAGCAATAAAACTCACATAAATGTGTTGTTAACCCCCTTGAGTGCCAGAAGGGTATGCAACGCATTGCAAAACAATGTGTTGCATAGTCCTCTGGCACTCAAAGGGTTAATCTTCAATATATGTGTTCATAAATGAACCTGTGTAATTAAAAAACATTGGTCTTGTTCTAAATCATTTAATCAGTTACACAAAGAAGTGCAGATAGGTCAAGAAGTAACCTAAAAATTCTTGGAAATGCCCCGCCTACCAGCCACGCCCCCCAGAAACGCCACCTAAGTCAGAAGTGTCCCTCGTTGGCCATTTGAAATGTTGGGAGGTACGGTCATTTAAATAAACTATATATGACTTTTATGTACAGACCGATGTAAGTGGACAGAGGGTCATTCTTGTGAGAGATGAGTTTCTCCAAGTATGCATTCACATGCAATAAAAATGAGAGCCCCTTTAAGAGACAACCCCTAATAATAACCCCTCCCTTACCATACTATGGCCAGAAACTCCTAACAGCCCATAAGAATTTTTCCCTTGCTCCACTGCCCAAGAGATAACATCTTCAAATCAATGCTGGATGTTATGTCCATGGAGGCAGACATGACAGGTGCTAGAAGGACCTCAGATTCTGCTCGGTGCAAAAGGTAATCTTAAAGGGACAGTAATGTCACAAAATAAATGACCATCTGATTGTTCAATATCATATTTTTATACTGAATATTATGTTCTGAAAATCCATTACCTTTACATTTGGCTTGAAAATCCAATTAAATGTTTCCCCCTCTCGCTCCTTTTCAGAGCATCATAAGGACGTCCCTCGGATCTGAAAGCCACTCACTTGATTGGATGGATTGCAACAAGGGAAAATATTGTGTGTGCAAGTGTAAGGACAGTAAAGAAGGAGGGCAGGTTTTTCCTTACGCTAACACAATATTGTCCCTCATTGCGATTCATCCGGCCTGTCTTTTGGATCTGTCTTTGACGTGCTCAAAAGGGGCGAGAGGGGGAAACTTTTAACTGGATTTTCAAACCAAATATAAAGGTAAAGGACTTAGTATAGAAAATTACATTGCACAACGGGATGGACATTTTTTTCTTGATATTACAATAACTTTAACTCTTTATAGGAATGCTAACACCAAAATATGAAATCAATTGACATAACTTTAAATATCACATACTTACAGCTAACATATGTAAAAATAAATTATTCATGTTGTGTCCCTAAAATACAATCCTACACTTGCTTCTCAAGACATCTGTACCTTTCCCTATTCAGAGAGCATTTATCAAATGTTGTTTCTACTCTTTGTATTGGGAAATAACAGCTAAAATCAGGGTGATTGTGATTAATGCTTACTGGTATTGCGCGGTTATGTTATCTCAGCCCATTTACAGATAATCCCGGGCAACGGGAGCCTAGGAAAATGCAGGAGCATCTCTGCAAATGTAAGACGGGATTTTAGGGCCCCAGAAAATATAAGTTTTAGAGAGGATGCGTGAAGTTCAGGGGATTTAAACGCGTATAACCCCAGTTCATTTTGGAGGTGTTGGTGCTCCTTTAAGACCAGAGACCTTTGCAAAGCATTGCTCTGCATACCGCTCTGATCCTTAACCTTATGAGTGCCAGAGGGGTGTGCAACGCATTGCAGAGGGAAAAGGGATATTAATGTTTCACAATAAAAGCAGCCCCAATTAATCTTCATAGTATTTAGGCCATGGAGAGTGTTATTTCAATACTGTCATAGTTGTAGTACAAGAGTATCTGAATGATAAAGTATCCCCCTCCCGCCCCTTTTACCTAGTATAAGCCGCCTCCCGTCAGATGTGGAATCTGGGCTCTTTATAGGACAGGTCACAGCAAGGGACAATCTTCTTACTGTGATCATAAGGAAAACACTGTCCCACTTGACAGGTTTTTCCTTATGATCACTAAAGATTGTCCCTCTCTGTGATCCATCAGGACAGTCTTGCTGCTCTGAGGTGAGCAGTGTTACATCAGTAAAAGGGGCGGGAAGGGGATACTTTATCATTCAATTACTCTTGTACTAGAACTCGGACAGTATTTTTTGTGAAACATTACCATCGCTTTAATGATTAATGTAGACTCATGCACTCTGCCTGCTTCAGGTTGGAAAAAAAAACCTGCCAGCCACTCTCGTGTCAGCATCCATTTACATGACATTCAGTCTCGCAACAAAGGATCCACTTTTTTGAGGAATGCTAGGTCAGACTGAGTGACCCTTTAGTGTTATCCAAATCCCAAACGTGTGATACCTCCATGGATGGGTCACTGAATTAGCTTTCCAACAAGTCATTGTTCACTAAGGGGATAAGATGCTTATTTCGCGCAACTGGGAACTCTATGGGTCTCAACATGACACTCCGGTTTTTGGTGTTAAAGGGGAACTATCAGCCCTACACAAGTCTGGCTCAGTGTGATCCTCATATAGCGATAAACTGTAATTGTTGTTTTATTTTCTTATACAATGCATGCTTTGACGAAATGTAAAGTTTTCAGAATGAGACTGGGCCTTACTTCTGGACAGACAAGGGGGTACAACTCTTTTTCCGCAGTCTGTCAATCTTCTTCTGTCCCCTCCCCATGTAGGGCCTCATTTTAACTTCCTCCTATGATGGAGGAGTTCTCCATGTGAGCTGGAGCTCTCTCTAGCCAATGAGATCGCTCCAGCTTACATGCTGGAATCCTCCTCATCGGAGGAGGTTGGAACATGACAGTGCTTGGGGAGGGAACAAATAAAGATTAACAGGCTGCGATACAGAGATGTAACCGCAGTCAGTCCAGAACTGAGGCCCCGGCTCATTTTTAAAACCTAACATTTTGGCAAGTATTCCAAAAAACAAAAAGAATAAGGAGCGCCTATATTGCATTACTCAACGCTTCAAATAATGTATCAGTTATCCAATTTGGACATGTTGTCAGGCCATCAAGGTTGATTAAGCAGCGGAGAGCTGTGAAACGCGTTCCATAATCAATCCAATGGATGCCTGTTGTTTTTAATAAATATATTCTTTGGATAAAAGCGAACGGCTACCCTCTTTTATATATATATTTTTTATTTATTATTTTTTATATATATTTTTACTATTATTATTTATCTTTTCATCAAATGGTGCATCGATTATATCCTTCCTGCTGGTGGATTACCGCTGGACTTCGGTGAATCGAAGGAGATACCCAAATAGGAACGGGTAAAGTACCCTGTATGCTATATTGGTTGATGACAGACATATGCCTAACTGGTGTAAAAGTTTGTGTACACAGGCCAATGTCTGGGTAATGTTAACCCTTTGATTGCCAGAGGGGTATGCAACGCATTGTTTTGCAATGCGTTGCGTACCCCTCTGGCACTCAAAGGGTTAACATTACCCAGACATTGGCCTGTGTACACACAGTCGACGCAGTCATGCACTGTAGAGGCTGCCCGAAAGCACAGAATGCTCCCAGCACAGAACTCCCAGCATTCCGTGCTCCCAGCATTCCGTGCTCCCAGCATTCCTACACCTCTCAGCACAGAACTCCCAGCATTCAGCACAGAATGCTCCC
This sequence comes from Rhinophrynus dorsalis, assembly GCA_037306005.1. Taxonomy (NCBI): domain Eukaryota; kingdom Metazoa; phylum Chordata; class Amphibia; order Anura; family Rhinophrynidae; genus Rhinophrynus; species Rhinophrynus dorsalis. The sequence goes on from CM074728.1 coordinate 10,482,835, forward strand.
AGCACAAAACTCCCAGCATTCCGTGCTCCCAGCATTCCGTGCTCCCAGCATTCTGGTGGTTCCGTCAGTCTCTGCTGTGCATGACGGCTTCTGACAAACATCCTAGCGAATTATTATATAGGATCATTAACAACACAGAAATGTGAGCTGATGTATGATCTATATTGATACGTTATTTGTAGTGTTGAGTAATGCACTATTGGCGCTCCTTCTTTTTGTTTTTCTGAATGCATGTTCCACTTCCATGCTTTGGATGAATGGTGCTTGAAGTGAAGCTGCCAAGAATACTGCTATTAAGGGGGCGGGAAAAATCAGAACCCATGAGCCTTAAAGCGGAACTTTCAGATCTTACTAAGTCGCCAGGCATTCATTAAACACATGGCGACTAGCTTGGAAATAGATGTCTTACCTTTAAAAAATAGCAGAGTGTAAAGAAATTCTTGGTGTTTGGGGACTGACAGGCAGGTTAGTGCGGTCTGCGCGCCTGCGCCGTCAGTCCCTTTCGGTAACCATATGGTGCACTGCAGTGCTACTCAGTGCAGACCAGAACTGACAGCGCAGGCGCGCAGACAAGATGTCGGCGCTGTAGCCTGGGTTCCGGTCTCCAAATGGGAACGATTCCTTTACACTGGGCTATTTTTTAAAGGAATTAAGTTGCCCCCAGGTTCATCTCTCAACCTTTATGATTTGAGAGATAACCGAACGCAAAGTTCCCCCCTCCCTCCCCCTTCCCTGAAGTCAGCGTTGTACTGACTGCAGGGATATCCGGTCTTATTTTCATCAGGTGGCTCTGCAGCTGAGCCGAGATCGCGTTAGTGAAAAATAATTATTTCACTGAAATGGTCTTCTACGTGTGCTTGGTTTGTGCTTGGTTTGCAAACACACGCAGAAGACCGTTTCAGTGAAAATTATTTTTTACTAACAGGATCTCGGCTCTGCTGTAGAGCCACCTGATGAAAATAAGACCGGATATCCCTGCAGTCAGCACAACGCTGACTTCAGGGAAGGGGAGGGAGGGGGAACTTTGTGTTTGGTTATCTCTCAAACCATAAAGGTTGAGAGATGAACCTGGGACAATTGAATTATTTTTTTTAAATAGCTACACTATGAGGATTAGTAATTTTAAAGTATTACTATCCCTTTAAGTGGTGTCTGCAACCGAAAATTGCAGTTTAACCCCTCAAGGACACGGCCAGCCCTTAAAGACCAAGGAGTATTATTTTTTTTTTGTCAAGGTTCCTCAAACGCCATGCGCTGCACAGGGAGCCCTGAAATCCATGACATGCCAGAACCGTCATGAGTCCTTATTGCGTGTTGGGCTCATGACGGCTCTGGCACGTCAATGGTCCGTAAGGGGTTACAAAAAAAAAAAAGTCTGAGCTGGAATAATGTTTAAATTAAACATGTCCCAGCGGTTGGAATACATTTGTTTTACTCCATAGGAAAAGACCTATAACATGTTGTTATATTTTATTCTTTATAAAAAGTGTAGTGGTCCTTTAATTTCATAAAGAATACTTAGTTGTAAGACTGTGATGGTTTAGAATGGGACTAGTGTAAAAGCCCGTGTACACGGGCCAAGGTCCGGGGGATGTTGACCCTTTGAGTGCTAGAGGTTGCATACCCCTCTGGCACACAATGGGTTAAGAGGCCGGTCCTGCTCTGCGTCCTGATACAGACGCAGTCATGCACTGTAGAGACTGCCCGAAAGCACAGAACTCCCAGCATTCCATGCTCCCAGCACAGAACTCCCAGCATTCCACATAGAATGACCCAGCACAGAACTCCCAGCATTCCGCACAGAATGTCCCAGCACAGAACTCCAGGCATTCCACATAGAATGACCCAGCACAGAACTCCAGGCATTCCGCACAGAATGCTCCCTGCACAGAACTTCCAGCATTCCACATAGAATGTCCCAGCACAGAACTCCCAGCATTCCTCACAGAATGTCCCAGCACAGTACTCCCAGCATTCCACACAGAATGCTCCCTGCACAGAACTCCCAGCATTCCGCACAGAATGCTCCCAGCACAGAACTCCCAGCATTCCGCACAGAATGCTCCCAGCACAGAACTCCCAGCATTCCGCACAGAATGCGCCCTGCTCAGAACTCCCAACATTCCGCACACAATGCTCCCAGCTCAGAAATCCCAGCATTCCGCACAGAATGCGCCCTGCACAGAACTCCCAGCATTCCGCACAGAATGCTCCCTGCACAGAACTCCCAGCATTCCTCACAGAATGCTCCCAGCACAGAACTCCTAGCATTCCTCACAGAATGCTCCCTGCACAGAACTCCCAGCATTCCACATAGAATGACCCAGCACAGAACTCCCAGCATTCCTCACAGAATGCTCCCTGCACAGAACTCCCAGCATTCCACATAGAATGACCCAGCACAGAACTCCCAGCATTCCGCACAGAATGCTCCCTGCACAGAACTCCCAGCATTCCGCACAGAATGCTCCCTGCACAGAACTCCCAGCATTCCGCACAGAATGCTCCCTGCACAGAACTCCAGGCATTCCACACAGAATGCTCCCAGCACAGAACTCCCAGCATTCCGCACAGAATGACCCAGCACAGAACTCCCAGCATTCCGCACAGAATGCTTCCAGCACAGAACTCCCAGCATTCCGCACAGAATGCTCCCAGCTCAGAACTCCCAGCATTCCACACAGAATGCTTCCAGCACAGAACTCCCAGCATTCCGCACAGAATGCTTCCAGCACAGAACTCCCAGCATTCCTCACAGAATGCTCCCAGCACAGAACTCCCAGCATTCCGCACAGAATGCCCCACATTCCTCACAGAATGCTCCCAGCACAGAACTCCCAGCATTCCGCACAGAATGCTCCCAGCACAGAGCTCCCAGCATTCTGTGTGCTCGGGCAGTCTCTACTGCTCATGACGGCTTCTGACAAACATCCTAGCGAATTATTATATAGGATGATACTGATGTTCTATGAGCTGAAGTAAACCAAACTGTGTCTTAGAGTCTCTTAGATTAAAATTGATTTTTTAACCCCTTGGTTCCTCGATAGGTCTCAAGACCTCTTCTAGCATTCAAGGGGTTAAACAAAGCCGATGTATAAATCAGTGGATGGATGATTTTCTCCAGCTGTGCATTGTACATCAGCCTCGGTATCACTATGTAACCTTTTTGTGACAAGTTGTATAAATAGTTGTTGGCATTAGGAGGTCAGTCCTGTAAAGGTCAGTAAGGGATGGGGGCAGCCAAACTGCTCATACGGACCTGAGACTTAAGGACATATACACGCAGCAAAAAAAAGTCTAATTGTGGGCAAACCAGCTGTCCCACAGGGGTGAAATAAAGATTCCAACTCATTTAAATGGTATTATTAACCCTTTGTATGCTAGTGAGGTCTACCAACAGTGTCCTAGAGACCTCTCAAGCATACCACGGGTTAAAATCCATATTTAAATCAGTTGGGGTGCATTCATCTGTCCCCTTAACCCTTATGCCTTGCATACCCATCTGACACTGAAAGGGTTAAGATGAGGTTGGTTCATCCCAGAATTCCTCCACTAAAGTATCACTTGTGCTGTGATGTCCCCAAAAGCACTGTTTTGCAATATGTTGGAGATGTAGCTATCATGTAAGGGGTAAAAAAGAACGTGAACCTGTGTTGGGTCTTGTGAAACGCGTGGTTTTGGATGAATACTAAAGCCATCCTCCGATTAAAGCAGGCCTTTCAGCTTTATAATATTGCCCCCAATACATCCTATAAAGTAATTCGCTAAATGTGTGTTTGTCAGAAGCCGTCATGTGCAGTGGAGACGGCTGAGCGCGCTGCAGTCATGCACAGTAGAGACTACCCGCGCCTAGGTGAGCAGACAGGACTACGGTCTGAATTCGAGCGCCTCACTCCGTATCAGCTGCGGCGCGGGCAGTCTCTACTGTGCATGACTGCAGAGCGGCCGTTGCTGGGTGGCACTGTGGCCCGTATGCACTTCAACTAGTTAGTAATACAGCGAAAGGCAAAGTAATAGTTGTATTATGGAGAATAAAGCCACGTTACTGAAGTAATCCACCTTTATCGGCAGGCATCCAGCGGACAACAGCGCACACATATTAGAGGGAAGTTGCCTCTGAGTGCGCTCTGTCTGTCCCGTTCACTGCCGGATTGGTGGTGACGTTCAATGGCTACCTTAAAGGGATAGTAATGTTTCACAAAAATGGCAGCTCCAATGAATCTTTGGGCCATTGAGTGTTATTTATCTATTTGGCCATGGAGAGTGTTATTTCACTACTGATAGAGTTGTAGTTCAAGAGTAATTGAATGATAAAGTGTCCCCCTCCCGCCCCTTTTACCTAGTGTAACACTGCCTTCCCTCAGATGTGGAATCTGGTCCATAGACCAGACAGATAACAGCAAGGGACTATCTTCTTACTGTGAGAACAATGAAAGCCCTGCCCCCCCTTGACAAACTTTTCAGGGTTTTCCCTTATCTTAAATGAACACTGTCCCTCTCTGCAATCCACTTGGACACCACCCTGCTGCTCTGAGGTGAGCTGTGTTATATCAGTAAAAAGGGCAGGAGGATGAGGGAGAGGGCGAAAGTGAGGGAGGGAGAAAGAGAGAGACAGAGAGGAAGAGAGAAGGAGAAAGAGAGAGAGAGAGAAAAAGAAAGAGAGAGAGGGAGGGAGAAAGAAAAAGAGAGAGAGAGAGAAAGAGAGAGTGAAAGAGAGACAGTGAAAGAGAGAGAAGGAGAGAGAGAGAAAGAGAGAAGGAGAGAGAGAGAGGGAGGGGGAAAGAGAGACACAGAGAGGAAGAGAGAAGGAGAAAGAGAGAGAGAAAGAAAGAGAGAGAGAGAGAGAGGGAGAGGGAGTGAAAGAGAGAGAGTGAAAGAGAGAGAGAGAGAGGTAGCGAGAGGGAGAGACAGGGAAAGAGAGAGGGAGAGAGAGGGAAAGAGAGAGGGAGGGAGAGAGGGAAGGAGGGAGAAAGAGAGGGAGAAAAAAGAGATAGAGAGAGAGAGAGAGAGAGAGTGAAAGAGAGACAGTGAAAGAAAAAGAGAGAGAAGGAGAGAGAGAGAAAGAGAGAAGAAGAGAAAAGGAGGAAGAGAGAGAGAGAGAGGGAGAAAGAGAGAGGGAGAGGGAGTGAAAGAGGGAGAGTGAAATAGAAAGCGAGGGAGAGAGGAAGCAAGAGGGAGAGACAGGGAAAGAGAGAGGGAGAAAGAGAGAGGAAGGGAGAAAGAGAGAGAGGGGGAGGGAGAGGAGAGATAGGGGAGAGAGAAAGAGAGAGGAAGGGAGAAAGAGAGAGGGAGTGAAAGAGGGAGAGTGAAAGAGAAAGCGAGGGAGAGAGGAAGCAAGAGGGAGAGACAGGGAAAGAGAGAGGGAGAAAGAGAGAGGAAGGGAGAAAGAGAGAGAGGGGGAGGGAGAGGAGAGAGAGGGAGGGAGAAAGAGAGAGGAAGGGAGAAAGAGAGAGAGGAAGGGAGAAAGAGAGAGAGGAAGGGAGAAAGAGAGAGAAGGGGAGGGAAGGAGAAAGAGAGAGAGGGGGAGGGAAGGAGAAAGAGAGAGGGGGAGGGAAGGAGAAAGAGAGAGGCGGAGGGAGAAAGAGAGGGAGGGAGAGAAAGAAAGATGGAGAGATGAAGAGAGAGAGGGAGAGAGAGAGACACACACATCTCTGATTCTAAAAGGTCATGCAAACCTTAACCCTTTGATTGCCAGAGGGGTATACAAAGCACTGCAAAGCAATGCGTACGTACCCCTCTGGCACTCAAAGGGTTAATTATAGACAACGGCAGAGTTTAACCTTCTGAGTGCCAGGGAAGTATAGAAAGCATTGTTTTGCAATGTGTTGGATATCAGTCTGGTCCTCAGAGGGTTAAATGCAGAAAGAGCAGATAGATATAACTGACTGCCCTGTGATGGACCCTGGCCTAGGGGAATCTTCCTGTTTCACAAACTAAGAGCCATTATTTCAAAGGCAAAGTTCCCCTTTAAGCATCTTTCTGTATGAGTTTCGGGTCACAGATTGCACATTGTGTTTGATGTTGCTGCCACTAACAGTGAGGAATGGTGAACCCTATGAAAAGTGTAGAGGGAACATGGCTATTGTTAATCAGTCTATTATCTCACTTAGTTTCTGTGTACAGAATTAAAGGTTTACCCCTCCCATGATTTGTTATGTATATAAAACAGATTCTGTTACACCAGACTATATTCTGTTTAGGTAAATAACAACAAGTAACCCACTTCATTGTTTCTAGATTGAATGGTGTCTCCTAAATATGCAAGGTCACCTCTCAGTGTGGAGTGACCTTTTATCCACTAGTTCATCTATATATGTATGTATGTATGTATGTATGTATGTATGTATGTATGTATGTATCTATCTATCTATCTATCTCATATCTATCTATCTATCTATCTATCTATCTATCTATCTCACATCTATAATCTATCTCTTATCTATCTTATATCTGTATATCTGTCTATCTCATATCTATCTATCTGTCTGTCCATCTATCTATCTATCTATCTATCTATCTATCTATATCATATGTATTATCTATCTATCTATCTATCTATCTATCTATCTATCTATCAATCTATCTCTTATCTATATATCTGTCTATCTCATATCTATCTATCTATCTATCTATCAATCTATCTCTTATCTATATATCTGTCTATCTCATATCTATCTATCTATCTATCTATCTATCTATCTATCTATCTATCTATCTATATCATATGTATTATCTATCTATCTATCTATCTATCTATCTATCTATCTATCTATCTCTTATCTATCTTATATCTATATATCTGTCTATCTATCTATCTATCTATCTATCTATCTATCTATCTATCTATCTATCTATCATCTATATGTATCTCTAATCTAATCTATTTATCTATCACATATCTATCTTATATCTATTTCTATGTATTTCAAATCTATCTATCTATCTATCTATCTATCTATCTATCTATCTATCTATCTATCTATCTATCTATCCATCTACCACATATCTATCTATATATCTATCTCATATCTATCTATCTATGTAATATCTATCTATCATATTTATTTACAGTAAGGCTGTGGAATTATTTAAGTCTGGTGGATGTACTGACAGATACTGTAGATATAAAAGCGTATTGGATACATTTCTAGTTCAGTAAAATAGGGTGCTGATGCAGGGAGATATTTTACAGCCTTTTGGAGTCAGGGAGGATTATTGTTCACCACTGGTGGTTTAATTGGAAATGGCTTCGATGTTTTGCTTTTCTTTGCCTTCATCTGGATCAACAAAAACAAGGACGATGCGGTAAAGGTTGGACTTGGCAGATGCATGGCTTTTTTGTAGCCTCATGGGCTATGTTACTATGATAAGTAGTGGGTTATTCTTAGGAAGTGGTAGATGTCTTTTAACCCCCTGAGTGCCAGAGAGGTAGGCATTGCATACCACTCTGGCATTCAAAGGGTTAAATACCTGTTCCAGTTGCAGGGTCTGTAATGCGGTTATACAAGGGTGTCCCTTTAATTGTGCCACAAAAATATATAAGCTACTTTGGTACTTTCCTGTTATCCAGTCCATTTTCAAAACAAACATTTTCAAATCATTTTTCAAACATTTTTTAAACAAAATCATTATTATATTTTTCAAACATTTTGAAACTAAATCTTTATCGTAATATTTTTCAAACAATGCTAAACAATATTGATGACAGGAAATAGTTTTGAAAATGGTTCCGGATAACAGGAAAATACCACTACTTTAAAGGGATAGTAACACTTCAATTTTACTATCCCCCATCTTGTAACCCTTAAAAACTGAATTAAACAAGCCCTTTCGGCATCTCTCAAACCTTTATGGTTTGAGAGATATCCTCTTTCAAAGTTCCCTTTCCCCTGATGTCAGTGTTGTAGCTGACAGCAGGGTAATCCAGTCCCTGAGCAAGCGGAGGCTCTTCAGCAGAGCCAAGATCTTGTTATGGAAGAAGAAATCCTTCACTGAAATGGTCTTCTACATGTGCTTGGTTTGTGCTTGGTTTGCAACCACACGTAGAAGACCATTTCAGTGAAAGATTTCTTCTTCCATAACGCGATCTCGGCTCTGCTGCAGAGCCGCCGCTGGTCCCGGGACCGGATTCCCCTGCTGTCAGCTACAACGCTGACGTCAGGGAGAGGGAACTTTGAAAGCGGATATCTCTCAAACCATAAAGGTTTGAGAGATGCCACTGGGCTAATTTAATTCAGTTACAAGATGGGGGATAGTAAAATGTAAGTATTACTATCCGTGTAAATTAACGTTTGCTATTACTGCAATCCATTTATTGCATTTATGTAGAGAAATATCTGTGTGGGGTTTAAAAGGAATTGAAGTAGATCTATTTTTGACTAAACTAAGGTCACTTGACTCTTAAAGAAATAAATACTAATTTATTATAATCATGTTTCCTGGATGTCTTAGTGTCCCCAGACCACCGGTGCAGGTTGAGACCTGCAAGAGACGGAGTGCTAGAGGGTGTCGCTGGAGTACTGTGCTAGTAGCGCCGTAACTGCTTACAGCTAGACCGTGCTGCGGCAAGGGCCGAATACAGGTGCTGGCCGCGAAGCCAGATGTCTGATCTTCCTGGACAAAATTTCCAAATCTAACCCTTGGATGTTAGAGCGTTGTCCAACGCATGGTTAAGCTATGAGTTGGAGAGTTTATAACATCCAAAAGGGAGTTCTCTTGTTAATTATAGTTAACATTTCCCATATGGTAACACTGAACCAATACAATATGGTTCATACTTATAGCACTTCCACTGAAAATCCCCCCAGGGGAAGACTTATAAAGGTCACTTTGTTTTAACACTAGAGGTGACCAACATGTGTTCAACAGGAAGCGCATTTTGTGTCTCTTTCTTGTAATAAAATGTTACCATTGTTTAGTGTCAATATGTCATCATCATTATAATTGTGTGTGCTCGTGTCACTCACTGGCAATGAGGTCATCAAAATTACATAGGAGGGGAGGTTAAGTAAACATGTAACTCAAACGTTTTCCATATCCCTGTTCTGATTTTTTTTTTGTTAAAACACTTAAAACAACCCAAAAAATAAAAAACAAAAAAACTTGTTTAATTTACCTTGCCCTTCAATAATTCCAGTTCTGTAATGTTAGTTTAAATTAATTAACTAGTGAGACAAATGTCCTCAATGCTCATAGCTGGATTTCCTTTACCCTTATGTTCCTGGTCAATACAGTATATAAACTAAACATTACATCAACATTTAAACTGGTAAAAAAAAAATTGACAACTTATACAAATTGCAGCAATATGTAAACTAGTATAAAACTGTTCAAATTAGTATATAAACTGGACTTTACAATAACATATAAAGAGGCAAACAACCTGACCAGGGCTCAAAATTTCCACTCGTCACTAGCCAATGGCGAGTGAAAATTTAGCCCTGGCGAGTAGAAATTCAGCCCTGGTGGGTATGTTATGGCTTGCAGTGGCGAGTAACTTTACAAGTCTGGCTAGTAGCAAAGGACTTCACATTTTAAGCCCTGAACCTGACCATAATTAGTATACAAACTGGACATTACAGTAATATAGAAACTGCTAAATAAACTGGCCAAATTGTATATCAACTGGACATAACATCACTATACCAACTGGTAAATAAACTGGCCAAATTATTGTGCAAATGGGACGGTGCAACATTTTATAAACTTGTAAATAAACTGATAAAGTAGCCAAATTAGTATACAAACTGCACTTAAAGTGTTAGTAATGTCTAAAAAATACTTTTTTGCATTTAGAAGAGCTTAAAAAGCTGATCTAAATGCAAAAAAACGTATCTCTCAAACCGCTATGGTTTAAGAGATACGGGCGTTTAAAGTTTGATTTCTCCTACTGACAGCTGTAAAGCTGTCAGCAGGAGATCCGTGTCAGTCGACACGCTGGCGCTTGAGAAGTGCCGAGATCTCGTTATTTACCACAAATCCCTTCATTGGAATGGTGTAAAACGTGTGCCTGGTGTTCAGGCACACATTTTAGACCATTCCAATGAAGGGATTCCTTGTAAGTAACGAGATCTCGCACTTCTCAAGCGCCAGCGTGTCGACTGACACGGATCTCCTGCTGACAGCTTTACAGCTGTCAGTAGGAGAAATCAAACTTTAACCCCTTAGGGTCCAACAATCCCGTGGTGTCTGGTCCTTTAAGGACCAGATAGACGCGTTCGACATGCTGTCCCACGTGCCTGATCACGTGGGGCAGCACATCGAAAGGAGGACTGAAAGAGATCGCTCCGGTCTTGGAGCGATCAATTTCAGTCCACGGTATTACTCACCGTGCTCCTGCAGGAGTGCGGTGAGTAAAAGTACGTGACGTACCAGGACCATCACTGGTCTTTAAGTGCCGGACCAGCGTGACGGTCCGGGTACGTCACAGGACGCGAAGGAGTTAAACACCCGTATCTCTTAAACCATAGCGGTTTGAGAGATACGGTTTTCTGCATTTAGATCAGCTTTTTAAGCTCTTCTAAATGCAAAAAAGTTTTTTTAGACATTACTAACACTTTAACATTAATATACATTGATTAAACAATCACATACAAACTGGGCATTACAGCAATATATAAACTGATAAATAAACTGACCAAATTGGTATATAAACTGAGGCAAAAGATAAAAAGGGAAAAGAAACTTACCAACTTTTTAAATTTTATTTTAAGCTCTTTCTCTTCTTTGCTCTTTCCAGTATTTCCTCTTTCTATCTCTAACATTATTTTTACTGTTACTGTATTTAAGTATTTTACACCCCTTCCCTTTCCACATGTCTCGACACAGAACAGGAAAAGAATGACAAAACAGTGACCCCGAACAGCATCTTCAGAAATGATGGCCACACTCAGACATCCTAACGTTGGGAGCTGTCTATTATCAAATACGATGTAAAAACAGAGACTATATATGTATATAGGCATAGACAGACAGACAGACAGACAGACAGATAGATAGATAGATAGATAGATAGATAGATAGATAGATAGATAGATAGATATGACATTGATAGATAGATAGATAGATAGATAGATAGATAGATAGATAGATAGATAGGTATGAAATAGATCAGATAGATAAATAGATATGAGATAGATAGATAGATAGATAGATAGATAGATAGATAGATAGATATGAGATATATAGATATGAGATAGATAGATAGATAGATAGATAGATATGAGATAGATAGATAGATAGATAGATAGATAGATAGATATAGATAGATATATATAGATAGATATGAGATAGATAGATAGATAGATAGATAGATAGATAGATAGATAGGAGATAGATAGATAGATAGATAGATAGATAGATAGATAGATAGATATGAGATAGATAGATAGATAGATAGATAGATAGATAGATAGATAGATAGATATAGATAGATATGAGATAGATAGATAGATAGATAGATAGATAGATAGATAGATAGATAGATAGATAGATAGGAGATAGATAGATAGATAGATAGATAGATAGATAGATATGAGATAGATAGATAGATAGATAGATAGATAGATATCTTCATCCCATTATAGAGTAAGACATTTGAAATATTTGTAGAATCCAAGAAGTTAAAAAAATTCTTATGTTTTAAATCATGAACACCACTCCTCCCAAAATTTAGGTGAAGGGGGTGTAATGTGTTGTCAGATTCTATGTGGGCCACTTACATAACCAAATGCTATTTTTAAAGTGACATAATCTAAATATATACCTTTCTATCATATGAAGAGGCATGGTATGACATTTCTGGTAGACATGGACAAGTTTCCATACCTTGATGGACCACAGGATATCTGATTAGAGGTGTTGTTTTTCAGCATGCTGGGGGAAGCCATTTTCCTTCACACTCCTTACTTCCTACTGTGTCTTACATAGTAGAGAGCAGCCTCCTGAATAAAAATTATTGAAATTATTATTTCAATTAGTTTTCGTCCAAAACACATCTTGCAGAACAGTTGTTCTAGTTAGAAAAGAAAAAAAAATTGCTTAGCTTTAGACATTATTTGCAGCTTCTTCTAGTCCATGGCAGTCATGTGAGCAAGCTATGGAACCTCTCTTCCCTTCTCTCTTTCCTAATTAGATGTGTGTCTCCCTCCTCACCCCAGACCATCTATCCCTTTCCTCTCTATGGCCCACTCCTCTCCAGTCCATTATTATTATTATTATTATTATTATTCTTTATTTATATAGCGCCAACTAATTCCGCAGCGCTGTACAATTGGGGAATAGACATACAGAGGTATTAAATAGTACAATCAGATGTGTAGAACAGGAGGATCAGAGGGCCCTGCTCGTGAGAGCTTACAGTCTAGAGGACATCTGTTCAGCCTGCTTTCCACCCTTCATTCTCCTCTGGCCCACTCCCCTCCCTTCTATCTCCTTCAGCCCGTTCCCTTCCCTTCCATCTCACCCTGCCCTCTGCCCTTCATTTTCCTCTGGCCCGATCCTCTCCCTTTCATCTCGCCCTGCCTGTTACCCTTCATATCTTCTCACCCTGCCTGATACCTTCATAACTTGTCAGCCTGCCTGATACCTTCATATTATCTCACACTGCCTGCTACCCTTCATATCGTCTCACCCTGCCTGCTACCCTTCATATTATCTCACCCTGCCTGATACCTTCTTATCTTCTCACCCTGCCTGATACCTTTATATCTTCTCACCCTGCTTGATACCTTCATATCTTCTCACCCTGCCTGCTACCTTTCATATCGTCTCACCCTGCCCGATACCTTCATATCTTCTCACCCTGCCTGATACTTTCATATCTTCTCATCCTGCCCGATACCTTCATATCTTCTCACCCTGCCCGATACCTTCATATCTTCTCACCCTGCCCGATACTTTCATATCTTCTCATCCTGCCATCATATCTTCTCAGCCTGCCTGCTACCCTTCATATCGTCTCACCCTGCCTGCTACCCTTCATATCGTCTCACCCTGCCTGCTACCCTTCATATCGTCTCACCCTGCCTGATACCCTTCATATCGTCTCACCCTGCCTGATACCTTCATATCGTCTCACCCTGCCTGATACCTTCATATCGTCTCACCCTGCCTGATACCTTCATATCTTCTCACCCTGCCTGCTACCCTTCATATCGTCTCACCACGACCCTTCATATCTTCTCTCACTGCCTGCTGCCCTCCCTTTCATCTCATCCAGCCCACACTTCTCCCTTCTATCTTCTCCAGACCACTCTCTTCCTCTTCATCTCCTCCAGCCAGTTCTACTCCTGTCCATCTCCCCTGACTTACTTCCCTCCCTTCATCTTTTCCATCCCGCTCTTCATTCTCATCTAATCTGACCATCTCTTCGTTCCCCTCTTCCATCCTCCCTTCCATCTACTCTAGTCCATTCGATTCCCTCTCCACTGTCCCGCTCCCCCTCACTTCCATCTTCTCCAGCCCACTTTCCTCCTTTCCATCTCCTCTTGCCTACCTACCTCATTATCCTCCTTTCCATCTCCTCTTGCCTACCTACCTCCCTTCCACTTCCTCCAATACAATCCCTTTCCGTCTATCTCATTTGGCCAGCTTCCCTCCCTTCTATCTCCTCCAGTCAACTGCCTTCCCTTCCATCTCCTCTAGCTCGCTCTCCTCCCTTCCATATCCTTAGCTCACGTCTCTTTCCCACTCTCCTTTGTCCCCTCCTTGCCTTATAGTTCTTCCTGCTCCACTGGCCTCCTCTATCTCCCACACACCAATGCGCTGCTCTACTTTCCCATGTTCCTCTTTCTATCGCCCTCACCTTGACTCTCAGCGATCTGTTCTGAATTCATTCAAATCAATCTGAAATATTA